>WOVY01012905.1:0-155000 GCA_013436015.1 Rhipicephalus annulatus
TCATTGATATTACATTCGTCTCCGAGACTTTCCGGGCGTGCCCAAAATGTCATCGCACATTCTCCCAGCCTTACTGGAGTCGCGATTTCTCTTTTCGTGTGGTTCGTTTTCGCAAAACGTCAGTTGCTGCCCGGGGGCTTTTAACCTTTTTTGCAGTTCAGTATGTCGCCTGCAAGACGGGCTTGCGTAGTAAACAGAGGTAGCTCTGCGTCTTCTTATTTATAGATTACTGTCTGGTGCTCGGGAAATATATTTCTCCTACAATCTTTGGTTTATCATAAGGCTGCTTAATAGGCCTGATTATTGAAAGTGTCCTCTGTGTCTCGCAGCTGTGTAGCCTTATAAAGAAGAGTGAGGAAAATAAGGGGACCATTGTTTCGACGGCATTTTCGGTGTCCGGGTATCAGCGATACACAAGCTCGTGAGCCTTGCTGATGTCGATGTTGGACGTGTTTATTTTCATGACGCAATGTAATACTCTCTTAACCTGTATAAATTACACAACACCATCAGATACAATCACCATCGACGACAGCTAGGTGATCTGGGGCTGTAACGTCGGTTGTATGTGGTCACTCACCTTTCGCATAGCGTCTGATTGAGTCATCACTCCTTCTGTCATTGAAATGGTGCCATTTCACTGATGTTTTTATGAAGCATAATTTCTAACTACAGCCTAATTTATTCTCATCGCTAGTATTCTTTCAAAACCGTTCTTAATCCCCAGAATCTAGGGGCAGCGCGAGTTTTATTACACCTACGTTCGCTAATCACGTGTCTTCTCTATTGAGCTACTCTATATCCATACAATGATGGCCGGCCATTGGATTACATGCTATTTCATCTCACAGCAATTTCGGTTAACTCGTCTCCTCGCTCGTCCTCGGCCGGAGACCTCTCTTCATCGCAGATTTGGGATTGCAAAAATACCAAATCAACAAAGGCAACCTCTATTTGCCGGCTCTCCAGTTAGCCTTAGCTGATGCAACCGGTTGCTATCCCCTGCAAAGCCAGTTAGTACCTCATCAATGCATGTGCCCTTAACGCAAGTACACGTGCAAGATGGCCTAGAAAACACAGTATACCGACCAGTGCTTTTTCCAGAGAAGGTACTAAGCTTAAACACCCCTTAGAGTTTATTCATAGATGCACTTGTGATCCAGTAACGCATTAGGATAAACGCTGAACATCACATTCGAGTTTACGTACCTATACCAACAAAGCCTCAAGGAGTATTCAGCCTGTTCGATCAGCCGCTACTTTTGTGACGGGAGATTAAAGGCCTCTTATAGAGAAACCGAACGAAAATGGCCAAACTGTCGTGACAAACTTCGGCAGACACTCGGTGACATTTCTCATGAATCTAAGTTCTCAGTGGTCGTGATAGAAATAAAACAAAGCTTCGTGCTGTGAACACAGGCACAATCAGGCCTCCTCGCATCTGGAACTTTTCATTTGCTCCCTAAAAGCACAAGCTTTACAGACGTCTCGTGACTTCCGCTCAACCTAGTGTTGTTGTTGTTGTTGTTGTTGTTGTTGTTGTTGTTGTTGTTGTTGTTGTTGTTGTTGTTGTTGTTGTTGTTGTTGTTGTTGTTGTTGTTGTTGCAATTTCTGCTTTTGAAAGCTCTTTTGATGCGTCTGAACTCTCTTAAATAACCTATGGTTCCGTAGACTACACAAAGGGCATACAGAGAAATCAGTTATATGTCTTTTTAAATAGCCATCGCGTTAGTTATGCTTCGCAATATTTATTCAAAGTGCAACTCAAGCGCGAGAACCCTGCCGTAAAGATTTTCAATAAGGCACACTAACCAGACTAGGAGGCCATTATTATGAAATGGCCGATTTGTTGAAGTCTTTCATAACAAGTAAACTTTGTTTGAGCGCCAGAAAGATAAAAACGTTTCATTGCACTCTCAAACAGAAAACTTAGTACTGAATGTCACGCTGGTAATTTGTACGTTGCACTTAAATGATTCTAACTCATCTTGCTAGCATTGATGTCTAACCATACTTTGCCTTTACTATTTCTGTCTGCCTTTTTTTACCCCTAGATTTCATAAAAAAATAAATTTTCTAAGTTGAATACCACACGGTAAGCATGACTGCGAGTTATCAAATGCCGTTAGTCTTTTCTGGTAAAGTCATTAATACTGTACGCTCCTGAGGATTTTTCAAGATTACTCGTCCCAAAACCTGGACTTTGAAATAGGAGAATTTTGCGTTTAATTCTCCTATTCACGTGACTACCATATTTTGTTAAGGGCAAATCTTTACATGGATTACTTATGTGATCCTTCTTATAAATAAAATATATTTCTCTTAGCTCATTAGCTTCGTTTCATATAGGTGCACTGGAGTGTAATTCTTACAATTGCATTGAGCAACAGAAATAAACTATAGGATTTTGTTGCACTGATATTGAAGCAGAAATAACTGCATTGAACTCTATAAAATCATGCATTGCTTAGCTGACAGCTTTCTACGCAAATGATGTAATCTTCAATTGAGAAACTTTCTAAAAAAGACCTGCGTGTTCGAGTCATGCAGAAGTGTTTGCTAATTGGATAGATAGCGCATTGGGTTTACAACACAGAGAAATGAGCAAAGGAAAAAGAAGGGGTTAAGAAAAATGGAAAGACTATCCTCTTTAGTGGACAGACGTGAGCGCACTAAATTTTTATTTACATGTTTAAATGTCTTCAGTATGCGCCTTTGTTTAAATGTCTTTAGTATGCGCCTTTAATGAATTTGTATTCAGCTTAATCTTGCTTCAATAAAATCTAATTGCAGAATGCTATTAGACAAACAGTAAAGCACTAATTTACGCCAAGAAACAACGAACACCATTTCGCACTTGTACAATGTAATCATCATCATCATCATCATCATCAGCCTTGTTTTCGCGATAGTTATGACCGTCGTACACGGGGACGACTCGCCGCTGCCCTCGCATTGAAAGCCATAGGCGCTGCCGTTCACGTCTTGGAATTCTAGCCTTCCATCGCTGAGGCACACAATAGTACACTGTCGCAAGAGAACAGCGAAGCCCTGGTGACAACCACTTTCAGAGAAGTGGTCGCGGACTTCAGTAACAAGCGCTTTCGACCACAATCGATATGAACTAAACTCTCAACCGCGAAGGCCAACGCTTACCGTAGGCTTCGAACACACTTAATCATATTCGAAGTGCACCAGCTGCACATTATGAACTCCAGCCGGCTCTGAACAACGCAGTCATATGAGTGGTGATGCAGACGACACGAGATGACGGCGTGATCAAGGAATACCACAACCCCCTGAAAAAACACGTGACTTCCGCCACCCTTATCGCTCTGCAGTTCGAATGGCGAGGGCCTCTCGTCAGCTTTCCTTGCTTCACGACCCATTGTAAGGCAATGGGCTTTACCTAAATCCAGTCCCTTACACTTCATGACCAGGGGTTATTCTTCCTTTGCGTTACGTGCCATGCACGAGTGAATTTATTCTTTTCTAATACGTTCTCCTCAATTCAGGTTGAACCCTCTTTGTAAACCTCCAGGTTTTTGCTCTGTAGGTAATTACCGTTAAGATACAGTTCTTATATACCTTCCTCTTCGAGGAGTCGGCATCGTACGCTGTACCAAATTGTTTAACATTGAAATTTCTCAATGCTGACGTATTTCACATGCAGCTAAACACCTTCGATGTAGAACAGGTTTTGAGGAGGCAAATTGGAGCCTTTAACACCACGCGACACGCGAGCTTTTTCGCTTTTAAGCCTTGCTTTTCTAGTTTGCAGCAGTCACCACAATTCCAGTAATAAGAATTAATGAGAGGTGAAAGGAATCCACTCCTTTTCCGGGTTGTTTGCACTGTAGCGGGAGCTTAGTGTTTGATGGTGCTCGCTTGAGCTACAAGCTTACATGTACACGTCATGAAATGAAAAAAAGCAACAACAGAGAAAGCGAGAGAATGAGTAGCCGCAAGCAGCATAGCAAAAGAGGGAAGGTTGTCGGCGTTTCCTTCCGACTCGCGGAATCTCCACGGTCGGCTCCCGAGTCCCATGTGGTTCGCTGTTAATGGCGAAAGACTATAAAGGAAATGCCGGATGCCGGAGCCGATATTGTGATTTATACGAAGCGGAAACAGTTGCAATCTACAACCCCATGTTTGAGAACCGGCGGCTGTTTTTTCCCGAGCTTCCATGAAGGAACCTTCTACTGACTTTGCTCCCATCGTCGCAAACTTTGCGTGTTTATCGTTGCCAAGAAACTGCAATTTATTACACGGCTCGAAAATGGGCGTTCATTAATATAAGGGAGAAGCACATTGTAAACTTTGTAAAGCGCCCATTTCCCAGTCGGGAAACGTTTCTTTGCTTATGCGATAGAAGAATAAACGAAAAGGAAGACAAATCGGTAAGACATATGGTTGATACTTCGGACTCGTTCTTCTACCTGAGGTTCCATTCTCGGGACTAGCAGAGCGCAGGAGCCTTCCTTGCACTAATTACTACGAATGCTAGTCTATGCTTTGCTCTAGTGCTATAGGAGACTGCGTACCACCGTCGGCTTTAGGTAAGAGCAGGCGAGGTGCGTGGGTGGTTTCTTTACTCCCTTGTATAATAGGACGGAGAAACTAAGCTCGCAAACGTGCCGTAGATTATAAATACTCATTATTTTCATTTGTCAAAGCAAATTGTGATCGCTGTAGATCAACATTATTATTATTATTATTATTATTATTATTATTATTATTATTATTATTATTATTATTATTATTATTATTATTATTATTATTATTATTATTATTATTATTATTATTATTATTATTATTATTATTAACACGTGCTGTAACCACATCTTATAGCCAAAATAGCCCGCATATCCTGAGTAACTCGTCAGGCTGAGATGATCAGTGAAAGAACCATGCACTTTAGGAAAGTTGCCTATGTAACGGTTAAATTGACGGCGCTATTGTTATTCGTTACGAGGTTACACTGAGGACCCGGATAGCAAATATTACGTCGTAAAACGCGATCAATATACCTTAGTCTATGAAAACAGGGCTCATTTAAGGAAACTGCTGTATATAAACAGCAAACAGATAAGAATAAACAAACCTATTCATTAAACAAACTGCCTTAGGGCTTGTAAAACTATTTTGCGGTACGTCAGCATTGAATGTCATTCAAGGTCGCAGCTCTTCGTGACATCTACAAGAGACATGACCATCACCTGCGTAACTTTTTTTTTGTTTGCTGAATAGCTCTCCTAGAATATAACTCTCCTAGAAATAAAAAAATCAAGCAATTACGAAATAACTAATTATTATTTGTTTTATAAATTTTATTTAACCAAACATCCACTAAAACGGGATGAATGAAACGCTTGAAGGAAGGGGGAGGGGAGTAATCAGAAGGTAAATATCCGGTTTGCGACCAAGCACTGCGGGAGGTCCAAGGTCAAACAGAAAAATAACAAATGGTAAGTACTGTAAATCAGTAACAACTTTATATAAACATGAGATAATACAATACGGGTAAATCCGTCAGCCGTTATATCTAATATAGACGTCTTTGGTGGATAAACTGTGTCTACTGCTGGCATTCGCAGAAATATCTAGAGCAAGGAATAAAGAAATCTACAATAAGAAAAGACGAGCAATGAATATATTCTGAAGATTCAACGGGAGCTACATCGACGCCGTAGATCTCGTCACCGAGGCTTCAATTCCATTTCCCGGCTGTGCGAATGACAGATGGTGTGCCAAACGAGGAAGAAGAGCAGCTTCATCTCGCGCCATCTCCACTATAGCTCACCCGAAGCAGAGGACGAAATCAAGTGAATATGGTCGTAACAGCCTGGTGCCAAGTGCCCCCAAAAACATACGAGGGAAATCGAAGAAATTCACCTACATCGCGCCAAGCCCTGACAGACGCACACTACACCACCGAGAATCCCGCATAGCTATGCGCGGTCGTAAACGTGCGCCGGGAGGAGACAATTGAAACGTGATGCGGAATAATCTGAATCGCTGCTTTTCTTTCTGTTTGCGTCGCTACTTACATACGGCGATACTTCGTAAAGCCGACAGGCGCGCCGAGTCGAATGTTACGAGAAAATATTTGCCGCCTCCGTGGAGTGCAAAGAGTGCCGCTTCATCACTCTCGAAATACCCCCTCGATGTCGACACACGGTATAACCTCTCTGCGTTACAGACATAAATCTAACTGCACCGTTTCCTCTTTCGCGTCGCGCGCGCGCATTTCGGTAGAGTTACGAAACGCATGAAAAGTCGCACGACGTTTTTTTCTTTTCTTTTTCTCATTTTTGAATTTCGCAATTTCGACAGACATCGCGCTACCCGAGGAAATCGTGCCATCGGTATGTGCGCGTAGGCCTGCATGAGAGATGGCAATAAAGTATGCGAATGGCACGCAAGTCAGACGGGAAGCTTCTGATAATGTCGCGAAAGCGCGAGTCGGTGTGGTTTCCGCAATCAGTTCTATATACCGAAACAGTTAAGCAAAAGTTTATTGAAATTCCAGGACTTGGAGAAAGCGCAAAGGGGGGAGGAGGTCTCCTTTGATACCAGCGCTTGCCTACTTTGTAGAAATAAGACTAGGCAAATGAGAGAGAGATAGAGAATAAATATGAGAAAAGAAGAGAGGTTGACTAAACTACGTCCAGTTTTCTACCCTACGCAAGGAGAGGGGAATAGGAGAATGAAAGAGAAAGAGAGAAACAAAGGTGGACTTACGCACTGTACACCACGCACACAGTGCAGGGTTCCACAAGCGGTCGGTCAGTGATCCTGCCTTTAAGCATCGTAGAAAGGCTCGTGTGGCCTTCTGGGCTGTTGGACTTGAACATCATGTACCAAAGATGATACCCAGAGTAGACAGACGATCATCCAGGCTCCTCAATGAACACTTGGAGTCCGGCAATCTTGTCGAAAGTCGGGACAGGGGCACAGGACGTAGTCAAAAGCATTGCAGGTAATCACAAAAGTGATTACCTGCAACACAGTTGCAGGTAATCACTTTTGGAGAAGCCAGCCATATCAATGCGATGGCTGAATGAGTTGGCGTGGAAAGGCTGTGATGCTATATCACAAGCAGGGTGTTCGCGTTTTGAGAAACAATTCGATACTACTTGTAGATCACGCAGGCAAGTTTGGTTTGTTACACATTAAAGCGCTTGTACAGTACCCTTCAGAATATAGAGTACCGCACCTTCAATAAAGCTTTCTTTAACGCAAAACTTGACTTTTCAAGAGTGAGCAATGGCTATCACATATACATTTCACCTTGCTGTTTGATCGTTTGCGGTTTGCACTTGTCTAAAAATTTCTTTGCGAGAAACACATCCTCATGTGGACCGTGAAGCGTGAAGCATATGAACAGACACGCTTATTTAAAAGCTTTAGCATGGCGAGTTTGTGACGTTGAGCGCCACCATTAACTTTCGCATTAGATTAAACAGCATTCAGAAGATAGACCATTATCTCACTATTAAGTGAACGTAGCCATTCAACGCTCGAGATTCCACTTCTCGCGGAAACAAAATCACTTCAGGTATATAAGTTTAATGTGTATCACAGCGTACATATGAGGTTCACGTTACAAAGCGTAAATTGCGTTAAAAACAACACTGATAGTGCTTGTGATATTCTTTTGTGCAAATGCCATGTGCGAATAAAAGGCGCAGTTGATGCAGTGAGGCGTTCAACAGAATCTCCAATTATACAATGCAAAATGAAAATGCAGCAGGAATTATTTGTGAGGAGGCGCAGCTGGTCAAACAAGTGATTTGTTTAAGTCTACACGCGGTGCTTCATGTTTATTGACCAGCTGCGTCGTTTTCTTCAACAATGTTTGAAGTGGTACCAACACTTAGCGTTGTTCATGAACAATAAACATCGAACAACTATATTTATGAAAGCCTACAACATAAAGGTATTCTTGTTAGGGTCACAGCGGCGCAGGAAGCGTCGTGCCGTCGGTAGCGTTCACCTCGTGCGACAGCTCACCGAAAGTGGCAACGCCGTTGGCAAACGATGAAGTCAACGCCGTCCGTACGGATTTATCATGGTGGCTTCTGTTCCAGTCATCAGGCAAGAACGTTAAAGCCACGCCCAAGTATTGTACAACACGCGGCGCTGTCGTCGACGCGTTCCCAACGGGCGTGGCTGCAGCCGCGCCTCTTGAGACCCGTACTCCCGCTTTGAGCAGAATCTCGGCAGGATCGACGATCACGCCGTACCAGACGAACACCGACACCAACGAGGTGACGAGTATAAGAAATCCGGTGCAAAGCGCAAAGGACAGCGTCCTGTTTATGGAGGCCCCGACGTCAGCCTCGACTTCCGAGGGGACGACGGAGGTCGGGCGAACCAAGACGCCTTCGGGGTCCAGTGTCTCCGGGAACGTCGAGGGAAGTTCAGGCTAGTCTCGTACGCCTCTGGCACTCGATGCAATTGCCGCTATTGCGGTGTCATCACTGTCAACACAGTAGCGTTGTTGTTGTTGCTGACCTTGTGACAGGTTCAGTAAATAAAGCCAGTCGAGCTAGCTGTGAAACGTTATTCTCTCACGAGAAAAGGAAGTGAGCGTTTGATTTGCAAAAAAAAAATTATACTTTCACAAACTCACAAAAAAACACAAAAAGGAAAATACTAAGATCAGAAAAATGTTAACTAATTAGCACTGTCAGTTTCGTTAGCGAGCGGAAACCTCTAAGAGTCTAGACAGTCCTTTTCGTTAAAGTCCTCGTGTTTGAGTCCGGACGCGAAAGAAGACGGATACGGCTCACCAGCGGTTCACGCCCTTCAATAGTCCAGTGGGGAAGCTGCCGTGGTGAGAGTGCATAAGCTCGGGCCCGTAGCCCGACGGCTTGCTCCCGCTCCCGGTAGACGTCATCTGCTGCGCTGTCTTCAGCTCGAACATCAGATCAAGGTCTTGCCAAGGGCTCGCCAATAGCCGCTGCGGTTGAATGGTCACCAGGACCCCGTGGAAACAGGCGCCAGCTAGGTGGATGCCCTGACGCCCAGGTGGTACTCGCACCCGACGAGCTCGCACGCCGCACCCTAGCCGTCTTCTCCCAAGCACGAGCCCGAATCTCCTCTTCCTCGTTCTTCGATGCCCTGGCTCTGGATTTTTCTCCCATTTCCTTGAATTTTTCTTCTTCTTCCAATCGCCAGTGTTCGCCGCACTGGCGCAATACGCCATCTTGCACACATTGTCAGTAGTTCATCTTACGCGCCAAATTTGAAAGTCACTTGACTCGCGCACTTCACTCACAACAAGAGTCCCCCCTTTGAAAAGTTTCTTTTGCGAAGAAAAATAAACTGCAGTTCAGTGCGCGAGAAGTCACCACGCGTCGTCCATTCACAAGATGTCCTTAACAAACAAACAACTTGAAGTAGTCGCTTGTCTCGAGAAAACGTAAAAATTCACAACCGGCTCATATAATCTGCGCCGACATTTTCAGAGCCTCTAATGTGCTCGACTCGGAATGAATATTCTTGTAACGCGAGGCTCCACCGTAATACCCTACTGTTCAGGTGTTTTGCCCTTAAGAGATACTGCAGTGGTTGGTGATCGGTCTGTACGACAAATGACGTTCCGTACAGAAAAACATGATACTTTTCTATCGCCCAGACCAACGCTAAGCATTCCCTCTCGATTGCTGAGTATCTCTTTTCGCGAGGCTGAAGTTGACGACTGGCATATGACACAGGGTGGAGGATGCCATCATGCTCTTGCATAAGGATAGCGCCTATACAAGAATCAGAGGCGTCAGACCGAAGCACGAATTCTCTTTTCAAATCGGGTGCTTTGACGATTGGCCCAGAAGACAAAGCCTTTTTGAGTGATTCAAACGCTTCTTCTCTATCCGTGGTCCACGTAGTCTTGTTTTTCTCCATCTTCCTCGTCATCTCAGTGAGCGGCTGTGCTTTCTCGGCGTTCTTCATACTTTTTCAGCATGTTTATGTGGAAAAGTTTTTTGCTGTGTCCAAGGTCCAGCCAGTAGTCATAGTCGTTTTTCTTTTCTATGACTGGAAACGGCCCTTTCCAATGCATCAATAACTTGTTGTTGCTTGTGGGAAGCAAGATCAATGCACGGTCACCAGCTTTCAGGTCCCGTTGCTTGCTGTGGCGGTCGTAATACCTTTTCTGCGACACCTGTGCTCGGCTCAGGTTTTGTCGTACCAGCTCCAGTGTCTTCTCAATTCGCTCTCTTAAATCCAGGACATATCCGTACGTCGTCTTAAGTTCTTCGTTCTCCTGATCATGAGTCCATAGCTCTTTCAGGATGCTCAGAGGTCCTCGAATATGTCGGCCATAAATAAGTTCAAATGGTGAGAACCCGGAGCTTGCTTGTGGGGCTTCACGATAAGCAAACAAAAGAGGTGCTAGCAAGCGATCCCAACATTTAGGCTGTTCTTGAACCATTTTGCGGAGCATTTGCTTGAGTGTTCCATTAAACCTCTCTACCATCCCGTTGCACATAGGATGGTATGGAGTGCAGCTAAGATGCTTGACTGCCAGTAGTTCATTCACCTCCTTCATTAGATCTGAGGTAAAGCACGATGCCTGATCAGCCAAGACTTCTCGTGGAAAACCAATGCGAGAAAACATCTCGACAAGTCCCTCGGCCACTGTAGCTGAGTCAATTGCTGTCAAAGGCACTGCATCAGGGTAGCGAGTGGCGAAATCCACAAGAGTCAAAATATACCGATGGCCTTTTGCCGAGGCTGGAGTTATCGGTCCAATGATGTCGACCGCCACACGTTCAAAAGGGGTGTCGATCAACGGCATACGCCCTAGAGGCACCTTGCCCACCTTGCCTTTCGGTAAAGTCCTTTGACAGGCGTCACATGATCGGACATATCTGCGGATATCTTCTTGTACCCCAGGCCAGTAGAATGCGTCCAGAACTCGATCTATTGTTTTTTTGACACCCTGATGACCTGACATGACATTTTCATGAGCCAAACGTAACACTTGGCCTCTCAGGGACTTCGGGACTATGGCTTGTTCAATGATCTTACCAGGGGACAGGAAGTATTGTCGGTAAAGAATACCATTCTTGGCTACGAAAGAAAAAGATGTCGAGCCCTTTCTAACAAACTTCTTACCCACTCTGGCTCTGCAGATGTCAAGCGTCTGGTCTTTTTCTTGTTCTTCGCGAAACATTTTGCGAGACATCTGGCCAGGGAGCCCAACAGAGATGGCCCTTCGCGAACTATTGAGACGTGCGGCACCAACCAGTTGAGAATTTGGGTGGTTACCTTCGTCCGCAGAATGAACTTTTTTCTTAATGAATTGATCTTGAGAAAGTTTCCGCGAAACGTCGGGGTCATTGGCGTCACGGGCCCCCGGTACGTTCCCAACTATGACGTCATACAGTGGCGACGGCATACACTTGACGATGGCCACGCCGGAAAAGTATGGAGATCTGATACGTATCTCCGCCTCAGGGGCTACGATGGTGCTGCCATCAGCCAACCACAACGTCGCGGTAGTGCCAGTTAGTGCTTCATCAGGTACTAATGACCGGCGTACTACCAACGTGTTGCTTCCGGTGTCCCTTAGGACTCGAACAATTTGTCCATTCACTTCCCCTGGTAACACTGGCATGGGACGTTTCTTACATTGCGCTTGCGTCTTCACCGTGCCCATAACATTGTCATCTCGGTCCGAGTCGTCGCCATCAATCATGGATTGTTGTGGACCGGTCTCTTCTTTGGGTAGCATTAAACAAGATGTAGTTGATTTCGAAGTGCCAGTCATTTTCTGACAGCCCTTCACATCATGCCCCCACTTACGGCAGTTTGTACAAAATACTTGTTTAGGTTTACTTCGACAGTCAGAAGCCTTGTGCCCCTTACGGCCACAAACAAAACATTGCATCTCTGCTCTTGGGCTTGAAATCAATTTAGCCTTCCCAGTTGTGTCCTCACTCTTATTCTGAACTATTAATAAGTTCTTCAATCTCTTTGCCTCTATATATATATCAGCTGCCTCTGCCATGGTTTCCAGAGTCTTGCAGTTCTTCTCCCGTAAGAAGAGCGCCAGCTGACTACTGCAGTTCGCCATGAATTGTTCGGCTACAATCAAGTCACGGACTGAATCGAAATTTCTCTCTGTCTGAGACATTTCTATCCACCTGTCAAAGTAACTTTGGAGTCTCGTGGCATACTGTTTTCCAGTTTCGCCGTCTTCAGGCTTGCTTTTCCGGAATTTCTCACGGTAGCCATCAGCCGTGAAGCGAAAACGCTGGAGCAGTGCCAATTTGACTTCGTCGTATGACAGGGAATCGTTCGGTGACAACCGTCCAAATACCTTCAGAGCCTCTCCGCCAAGGCACAAACTAAGAGCCGTGGCCCACTTTTCCCGTGGCCAATCTTGACCTGTCGCCACTCTCTCAAACCTTTTCAGGTAGGCGTCAAGGTCGTCTCTGTCCTCGTTGAAAACGGGTATAAAGTTATGCGGGTTCACTACCATAGGCGCGTTCCTTTGGTTGCCCGTGTCAGCCACCGTAGGCTGACCGACACCGGCCTCAGCTACTCTCAGGCGCAGTTGCAGCGTCCTCTCTTCTACTTCCAAGTGTCGCTGGCTTGCTTCTCGGGTTTGGTTCTCCGTTTTTGCTACTTCAAGACGTAGCTGTAAATTGCGGCCTTCCAGCTCCAACTGTTCTTTCTTCGCGTCTCTCTCCGCGGCTCGTTCATCGCGCTCACGCGCTTCTCGTGCGTCAAACCAAGCCTGCAATTCTGCTCCCTCCAACCCCATGCGTTCTGCCAGCGCCATCAACTCTCGCGAGCCCATTTTACTTTTTAATGGCAAACACTCACGTCCTGTCGTAGCGGACGCCAATTTGTGACAGGTTCAGTAAATAAAGCCAGTCGAGCTAGCTGTGAAACGTTATTCTCTCACGAGAAAAGGAAGTGAGCGTTTGATTTGCAAAAAAAAAATTATACTTTCACAAACTCACAAAAAAACACAAAAAGGAAAATACTAAGATCAGAAAAATGTTAACTAATTAGCACTGTCAGTTTCGTTAGCGAGCGGAAACCTCTAAGAGTCTAGACAGTCCTTTTCGTTAAAGTCCTCGTGTTTGAGTCCGGACGCGAAAGAAGACGGATACGGCTCACCAGCGGTTCACGCCCTTCAATAGTCCAGTGGGGAAGCTGCCGTGGTGAGAGTGCATAAGCTCGGGCCCGTAGCCCGACGGCTTGCTCCCGCTCCCGGTAGACGTCATCTGCTGCGCTGTCTTCAGCTCGAACATCAGATCAAGGTCTTGCCAAGGGCTCGCCAATAACCGCTGCGGTTGAATGGTCACCAGGACCCCGTGGAAACAGGCGCCAGCTAGGTGGATGCCCTGACGCCCAGGTGGTACTCGCACCCGACGAGCTCGCACGCCGCACCCTAGCCGTCTTCTCCCAAGCACGAGCCCGAATCTCCTCTTCCTCGTTCTTCGATGCCCTGGCTCTGGATTTTTCTCCCATTTCCTTGAATTTTTCTTCTTCTTCCAATCGCCAGTGTTCGCCGCACTGGCGCAATACGCCATCTTGCACACATTGTCAGTAGTTCATCTTACGCGCCAAATTTGAAAGTCACTTGACTCGCGCACTTCACTCACAACAGACCTTAACATCCATGATCCGGTTGGTTGGTCGGTTGACGCTTATTAACCTGGCTGGTCACTGGCAGCCAGGCGTACACTTTTGCTTCTTCTTCTAGAAGCATGGCTTACACCCAATGCAGACGATTGACTTAAAGCACGACATTTGGTGATTATGATAATGTCTCTAACATGACTCGTACCCACTCAGAAGGATTGGCCAAGAATCAATCATATGAATTTTAGGGATGAAGCTCTTTAAAACGTAGACAAGTGCCGCATTCTAGTAGCCACCTCTAGTACTTAGAGGGCTCACTAGATAACTCTCGGGGTAGTTCTCTGCTGTTCGGGTCGAGAATGGGAGTATTGCGGACCAAGACATACCGAGCCAAATACGAAGGCACAGACATGGTATGCAGTGCGTGAGGAAAGAAGGAGAAAATGGCTGAACATTTTATAATGTTCTGTGAAGGACTCCCCCCTATAGTACAAAATAATGGCACGAAATTTTCCAACGCATTCGGGTTTAGGGACAGCGGAAGCAAAATAAAATTTAAACGGGTAGAAATAACCAGGAGGAAGCTAACTGATTGGTGGCTACAATCAAGGCTCGCGTGAAACTTGATCCTTAAAAACATAGTGACAGTACTTAGTTTTATAGCTAGGTGGCATGAGCCACCACCCAATCTGAACGGCACAGCTGGATCCATCCATCCATTCATCCATCCATCCATCCATCCATCCATCCATCCATCCATCCATCCATCCATCCATCCGTCCGTCCGTCCATCCGTCCGTCCGTCCGTCCATCCATCCATCCATCGATCCATCCATCCATCCATTCATCCATCCATCCATCCATCCATCCATCCATCCATCCATCCATCCATTCATTCATCCATCCAACCATCCATTCGTCCATCCGTTCATCCATCCATCTATCCACCATCGCTAGTACTCGGATTGCTCACTAGATGCGGCGTTCGCTCCACTCCTATGCGTGTTCTCTTGTGATAGGAGACTGCGTTCTCTCTTGCGTCACAATGCGTTTGCTCTTGGCGCACTTCCTCTTTCGCCAGCAGTCTATGTACTTCGACAATCAGAGACGAAAATAAGGTGGCGGAGTGGAGGGCTCGGAAAACGGCTGCAGCACGTGGTCTCCATCTTTACATGATGATCTATTGGGCGAAATATATGGAGGATTCACGCTTTCCCGATGTAGTTCTGGAGCTTCGCCCACTCATCATCATTCACTCCGTGGATATGCTGTGATTTTGCACCTATTGCAAATCGTATGAATACAAATAAATTTACGCTGGATATTTCAAAATGGTTATGTTTTGTGTGCATCTAAGTTGACTACATCACAAAAAACCTCACCACGAGAAGTTCGAATAACTGAACGCTGACATGCTTCGTGAATATAATGCAACGCATTCCCGCATATCACAGCCGTGTATTTAAGTTCGCTTCTAATCTATATGCGAAATAAATCCACGAATAATTCAATTACTCTTAGAAGGGGCAATACTTTCAAAACTGTTGATATTTCTACCGAATGGAATAATGAATGAACAATGAAGGAAAATATTTAGCGAAGTAGAGTATGACATTTTGAATAATGAAAAGAGGTGAATCATTTCGCAATAGCATATTTTGTTGTTTCAGTCATAATACACTTCGGACAGAGCAAGCTTACGTCTTGAAAAGCGTAAAAAGTTAACGAGCGTATTGTCGACCTTAAATCTAGCACAGAAATGAAAACGGCTTTTGCTGCACTCAATGGTCGTGATCCCGTAACACGACCCCATGCACGTATTATTTCGTCAATGGACAATCACGTCTGGACGGACAGAATCACGTAACCTTCTGTATCGTTCAGAGCTGCGTCGCTCAAAGCGTCATTTAAAGCAGCGCTATGATTGCAGGGCACACGCAATTCACTCCGTACTGCATGTCATAGGGGCGCAGGCAAACTGTCTTCATCGCGGGTGATCTCTCCTCCCGAAATGGTTCTCCGATCCCCCGTGGTCAATGCACCTGCTCTTGCCTTAGGGATTCGATCAGCGCTAATAATGGGTGTTGTGACTCTCAGTGCGGAAGTGGAGCTTGTGGTTTGACCTACGTCGTCAAGGACATTGAACAGCTCCTCGTGGTCGCTAGCGGCACGCGTAGGAGTGTGCTAAGAACGTGCCACGTAGTGGTATCTGTTATACGTAGTAGAAAGTGCCAGAAAAGGTCGAACACATTGCGCATTTAATAAACTTCTGTTATAAAGTGATGGTCATTAGTCACAACTATATCGAACGGTTGACTTGTTTGTGAAATATTATTGCAGCTTTTTCTCATATTGAAATCATCATAAGAGAATCAAGCTGGCTGTTAATGGCGAAGAGCACTTGCAACTAGCGTTGCCACAGTTGCCAGGTACGACACACTAAGGAGATGATAATACATGCGGGCATGTGCTAGAAGGCGGATAGCACATGCCTTTAGGAAAATTGTAATCACACACAGTAGAGCCTCCTACAGTGCATTTCTCGTGTTTTCAGGAAAGCTGACGAGAAATCGTGATATCATGAAGGTGATATTATTTAATGACAATAATACTGCTGAATACTTTGGAGTACCTAAGCACCCGAGAAGGCTTGTGTAACCTTATTCATTCCTTCATACATGCAAAGGTTTGGACGTGAAAATGGAAGTATTTAAGTATATGTGAACGAAAATGTAACTGAATGGAACAGGCACCTGACAGTGGCGTTCCAACGGCACTGCTGATTAGAAGGAGCATGATAACGACTAAAGTGTTGGAAAAGATGCAGCAAAGCGTTTAACCACCACCCCATCCGGCACTTCCGCTTGGATCAGGTCACAGCTGGCACGTATGCTCGTTCATCGTTCAGGGTTGGCCGACTGCCACGATCATCGGTAGCTACAGTAGTACTTGCAGTGTTAATGTCTCCAAGACTCGGTACTACGTTCGAAGGCGCTGACAGTTTCTTGTTCTTCCTTTTGTTCACCTGTTAGCTGTGGCACACACCCGCGGAAAAGTGGCCGAAAATTTTGTGGTTTTATATAAATTGTTTAAAAAAGAGATAATTAGAAATACATAAAATATAATGGCGTAGATAATTGGGACAATACTATTTAGTTAGTCAACCAATCGGTTTAATCAATGTAGATCCTGACAGCCACGCACACATCGCATTGAGGAACCCAGAAATACAGGCTCCAAAAGACAAAATTACCGACAGAGATAAAGCCATCCGAATACCACGCAAAGGCGTTCCTAAAGTTTTTTTTTCGTGCTGTAGTAAACCATTTACATGTCAAAAAGAAATGACACTTCCCCTTATTTTGGCCGCTTGTATTGTGTCAGTTGGCCCCTCGGTGATTGGTGCCTATCCAATTGGAGGGATCCGCCAACATTCATTGATAGATTTAAACAATACTATATAGATTCTGTAGGGCGCTTTGCCCAAAGTACAAAATAATGAACACTTAATCTACACAAAAAGAAGTGCTCCATGTTTACTTATTTTGGAAATAGGTGAAAAAACAACTAAAATTACTGAACAAAATGAAGATGTTCACATATAATAATAAACTTGTTATACCCACCAAAAAATATTCATGGATCATGATACTGCCAATGTGAATTTTGGACGCAGCTTCATGTTAAAGCAACGCCAGCTGTGCTTGGATTTTCGGCTATCCACAGTTGCAGCAATGTAGCACTCGCTACATATTGCCACAGAAACCACCAGCGGTCGTGTGCAACGCCCACCTATCTGTACATTACAGACATCGCAAGCCAAGCGAACACGCCGACAGCCATTCTACGATGAGCGAAGTCACCCCCAGCGCAGGGAGACGCTCGGTGGATTACATGGCTGACGGTTGTCCCGTCAACGATGTCCTGTCTTTGACGACAGCTCGCTTATCGAGGCACGTCTGCAGACTTCTCTAATCATCTCCCACTCTTTTACTTTTAAAAACGATAGTCTTTTTTTAGGACTGTCGACGCCAAAATTTTGGTTTGTCTGTCTGTATGTCTGAACATTTGTCTGTTTGTCCAATCTTAACGCCGTCGGGTATTTGAAACGGCCGACGTCATCCGCAGCGCCCACCATTGTTGCTCAAGATTGAGCGTTCATGCTTGTGTAATCGTCAATAAAAGGCAATTATTGCGTATGTCTTTGCACCATAATAACGTGTATATATTATGCATGTGCGTCTTTTACTAGAAAAGGCATACATAATTAATTTTAAGGACCGTAGCACTTATCACGCTGCGCTGACCATGCAACGCTTGCACGGAAAGGCGAGTGTTTCCAACGCTTTGCTAAAACGAGACGGTGGTGGCACCTACCCGTAGTGTTGCGTTCTACACCTTATCACCCCTGAGATGGGCGCATGCACACACCAGTATCAGAGCCACGCGCTTTGTTTTTTAAGAAAACAGCCAGATGGCGCTCATGTCTCACGTGTGACGTGAATTGATGCACTCGTTCGCCTCCGCTGCATGCTCGAGGCACTGTAACGCAGCGCCTCCAGAATACTATTCACCAATTTTTTTCTTTTTTGCGCAGAACATCAAATAAATGTCTTGTTCACTCTCTCCACACGCCAGACTATCGTCTTTCGACGACATTTGCAGACTAAATGCAGATACGGGACCAATTTTTTCTTCAGTCTTTACTTCTCTCTCTGTCCTTTCATACCTCCTTATCCCTTCCAATGTGAATCACTGCTCAGTTGTCGCAGTTTGCTGTACACAGTTGTAGTAAGTGGCTAAAGAAAATGAGCTAACTTCGATAGGCAACACAGCTATGCTTCTTGTAGGAGATTGGGCAGAAGAATAAGAAAGGTAGTAGAAAGAGGAACATATAGAATACTAGACAGTTGCAGGGTTCACTTTTCACTTTTTGCTTATTTTAAATCACTTCTCCCACCTAAAGCACACGTTCAGCACTACATGCACACGACCTCCGACCAGTGTGGCAGAGTACATGACAGACTATGAAAGCGAGAAGAGAGGCCAGTGGCTCGTGCTATCGAGTAATGTCTCGAAAAAAAAATAACAGATACGCGCAAAATAAAACAAAAACCAGTGACAAACCAACTGAGGTGCTTACGCGCGCCTTTGATTCTGGTGCTCTCTAACGTTCCGCGTTCTAACGATACGCTTTCCTCGCCCCCGTTCATAACAGCGACAAGCTGTCATAGCGGTTATCGCTTTTCTGGCCGATAGCAAACCGTGTTCATCGCAAAGCCAAGCCACCACCATCGTTGCGGCCCTGTTGATAAAGCACATTGAGGCGAAATCTATGGTTGTTCATACGCGGAACGTTAGGGAGAACTAGATTCACCGTGCGTACTGGTATTTTTGGTATTTTGTGGGCGTAATGGGAAATAAGCCGAAATGGGAGTAAATGACCTTGTCCTCTAGCGCACACCCAGATGGGAGTTTTAAAAAACCCGTCTCTGGGAGTAAAAAATTTACTCCCCATCAGAAGGGGGTTTTCGCATGGTGTCAGGGGGGTTTTTATTTACATCTATAGGGGAACTTTTTCAGGTCAGTATGGGAGTAAATTTTTTGCATCGACCGAGAAAAAAAATTACGTCAGCAGCCGTACCATGCGCAAGCGTAACTTTAATTACATTACATTTAATACGCACAACAATGATTACAGTACACAAACATTATCACAACGTTCACGTAATATCACAACACTCGCACTCACCACAGCTTGCCACACGCAGTACACACCTACCATATAGTCACCGAGTATATATAGGCACCACATTCTGACCTCCTGTAGCCCAGGTGAAAGCCTTTTTTTTTCTAATAATCAGGCAATAAATACGCACGGCGTAAGTATGAACTTGCAGTGGTCTGATGTAATCACTTCAACACACATGCCTTTTATCCTAATCCTGCCTAATATTTAATATTTTTTTACTATAACGAAAAAGTTTTATCAGTTGACGCTCTGTCGTACAGGCTGAATTCGCATCAGCAGTGCTGTTTGTCGACCCGTAAAATGCACTGAATCATACACAAAGTGCGCGCGGCTTTGAATGAGCACATTAACGAGGCACATTCAGCAGCTCCAGCGATGAACCGAGGTAGACCGCCGCTACCGCGTTCGACGACTAGGCCTCACTCACGAGTACGACACGGTGATTCGATGAATGACAGCTGGCGATCACAAAATGCTTGCTGATGTGCAGTTTACGTCTCGTTTTTCCCATGCACAGAAATAGGTGTCCGCTATCCACGCAGTTTAAGCTACGGAGCGATAGACTTAAACGAATGAGACGGTTCGCAGTCGCTGTTCCCGTTGCTCGCATGCATTGCATGTATAGCTCGCAGAGCTCGCCACGGCGGCCGGTGCGCAGTGCGAGCTCGATACGATGCCGGCTTGATACCGACGCCATAGCGAGGCCTTCCTACCGCTTAGATGTTGCAGCCGGTGAAATACCGGTGACACTCCGAGAAGCCACTATCGGAGGAGACGGGGCGAGCGCGTCGCCGGCGCAACTCTCAGACCGGTTGCCGGCCAGCCTGCCGTAGTCGAGCGAAGCCTACTTCGAACCGCTTCGAAGTTTTACGGTGCAATCGCTGACGATCGTACTCCGCCTCGTTTGGCGCTCGCCTAGTAGTTAGTCATTGACAGCTGCGGTCGCAGGGCGCAGAAGACTGTTATACATCCCAGCAGCCTTCATTTTTTGTGAAACACATTCTTTGCATCGCTGGTGGTCGGTGCTAGCTCGTAGCGCTTGCCGCGGTGGCCAGCGCACCGTGCGAGTTCGATACGATGCCGGCTTGATACCGACGGCATAGCGAGGCCTTCTTACCACTTAGATGTTGCAGCCGGTGAAATACCGGTGACACTCCGAGAAGCCACTATCGGAGGAGAGGGGGCGAGCGCGTCGCCGGCGCAACTCTCAGACCGGTTGCCGGCCAGCCTGCCGTAGTCGAGCGAAGCCTACTTCGAACCGCTTCGAAGTTTTACGGTGCAATCGCTGACGATCGTACTCCGCCTCGTTCGGCGCTCGCCTTGTAGTTAGTCATTGACAGCTGCGGTCGCAGGGCGCAGAAGACTGTTATACATCCCAGCAGCCTTCATTTTTTGTGAAACACATTCTTTGCATCGCCGGTGGTCGGTGCTAGCTCGTAGCGCTTGCCGCGGTGGCCAGCGCACCGTGCGAGTTCGATACGATGCCGGCTTGATACCGACGGCATAGCGAGGCCTTCTTACCACTTAGATGTTGCAGCCGGTGAAATACCGGTGACACTCCGAGAAGCCACTATTGGCAGAGACGGGGCGAGCGCGTCGCCGGCGCAACTCTCAGACCGGTTGCCGGCCAGCCTGCCGTAGTCGAGCGAAGCCTACTTCGAACCGCTTCGAAGTTTTACGGTGCAATCGCTGACGATCGTACTCCGCCTCGTTTGGCGCTCGCCTAGTAGTTAGTCATTGACAGCTGCGGTCGCAGGGCGCAGAAGACTGTTATACATCCCAGCAGCCTTCATTTTTTGTGAAACACATTCTTTGCATCGCTGGTGGTCGGTGCTAGCTCGTAGCGCTTGCCGCGGTGGCCAGCGCACCGTGCGAGTTCGATACGATGCCGGCTTGATACCGACGGCATAGCGAGGCCTTCTTACCACTTAGATGTTGCAGCCGGTGAAATACCGGTGACACTCCGAGAAGCCACTATCGGAGGAGAGGGGGCGAGCGCGTCGCCGGCGCAACTCTCAGACCGGTTGCCGGCCAGCCTGCCGTAGTCGAGCGAAGCCTACTTCGAACCGCTTCGAAGTTTTACGGTGCAATCGCTGACGATCGTACTCCGCCTCGTTCGGCGCTCGCCTTGTAGTTAGTCATTGACAGCTGCGGTCGCAGGGCGCAGAAGACTGTTATACATCCCAGCAGCCTTCATTTTTTGTGAAACACATTCTTTGCATCGCCGGTGGTCGGTGCTAGCTCGTAGCGCTTGCCGCGGTGGCCAGCGCACCGTGCGAGTTCGATACGATGCCGGCTTGATACCGACGGCATAGCGAGGCCTTCTTACCACTTAGATGTTGCAGCCGGTGAAATACCGGTGACACTCCGAGAAGCCACTATCGGAGGAGACGGGGCGAGCGCGTCGCCGGCGCAACTCTCAGACCGGTTGCCGGCCAGCCTGCCGTAGTCGAGCGAAGCCTACTTCGAACCGCTTCGAAGTTTTACGGTGCAATCGCTGACGATCGTACTCCGCCTCGTTTGGCGCTCGCCTAGTAGTTAGTCATTGACAGCTGCGGTCGCAGGGCGCAGAAGACTGTTATACATCCCAGCAGCCTTCATTTTTTGTGAAACACATTCTTTGCATCGCTGGTGGTCGGTGCTAGCTCGTAGCGCTTGCCGCGGTGGCCAGCGCACCGTGCGAGTTCGATACGATGCCGGCTTGATACCGACGGCATAGCGAGGCCTTCTTACCACTTAGATGTTGCAGCCGGTGAAATACCGGTGACACTCCGAGAAGCCACTATCGGAGGAGAGGGGGCGAGCGCGTCGCCGGCGCAACTCTCAGACCGGTTGCCGGCCAGCCTGCCGTAGTCGAGCGAAGCCTACTTCGAACCGCTTCGAAGTTTTACGGTGCAATCGCTGACGATCGTACTCCGCCTCGTTCGGCGCTCGCCTTGTAGTTAGTCATTGACAGCTGCGGTCGCAGGGCGCAGAAGACTGTTATACATCCCAGCAGCCTTCATTTTTTGTGAAACACATTCTTTGCATCGCCGGTGGTCGGTGCTAGCTCGTAGCGCTTGCCGCGGTGGCCAGCGCACCGTGCGAGTTCGATACGATGCCGGCTTGATACCGACGGCATAGCGAGGCCTTCTTACCACTTAGATGTTGCAGCCGGTGAAATACCGGTGACACTCCGAGAAGCCACTATTGGCAGAGACGGGGCGAGCGCGTCGCCGGCGCAACTCTCAGACCGGTTGCCGGCCAGCCTGCCGTAATCGAGCGAAGCCTACTTCAGACCACTTCGAAGTTTCTGATGGTGAAACTCCAGGAGCAGCCGCTGACGATCGTAACAGCTTACTTTTGCTACCATTAATTTATTCTTCGAAGTTTTTTGTTACTCGGCCCTTTGAAGCGTGGCATTCAGGACGTTTCGTTGAGGAATCGGACCGATGTGCAGCGTGGTTTAAGGTGCGAAATATATTGAAATGTTCCCAGTAAATACCAACCGGTCGTTGCTATTCTTCGCTGCACTTATAATTTCGTTGCCTGTTGACAGATGCTTACACGGTTAGCCACACAAATCACATGTTTTTCACACCGACGTGCAAACATATGCCCGTACAGACACACACACACACACACACACACACACATACACATACACACACACTCGCACACACACACACACACACACGTCACGCCCAAAGAGGGTTTTTAAAGCTCCTATAGGGAGTTTGTAACCACGTGACCTGAAACTCCCTGGGTAGTTTAACAAGGTCATGTCGTTCATAAACTCTGTGATTAAGGAGGGGGCGTTTTACGATGACATGTGCCGAGTTCACTCCCTACCAGGGAGTAAATAATTGGGGCAGGGGAGTTTTGTGGGCTCATGTGCTGGAGAAACTCCCATCTCGGCTAACTTTCGTTTACAGTGTAGTTAGCAGAAACACGCTTAAACTTAACAGATATAAAGTTCAAAGCTGCCTATTTGGACGTTTTGAAAACCGATCTACAACTTTTTCATTGAATTTTTTATCCATCTTTGTTCCTTCAAAAGTTAGTTAATTAAACTGATGTAATTAAACAATAATTTTGAACACAAAATTAGTATGACTAACTCCAGGCAATGGTCAGCAAATGACATGGATTTGGTCGCGTCGTCAGTCGAGCTTATTTATTTTGTGGGCACTCATAGTAAGTAGAAAAACACAAATTCAATAAAACCGTTTTTTCCATCACCTATACTTCATGCATAGACTCCCTTTTTTCCCTCTCTTCCTTCTTTCTCGTCTTTCTTGTCCCCTTCCTTTATCCCCCAGTGTAGGGTAGCCAACCGGATGTCTTTCTGGTTAACCTCCCTGCCTTCTCCCTTTTTGTTGCTTCCTCCTCCTCCTCCTCCTTTACAATCAGCATGGAATTGTTATACTGAGCAAACACAACACGCACAAAATAAAACCATCAAATCTATTCGCAAAAATCTGCTAACTAGTTCAAATTCTATTCCTCCAGGGTGAGTCTTAATTTGTCCAGTTTACTGGTCTCTCCCACTGACTAGTGCTTATTAGTCGGTAAACACCATCAACGAGTACTTTCAGTTCAAGTACAGGTTAGCGCATACTTGCATCAGGTGCGTTTTACGATGTGCCCAAGCCACGGTGAATGAAGTAAACAGAGCCTTGGCACTCGCAACAGAAGTTGCGAAAATGTCCACTCCCCAATTTCGATGGCCAAATATTGCGGAGTAAATCGGGCGGCAGCCAATCTTTCCTCGCTCGATACACGCGTTGTGTGCCTCCGTGCAACGTCCGCCGAGAATTCTCATTCGGAGAACCATGATTTGAGCAGGGCGCGGAGAGGTCGTTCCCACTTTTGTATTCGCTCAATCTCCCGCGTGCTATACTTCATTGGCCCACACTGTTTTCTTTTTCGTGGTGCCTTCTACAAAATGAGCTACCAAGGCAACGACAATGGGAAAGCAAGGGCAAGTAACAAAAGGAAAGAAGTAGGCAAGAACGAGAGGAAATGGCAGTGACAAAGCCAGAGCCAAAGTCGTTCATCGACCGGACCAATTGACTCGGAGCTTGTCATTCCAGTGAACGCCGCTGCCGCAGAGAATCCACGAAGCTTTTTCTCCTGCCTAACCTTCTTTTCTCTATGCGACGCTTGATTCGTCTGACGAGTTCTGGTTCGATCAGCGAACCCACTATCCCTCCCATCGGTGAGGCCATCGGCCAACCACGATTCACCAGCCATGGCTCCGTACGGAGCAAAAGCGACTACGCTATAATCATGTCAGAAGGGCACCACCACCACAGAGAAAAAATACCAAAGCATAGATTGGCCTAGAGACGCAGTACTACGCTTAGAAACATCAAATAGTCCGGAGTAAATCACGGCAGTAGAGCTTCATTTGATTTCATTTCGGAATACCCCTGAACATTTTGTTGCTTTCTTTGTTTGTTTCTTACGAATTTAGTTTGGGCTTCAATGCGGAACCCCTCATTTGGCATTTCTGCTTCAATGTATTCCTAGACCTAAAGCTAGAAAAGATAACAAACCTTTTTTACACTCTGTTCATATTTAGATTACCTCATACTAGAATCTTTATAAAACTGCAACAGAAGTTACGAATGTTTACAGTTTTAAACTTTCGAGTCCACAACCATTGTGGCATTCTTCATTGTTTATTTCTCCTTTCTCTGAATTGACTGCGCCAAGGTCCCTACAAGCAGTTTTATAGTTACCAGTTTTGTTTGTTGAATAGCTCACATATATCTTGTGTAAACGTGCCTCATTGCAGAATGTGTAACCGCAAACTGATTTCCTCTGCTACGAAAAAAAAATGGCAGATCCTGCATACACTGAAAATCGATGATATGCGAAGCACGAATGAGAAATGTTGATATGTCACTTCAAAATCAGCACAATGTTACGAAGTGGAGGTAAACGATGCCGTACATGACTTCCGTGTCATGATTATCATGTTTGGATACGTCGTTTGCCTTCGTCATCCATTGACGTCACGTGATACCAAATTTAGTATATGTGGAGCTAGCGAAACGGCCGCGAGCACGCCATGAGCGTGATATGTTGTCATGTTCTTACATCACACACGTGTCAGGATTACAATGTTTGCACCAGTTATACATTTTGTCATCCACTGACGTCACGTAACACCAAATTCGGTATATGTGGAGCTAGCAAAACAGCCGCGAGCGCATCATGAAGAGCCAATATACTCCAATGTAGCGTTGACGCGCGCGCACGCTGGGCACAGCGACGCTACGTTAGCAAAACGCGAGCACTCTATAGTCCAACGCCAGGCGCGACAAGCGTCCGTCGGTGTGGTCCGACGCCAACCGGCGCGAAATGCGACATGCTGCATTTCGCGCCGATGCGTTACCCAGACAACACTGCATCTCCCTCTTTTCGTGACGGAGGGACGCCGGACGTACTGAAACGCGCATGCGTCAAAGCAATGCAGCGTGGCGCACGCAAGCGTGTATATGGCAGGATCGGCGCCTGGCGTGACAACGCCGCCGTTACGCGACGAAATGAACACCGGCAAGCACGCGCACCACGTCACGTCGAAATGTATTGGTGCCTTGACTGTGGCATCTAGTCATGTTCTCACATGACACGC
This sequence comes from Rhipicephalus annulatus, assembly GCA_013436015.1. Classification (NCBI taxonomy): domain Eukaryota; kingdom Metazoa; phylum Arthropoda; class Arachnida; order Ixodida; family Ixodidae; genus Rhipicephalus; species Rhipicephalus annulatus. Next base: position 25,989 of record WOVY01012905.1, read on the forward strand.
ATGTCATGATTATCATGTTTGCACCACTCACATACCTTCGTCATTCATTGGCGTCACGTAGTACCAAATTTGGCATATGTGAAGCTAGCGAAACCACCACGAGCGTATCATCAGTGTGGCATGTAGTCACGTTGTTACATGACGCGCATGTCGTGATTATCACGCTTTAGTTTGGATGTGTCATTTACCTATGTTGTCTATTCGCGTCGCGTAATACTGAGTTTGGTACATGTTAAGCTCGCGGAACGGCCACCAACACATCATGAGCATGGCATGTAGTCATGTTGTTACATGACACGCATCTCATGATTATCATGTTTGCACCAGTCCCATACCTTTGTCATTCATTCACGTACTGTAATACCAAATTTGGTATATGTGTCGCTAGCGAAACGGCCGCGAGCGCTTCATAAGCATAGCATGTACTCATGTTATTGCATGACACGCATGTCATAATTTTTATGTTAAAGTCTGTCGCTTGTGTTCGCCATGCAATCATGCCATAGCATACCAGTTTTGCAACACACCAGGTGAACAAAACCACCGCTAGAGCTGCAGGACCATGAAATATAAATCATGGCATTCATGGCATACATATGAAGATTTTCATGTTATGACTAGTCAAATATGTTATTCATACTCTCATGTTTTGCCATACCAAGTTTGGTATTGATACGATTATCGAAACGGCCAGGAGAGCTGAAAGTCGCAGGAGGCTAGATAGATTGATAGATACGCTCAAAGTCACCGAAGTTCGCTAAGAAATGCCTCGCATTTAAAAGAAAGCTGGCGCACAAACATTTTCAACCTAGATGGTTTAGGAGTTCATATAACTTGTTTAACCACAATTCCCCCTTGCATAAAAATATTGAATTGACAAAAATTTTAATTAGATACAAGCGTGGGGTTGTAAGTGAAATAATATAGTTTGATATATTTCGAGTTGGACAAATTTAGTGAATAATTCATTACAGACAACGGTTCGGAAATACGTTTACTCAAGATGGCAACTTATCAATAGAAAATGCTTCTTGAATTCCAGATTTATTCTCTCATGATTGAGAAACGTGTGCCCCCGTAAAAGGAGTTAGTTTGTACAACACGATTCTTCACTCTCTACAGGTCGTTCACTTGCAAAATTATTCTTAGAATGCGTACACATTCGATTCACAACACAGTGCAACTCGTTCGATAAAGCGGAACTAAAATACTTTTCGCCAATTAAGCGCAAGGGCAAGATTAGAATGTTGGAGGTAGCCGGTGTGTGTAGCCTTGCGAAATTTGTCGGCAATTGCCCAGCCAGGTTTTCTTTTTGCTAATTGTAACTAATTTCAATTTGTTTGTTTTTTAACTAAGCGTGGGCAGGCTTAATTCTTCATGAGCCGGCTAACTCTGTACTATTCCGCATGCAGTTATGTACCGGGCCCCTGTCTCACTGCACCGCACCCCAACATAGTTGTCACTCATAACCAGTCACATGCGAGGTTTGTAGCATTCAAATACTTCAAAAGAAGTCACGACACTTGCTTCCTGAAGACCCAGTGACCACGCGGATACATAATATCAATTACACTATTGCGTGGTGATCATAAGCGTTGCAGCACCTCAAAAACAAGGCAGTCAAACGACTTTGAATGCTTTTCATTAAACAAAGCATTAACTTGCTTGTAAAACATAATCAAGTGCGTGGCAATTCGTTGTCTACAACTTAAAAAAATTACAACCTTTAGTTGTTGTTTAATGACTGCTTTTATTTTTCTATAACTTAAACCAATTTAAATTTAAATCTCTTTTTCAACACCAATTAAAGGTCTACAAGTAAGCTATTCACAATATACAAAATTATAAAGTGTTCATGCCGGTGTATTTGAGGTTGCAGCCTAATACGTCCTTAAATGGGGCTATAGAGCACAGCTTCAATAATTTATTGATGTTTTAACAAATCGCAACTACTTTCATAAAAGGAGATTCAAACCTATTCGGAGCTACGAAGAAATAGGGCAGGGTGAGCGTTCCTTTGCTCACAAAACTTAATGGTAAGATTTTGCAACTATCCGGTAGTGAATTTCCTTATTTTCAAAAAATGAAGAAAAGCCTACACTTGGCCACTCGAAGTTTCAGAACAAATTTCTTTGTGCCCCCCCTCCCTTTTCTTTAATATTTTTGTCACAATCACAAGAAACGTGCACGTACCCTTAAGTTTTCCTTCGTTTATCTCAGTTTTAAATTTTTGAAGTTTGTGTATATTTTTCTCGGGAACAAGCAGACGTAAGCAAAGAAACATTTTCACATTTGTCAGTTAGTGTAATTGGCATAACTGGTTTCAAAATGAGTTGCCTAAGTGATTTTATAATTTTGTGCAAGAACAGTCAAGTGGCAAGGTAAGTGGCAATTTTATACACTAATCAACGTACAGAACATTAAAAATCTAGTTTTTGTTCTACTCTACCAACTTAGTTCTACTTATGTAAAGTATTAGTGTCTGTGGTTGCCTTTAGGGAAAGTTGCCGTTCTTCGTAGGCAGCAGATCTCAGTTAAAATAGAATGTGTAGCGAAACGAAAAAAAAATCAAGTGAATTTGAAACTAACTTTAAGCTCTCATGTGAGTTACGTCTATCTCTAATATATCTTGCAAATTCTTTATATCTATAGCTTTTATTATCACAACAGTAAAGCTACGCCTTGAAGCTTACTTTCGAAGTCTCGGCCCATTATAACCGAAGCGACACGTGACGAAGCACAAAATGGGCAGTACTAAATGTTGTAATCAATGTGGAGCCGCAAGCAATATCATTGCAATGGGATAATGAGAAAAAAAACAAGTATCGTTTCAAAAATTTTTTAAATCGAGAACTGAATTTTTCATATTATAAGGGGGTTCATGTGACCCGAGGAGCCTTACAAGCAACGTAAGATATTCATGGTGTCTAGGTCTTTATAAAACTGTACACTTGTTTTTTGTTCAATACTACGCCATCATTGAAAACTGACCTGACTTCTCGGACACGATACACCGGCCTGGCAAAATTCGTTGCGCATAAATCCCACGCACCGTTTCTCGTTTTCAGTTCGCCGCTTCGTCCACGTGACGTTTGAAGAAAAGCCATTACTGTCGTCGCCCACGTCACCAACTTGGACGACAGTCTTTCTTTTTTTACTCACTCGGTCGAACTTGGGTGATCGATGGCGTTCACACTGCGATAACGCCGCCCAGACAACGCTGCTGTCGTCAGTTTTCGTAATCTGTCTGATACAGAATTTTCCGCTGGTTTCCATGTCTTCGACAAATACAAACGCCCTAAGCAGCGCTATCATGGCAAGCCGATAGAAAACGAAATGCAGCTAGCAGACAAGCACCGTCATGGAACAAACAGCGAGTAAGCAAAGTTATTCTCGACATTTCTGGTTTCTTTTTTCCTTCTTTTTTTTTTGAAGAAAACAACAGACGTATCTCCGATACAGCTAAGATGTGATTGAAAATCTCTGTAGAGAAGCGAGGTAGAGCCTGCAGGATTGAAATAACAAGACCGTCAGAAACATTATACGATAGCACCCCACGCTAAGCGCTCTCCTGCACAAACAGTTGAGAAATCATAAAACAAACAAAAAATAAAATACGTCCACAAACGGCGTCTCAAACTCATCGTTCGTGTGGGAAATAAGCTATAGCCAGCAGCTCTTCACTCGCCAAATCAAATTACCGCTAGAGAACCCCGCTGGGTGCAATTGGAAACCTTTCCAAAAAGTTCTCTCTGTGCCACCACCGCCACCGTTTCCACAGTGGCAGCTGCAACGACGGCTTCAACGTTTTTCAAACTACGACCTCATTAAAGCTCCAATCGAGGCTTATTCCTGAGACGACTACGATGGCTTTAGTTTTCTGGGTGTCCCCTTAGCAATCAGCAGCTGCTTTCAAATGCGCCGTCTGAGTAGTGTGCGGCCCACGCACATTCCACACGCCCACGCGATCGTCACTAAGTTACACTATCGCGAAATTGAACTTACCACTGCCGGAAGTTTCTTCTCTTTCAGTAACAGGAAATCAATGCCTTTCAGGAATGAGTGCTTACCTAAATCCTGTTTCAAAGCTGCATAGGGAACGATTACGTAAAAGACTTGCCGTGGCGTAAAGTCTTACACACGTGCAAGTGTGTGGGGATGACTTCAGCACAATGTTGCCTTCAGCTTTCCGGATATAAATATTATCTGGACTGCCGTATCACCGTAATTTTTTACTTTTAGATAGAAATTCAGCTCAGCACCAACGTAACATTTTAAGACAGCATATGACGCTTCAAGGCTCCTCTGCTGTAAGATCTGTGATAAAAAATGCTTTGATAAGTTATTCTGTCCCTTTTCCCTTATCCCGCTATAGAGAAAGAATGATCTCTTTTTTTATTTGTCATTTGTTTTTGAAAAAAGATTGACTCATTTATTTGTGGAGTTTAACGTCCCAAAATTACCATTTGATTATGAGAGGCACCGTAGTGGAGGGCTCCGGAAATTTTGACCACCTGGAGTTCTTTAACGTGCGCCCAAATCTGAGTACACGGGCCTACAACATTTCCGCTTGCATTAAAAATGCAGCCGCCACAGCCGGGTTTGGATCCCGCGACGTGCGGGTCAGCATCCGAGTACCTTAGCCACTAGACCACCGTGGCGGGGCATTCATTTTCGAAAAAAATGTAATTTTTGCTCAACATGTTTATTATATGTCTGTTTCAGCTGATTTCTTGCATCCCTGTGAGAAACGTTTTTTATAATTGCCAACTTTTTTATCTCCTGGTCAATTATTTTTATCAATCACACAATCAAATTATAGCCTTAATAAACTTTTCTCCAACCCACAATACTCGTTAAAAATATTTTTGTGGATAAGTAGACATGAACTTTTTTCAGTAACGGGAACTCTGAAACTGCATGTATCTGGCCCATGAACTCCAACTAGGGTCTATAACACCTGTTCACTTGCCAGCTCCTTTGGTCTTCTGATGCCAGCCTTAATTAGCAGTAACATCAACTTTACGCCTGTCATGTTTGTTGTTGTTTTTTTACGTGGGGGGGGTTTAACGCGTAGTTATTAATATCCTGATGAAAAATCGGCCCTAATGATGCAACAGAGCGACGAATAATATCTATAATATCGGTTATGACCAGTTTCAAACACAATTCAAAACGTGTGAAAAGCCCGCTAGTTTTCAGCCCTGCCAGGGCTGCCTAGCGGTCATCTTCCACCGTCCCGCCCCATCGGATCACGTGGCCACATAAAATGGTGACGTGATCGTCAGTTGACTTTCGTCTGCTTAGCGCTCACGTGTATAGGCATGTCTTCGACGCCGTCATTGGGTGTGTTCCAATACTCAGAGTACACGGCTAAATAGACAGCTAAATGGACGTCGGCAATATTAAGTCCCATTTCAATTCTCACGTAGCCGGCAACATAGAAATTCTGAGAGGACCGCATCGTAGACAAATACGATGCAGGCTACTTTTCTGTCTAGACAAGATGGAAACGCAGCGAATTGCTCAGATAAATCGAATCTCACCATAATGGTCGTCTGCACACAAGCAGATGCTTCTCTATACGCTCAATGTGAGTAACGTTTAATTTTTTTAGCTTTCAACGCGAAATAAGTCAGAAAATACAGCTGTTACGTTTGTGATTGATTGATTGATATGTGGGGTTTAACGTCCCAAAACCACTATATGATTATGAGAGACGCCGTAGTGGAGGGCTCCGGAAATTTAGACCACCTGGGGTTCTTTAACGTGCACCCAAATCTGAGCACACGGGCCTACAACATTTCCGCCTCCATCGGAAATGCAGCCGCCGCAGCCGGGATTCGAACCCGCGCCCTGCGGGTCAGCAGCCGAGTACCTTAGCCACTAGACCACCGCGGCGGGGCTGTTACGTTTGTGTATTTCGGCTTTTTCTTCTCGACGCGAGGTGGCACATTGTCACGTAAAAGCCGTTCAGACGTGTTCCAATTTTGGACAGCATGGGCTCAGTGCTGTCTTCTAAGCGGTCTGCGTAGAGTGTCTACGTGCTGTCGTCGGCGCCGTCATGAGCACCCAGAAGCGAATATGAAAACACTGAGGAATATGGAATCGCGGTGATTCATGGCCTGGTGAATCATTTTCGGTTCGATCTTATTCTTAGTAGTAGTTCTGAAATGGACGTTGGACCGAACAGTGACGAGGCACATGGAGACACACGTGCCTGGGCCACGCTGGCTGGTAGGACATACGAACGCTGCGTACGTGTGACTCGTTCACGATGACCATAGCTTCAAATATTCACATTCGCGCTCACGACTTCACAACAACTCAACCGAAGCGGCACAACAAGATCGCCGGATCCACACGAACGAGCTGCAGGAAGCAAGCGAAACAAAGCCAGGCGTTGCCCTTAGACGGTACCACATGTAGGCACTGCGATGACAACACTAAAATTGTCGACGCCATCGCTTCTCGCTCATCGCTACTTGGCGCCTGGGGCGTGGCCGAGGAGCTTGCCAGAAATGGGGGTTGCCGAACACATCAAAATACTGCCAATGCCACATGGAGGAGAACGCGCCGACGAGCCTTGGATGCTTTTTGAGTTTGTAATAGATTAAATCCTGCGTAACGAATGCGATTCATCGCTGGCTTTAAAAAACTCATGTGTACCAAGCAATCCAATGAATGTCACGTCTCTAGATTGAAATTTGGTGTCAGTGCTCTTTTCACTTCTCCGCTAAGCTTGCTTCTTTAGGTACGCATTCAGACAGAAGAGTCTCTTTAGGCCGGTCACCATTCCCAGAAAATTGCACTTTCTCTGAGTTTTCTACGCTCTCATAAATGAGATCTCATTCTCTCTCTCTCTCTCTCTCTCGATAAATTTACATTGTGCTACCACATGCATTATTCTTTTTCTATTAGTTTTTTAGCCGTATTCGTACGCTTTCAGTACGTCAATCTTTATTCCCAGAATATTTCGTGACATTTCAAGAGATAAACTTTCTCGATTTGCAATGAAGCTCCTCCCGATAATAAATGAGGCGGCCTTCCATACTCACTCGAGTGAATCTTTTCGAGAAGCCAGATCCTGTGCCCGCGTTTATTGCTATTCATATGCTTCAACAGGAGGCATAATAAATATAAACTTCAAAAGTCACTTGAGCACCCATCTGCGCGGAAATGTGCAGTGGTCACGTATTTTCTCCTTGAGTATTTGTTATCCATCTATCAAAGCACTACCACAACCTTTTAAGCTTCACATAGCTGTTAGTGGGCAATAAGAATCTGAGATAATTAAAAAGTGTAGTGATGAAAAATGGCTTTAGATGGTAAAGCATCGTGGTTAGCACACGCATGGTTAGCAGTTGTTTTAAAGCATAGGATCATGTCTTTATGAAAAAAAATAATGTACAATAATTCAGTAAGAAGATGCAGAATGAACTGTGAACTGTTACTGGTTTGTACTCATAAAAACAAGAACAGTAATCAACGACGATTGAGCCATAAATTGGAGCTTTGCTCAACCTTTTTGAGAGAGAGAGAGAGAGAGAGAGAGTGTGTGTGTGTGCGTGTGCGTGTGTCTGTGTGTGCGTGTGTGTGTGTATGTGTGTGTGTGTGTGTGTGTGTGTGTGTGTGTGTGTGTGTGTGTGTGTGTGTGTGTGTGTGTGTGTGTGTGTGTGTGTGTGTGTGTGTGTGTGTGTGTGTGTGTGTGTGTGTGTGTGTGTGTGTGTGTGTGTGTGTGTGTGTGTGTGTGTGTGTGTGTGTGTGTGTGTGTGTGTGTGTGTGTGTGTGTGTGTGTGTGTGTGTGTGTGTGTGTGTGTGTGTGTGTGTGTGTGTGTGTGACATTTCGACACACGGTCTTTTCTTTGTCGAAGCAGGAACTGTTGCAGACTTGACGACTCCTGTTGTCAAAACGTTGGCCCAAATGGCAGCCTTTTTATTTTATTTTTATTTGTTGCTCCGAGTCACAAATATTTTAAACGTAAGATATCGGTATTTGTATGTATAACCATTGGGAATTTACTTCGCTTCTCACGATCGCGCAAGCTCTCGTCGTTATTGCTTTTGTTGCTGCTGCTGTGGTTGTCGTCCTTGTTGTTGTCGTTGTTGGTAATAAATATTGATATCTTCACAAAGATGTTATCTTGTTAAAATTAAATTGGAACGTTGCTGCAGTCTTGAGTATCAGCGATTGCAACATGACCAGCGCGAGGCTTTCCATGAATATCAATATCAGGTATGCAAATTTCATAACGTTCAAGTTGCAACCAGTGGAGTGAACACATTCAGAAGTACAATCACGTAGCTCTCGAGCTAACCTCGCAGGTCCACAGCACAAACGTTTTGCAAAGCTGATATTGATATGCTGCAACGATTGCGTATACTGAAAGCTTTTGGTGTATTGCGTAAAACAGTTCACTGGACCATTGCATTTCTCAAAGCATACAAAGCATACGCTTTTTTTAGGTTTGGCATGCTGACGAAGTCCGAGACGCGTTCCCGTTGCTGAGCCCGTTCGCTTCACAAAAATACCGGAGAAGCTAGTGGGGCTGCCTAGGCAACGGCTGCAGCAAGGAAGACGATCTCCTCTGCAACCTCGGCCAGGAATGGCTATGTTCGCCATTCGCCTTGTTATATTAATCAAGTGCTCCTACGAAGCATGGTTTCGCTGGGTAACGACAAGAGAGGAGAAAAGCAAAGAGTATCGTTCGTAGTGCCACATCGGCATCTTCCCTGTCGACCGGCTTGAAACCCCTCTTCAGCTATTAGCCTTCTTCGCAACCCGCTCCTTCGGGACGACCGATCTTGCGAGTGCGAATTCCGGCTCCGTGGAAGATGCCTTTCATCGATTGGTCAGGGCGTGGAGATCGAGTGCGCCTGGAGATCGTCAGGAGCTCGAGATCACCCTCAATATATTCTCCCTCTCCCGGACCCTCTCATCATTTCTCTCTGTGCGCTCATTACTCGGACCATTGCCAACCTCTCCACCCCTCTGGCTCCAACTTCTCGCCTTTCATTCGAAGTTGCCTTTCCCTGTGAAGCCCGGTGACATTCGAAACACTGATGGAGACTATGTGCGTTAACGGTAGTTCAGAGGGCAAATTTTGTGTTTGTAAAATGCGAGAACTATGATCCTTCGTATCGTATAATGCCGCACAGAGAATCAAGGAAGACACAAAGGTTTCCCAATAAATGCGTTGATGAATCTTACATATCAGTTTACGAACAAGCTAAACTCGTCAGGAGCGCTACTGCCTACTGACACTTCAAAGTGCTTGCTGAGCCGAAGGTAGCGGGTTCGATCCCCGCCGCGCACGTCGCATTTCAAAGGAGGCGAAATGGTAAAGGCCTGTGCAGTGTGGGATGTCAGTACGCATTAAGGACCACCAGATTGATCAAAACTTTTGGAGCTCTCCCCTTCGCCATCCCTCACGATTATCTCGTGGTTTTGGAGCATAAAAATTCAGTTATTATTTTTACGCCTATATCAAATCTTACACTGCTGACACGTCACAGCCTCACTTCAAGTGCTTTGTTTTTCTACAACTAATAACGGGAACGATGTACAAATCACACTGTTTTTCGCTGTTTCTGCGGCTGTAACAGATGTCAAAGTTCAGCTGTATTGCAAGAAATCATTGCCACTTACCATTATTTCAAAAACAATTGACGCAGTTCATCGGTATGTGGCATTTCATGCTCATTTCTTCTATCGGTAATATTTATGGGTTCTAAATTCCTATAAAGGTCGACCATGCTGAAAAACCTGTGTTAAATATAACAAAAATCCAATGAAATAGGAACCAGTCTCTTTACTAGATATAACCTCATGAAGGTAACAGGTAATAAATAGGTAGCAGGTTTTGGCAATGTCCCTGAAGATGTTAGCTTGTTTTATTACCAGGCTTTTCCCCCAGGTGTGCGGTGATAACTATTAGAGCCAAGGAAAGCATTAGAACATTTGTTGTGTGTCCTGTAGTGAAGTAATTATTCTTATAATAAAATAGATTAAAATGGAGACAACAACCACTTGCCATCAGAGCGGATGAAACCCACGACCTTCTAAATGCTGCATATACGAGAAATGCCATGACATGTTACCCTCAATCTCAAATGCGTGTCTTTTCCTACCGCGGACAGTGCTAGATGTTACTTTACCACACTCAATTCGATCGCATAACACACCTTTACGATAAGTAACCCCTTAACAACGTTGGATTCAACCTCATAATCTTGCCATGATTTCATCAACAGCCCGAAAATCTTCCATTTTTTATCATTAAACCAACAAGCACTTTATTTCAGCGTTGCTCCACTTTTTTTTTAACAGAAGTACATTGTACTCCACACGGTTTTCAAAATTTTACCTCAACTGTACTTTGCCGTCGAAATAACACGCTTCTGTGGAACGACTAACGCCTCCCATAATCGCCCCCAAGAACTCATCTTTGCCCCGAAATTCAACCGTAAGTGCTCCGCCGAATAGACGTTCAAACAACATTAGCTTTGCATTAGCAATCTATGTTTTGTGTTCTTTACTGGCACACAGCTTAGGAGACGGCCTTCAGTCACGAAAATATTGCGTGCTCGTACCTTTCAGCTCGTCTTAAGGGCGACCTACGCGTACCTTTCTTGTTGGCCAATCGTCGCCAATAGAAATTCGCAGTTCAAGACACTCAAGCGAAGCCTACTTTTGACTCTCTCTCGCTCTCTAGGTATTAAAGCCGTTTCTTTGTTTACCACCATAAATTCTGCGGTAATATCGCTGGACTACTTAGGACTATCCTATGATGGAAGCGTCCTACAAAACCAAAATTTTCATGGTTCCAAGAGGAACGCGCAGTTGACTTTCAGCATTGAGAGCACTGAAATGTTTTGTTTCTTTTCTTCAGAGAGTGCGAAGAACCACATAGGATTCTTTCCACGAAACAACTCGCATTTATTGTACCTAAGAAAGAGAGCGACAGAGAAGTGTTTTTGTTGTGGCCGAAAACATGAGAGGTCGGCCTGAATCAATTTCCTGGCCTTCTACTCAGCGTTGTAGAAAGGGAGATGGTCATAAAAAAAGAGGAGGTACGGCATGTTTATGATGTGGATGAACATGGTTCCAACCAAGGAGGATTAAAGAAAAATTGTTCCAACTAAAGAAAAACTTGAATGTTCAAAAACTATTTACGGTCGAAGGCAACGTGAAAGTAAACTTGACACTGTTTCTTGGGTGTTTGGAGTGAGGAGCACCTGAGCGACCCGGGCTGCCGCACCCGGTCGTATGCTGTCATGGTATGATGCTATAGCTTGGCGCTACGCAGGCAAAACAACCAAGAAAATTTGAAAGAAAAAAGAAAGCAAACGAGAAACAAAAAGAGAAAAGAAAACAAAGAAAAATCTATCAAGGGATAGAAAAATAAATGGAAACAGCAAATGAAAAAGAGTAAGAAACGAAAAACAGAAAAAAAAGAAATAGGTGAAAAGAAAGAGAAAACCAAAGAGAAACAAAGACGGCTGCCGAGCGCCGGCAAATATAGTGTGAAGCTGCTTTGTTTTTTTTTTAGTTTTGAAGACGCAGAGAGTTTGCCTGTACTTATCTGATTAAAACTTGACCTATCAACATCGCATGCACCTCTCATTTTCCTTTAATGCTTTTCTTACCTTAGCTGCCACGCATACATTTGTCTTATGTACTGCCAGCGCAATTGGGTATGCTTGCCTATCTCGTGTCAATCTTGGTTGACACATCTTCTAGACTCCCAGTAGCTCAGAATAAATACAAGCGAAAAATATAAACACGAAGAAGTGATAATTATGTACGAAAACCTAAAACTCGCTATTTCATCTGATCTTTCAACTATACACTGATGTGTATTCGAACATGTGCCAGCAAGATAGCGGCAAGACCCCGCTCTTGACGACCAAACCTGGGCAACCCAGCACGCCCGTGAGGCGGCATTGAGGCGAGCTCTTGACGTCCCCACATCCTAGGCGGGCCACCTAAACCTGCTGCTTGATGATGATGATGATGATCCTTGACACTCTGGCGCACACCCACAAAGGGGGATCGGCCAAGAACCGGGCGGCAGGATCTTAACTAAAAGGCTAATGGTTTTTCAAAGAAAACGTAATTTTGGGCTGAAAAAAAATATAGAAAGAAAAGCCGAAAATCGAAAAAGGAGTATATCTGAGCAGGGAACGATGCAGGCCATCAGATGCGATTTGAGACAGAGGTAATGGTGGGTCTAAAATGGTGTGTGTGTGTGTGTATATATATATATATATATATATATATATATATATATATATATATATATATATATATATATATATATATATATATATATAGGCAGATTAACATGGCAATCGCTTTGTTTCAATTATGTATTCAAATACCGCAGAGCAGACGTCCCTGTGGCTATAACCGAATTTAATGCTGCCAAACGACAAAATTACTGCCACATTTAAATCTAATCCCAATTTTTCAAGTGGAGCTTTCAGGTATCTTTTCCGCTGATGAGAATACCGGCGACAGAACAAAAAGAAGTGATCTATCGTTTCCATTGTTTCGCAAGTCTGACATAAAGGTGACGCCTTTAGACCAACTTTATGCAAATAATAATTCAGTTGAGGAATTCTGCAACGCAATCTTGTAAAAGTAACTTCCAAGTGCCGTGTTGCACACCACTGTCTATTCCAGCGGCATCTTAGATGTGCGAAATCTCGATATTTATCCAATGAGTAGCAGTCGTATTCACGCAAACAGAGGTTTCTAAACCTTATTGCTGTCGCGTAAGCGTAATTACAGATTCTTTTTCAGTATGTGCTGCTCTGTCTTCAGGAGCCAACTTAACACTTATGCACATGTTTCGACAACTCATACCGACAAACGTGAAAAAACTGCAGCTCTTATGGGTACCAGGTCATCGTGGCATATATCTCAATGAGATGGCGGATGCACTAGCCACAGTATCTCTTAGCGGTCCCATTATCCCGGTTTTGCCTGATACCTGCTGCTTTCTTACAATGAAGTTTATTCTTCCTCCTCCTCTAACTGTAAAAGTATTTACCATTGCCCAAAAGAATATAGTGTTGAGTCATGTTATGAGCATTGTTGTTCCATGCGTAATCATTCTTTTTGAGCAAACTGATGAAGCAATCACCAAGCAAGTTGAGCGCAAGCGCAATTTTTAATTTCAAATTCATACACGCTTATTGAGTGATCATTTGTAGCGGATGCATCCGATGAAGTTTAACTTCCCATTCTTATTACCTGCTCCCATGTTGTGTGAGCTAGAGTTTTTAATCGTCATCCCATGAGAAGACCTAAATACGTTCTGCGTCAGTTAACTGGAAAATACCGCCAGTGAGACAGCGGCAAAATATCCAATTCACTTGCAGAAATGATAAAGCATTAAATCTTCAGGTCAGATGTATATTTTGCAGTATTATTATGTGAACTCAAAAAAAGAAAAGAATAACAAGTACGCCTTTAAGAACCGAACCACTAAAGACAAAACATGATCCTGTGCTCGTAAACTTTCTCGCGAAAAAATAACAATAAGTAAAGACATCGCACTACTCAACGAGAACCCCAGATTACGTACAAGAACATCACTGCCGTGCACAAGAAAACCAGGACTACTGTTATCATACTGAACTTTTGTAAAAGTTAGTGAACACTGTTTCTCTAATTTTTCTCCCGGCCAACAAACCTAGTTTACAAATGGCAGTGGGCAGTTCGCTTAAGTGCGCTGGTCTGCTTATTGTTAGCTGAATAAAACGCTGTTGTTCCCCCCACAATTTCCTGGTCCCTCGTGCGTGGTAAATTATTCATTGAGCTTAACCTGGGAATGCGTTAACGCCTTAGGCGCTTTAACTTAACCGAATCCTAGGAACCAAAAAGCGAGAGGCATTTTTAGTCATTCCTGTCACCACTTACGGCTTGCCCTCTACGAGCACATATTTTTAAATTTTTAGTTTGTTTCTTTGAGAAAGCTCACATAGATCTGCTTGTTGTTCCAACGGTCTTTGGGAGCTATTGGGAGTTTTCCGTTTACAGCACAGACCTTTATATAATTCATGCTCTCGGCGCACACAATCTGTCCTCATTAATTGTGAGATTATCTGCAATTTTTTCGGTATCTTGGTCGTCACTCCGCTTTCCTAGTATCGCGACTTCTGCAAACTGATATGTGATTGTGAAACAATACTGTTGTTCTGATGTTTTTTTTTCTTTTTTTGTTGTTGATGTTGAGTGTGTCACATTGTAGCTCTGTTTTGTTTAGCGGTGCACCTCGGTCCAGATTTCTCCTGCTCTTTTCAGTCATGTCTTGTATATTATTAATAGTTTCTATCAGTGTAGGTCTGGCTTGGTACCAAACAAGTTGTTAATAGTACCTGCTGTCACTTTGTTGATTGCGTAATTGTATATTTTTATTTTTATTTTGTTCCCGCTCATTGTTGCGGTTGTTTTGTGGACGTATTTGCGTATGTTCTTGCATTCTTTTATTTGTTCTGCCCGCTCCTGCCAAAGGCCTTTTTCAAAGGCTGGCAGTAAATCTGAAAATAAAAAAATGGCATACCTGCGCTAAAATGCGCGAACAAAGACAACCATCGTAAAAGATCAAACTCTTGAACATGAAAGTAACGCGTCTGCCTTCTAGTTCTGATCCTTTACACACTTTAAACTAAAATCTTCAGCATTACAAAACATACAACCAAGATAAAGCGTTGTGTGCTGCATTTTAATCACGTGCCACTGAATCTTCGAAGTTGTAAAAAAATTAAAGTAGGCCTCGCGGCTTATTTAAGAATTTCGCATTGATCTACTTACTTCTACATGTTCTCTAAAAAATAAAAAGAATCGTTTGTGTTTACACACACTTCAGTATAAGAAGGTCTTTGTGCTTAGCCTTAAGTACACCAGTTACGTAAATCACACATGCTAATGACCAGACTTTGATTGATTGATATATGGGGTTTAACGTCCCAAAACCACTATATGATTATGAGAGACGCCGTAGTGGAGGGCTCTGGAAATTTCTACCACCTGGGGTTCTTTAACGTGCACCGAAATCTGAGCACACGGGCCTACAACATTTCCGCCTCCATCAGAAATGCAGCCGCCACAGCCGGGATTCGAACCCGCGCCCTGCGGGTCAGCAGCCGAGTACCTTAGCCACTAGACCACCACGGCGGGGCGACCAGACTTTCCGTCTTACAATTCTTCACTTGAACCGATAGAGCAAGACACTGCTCTCTTATTGTGATACCAAAAGAGGAAGGACTGGTGTGCTTAGACAAAAACTTTCACCTTACGCCCCTCAATGGAGGGTACTTATAGTGAGTGTAAAAAAGTCAAACAAATGCATACGGGGGAAGCGACAGGCAGAAATGAAAAGAGGGGAGAATTCTCCTCTATCCACTCTTTCACTTCCGGTGTGAGGCACTCAGCACAAAGGAAATATTTAATGTGGGCCGGAAGTCAACGTTAAGCTTCTCAAAAAGTACATGTTGCTTTCGCCCGTGTTCGTAATTCCTACCCTAACGGACATCAAGAAATAAAACAGAAGATCAGTGGAAGCGGTTGAGGTCACGTTAGCTATCGCCTCACAGCTTCACAATGTGAGAGACAATGCAGGACTATTTTTTTACGCTGAAGAACAGCTTCCGCATATAATTTATGAATATGTTCATGCCGTTAAGCTAACCAGCTGTATAAAACAAGAGAACAGGTTCACTTGTTCAATAAAACACATCAATATGGAAATAGTACCTATGAGGACTCGTAAAAGCAACCGAGTAATCGCTTTGCTCTCCACCTGTCTTATGCAGTCTCGTGTACTGTCGCATATTGTATATTTTCTTTTTTCATGTTTTTTTTCAACCAAGAGTCAGGAGCAAATTCATGCGGTACTTGGCACAAAATAATACAGGATGCACATAGTGCACGCTAATAGAAGACGCATGAGACTCGGCGTCCTCAAAAAAAAAGAACTATCACGATTAAAATCCCCACTGCGTTGCATCAAAAGAAAACCAGCTACATTTCTAGCAGCGTAACAAGCTAAACCCCTTGTTATGCGGCAAGTTAAAAGTGCTTTCTCGGCAAAGCAAATATGACATACTTTGCTTGCTCATATGTGAGGGCAAAAAAAAAGAATGCAGCCACTAAAGCATAGCAAGGACTAACATTAGACAACGGGAATAAAGTGTAAACGGGAATGATGATGCATGGAGTGTTGTATAAGCGGGCTTGCAGCGGGTGACGAACAACGTTTATTGCGGTTGAAATGAAGCAGATATAAGAAAGACGAAATGGCTGGTTACGTCAGAGTGACTTAGCTGTGCTACTTCTCCATTTCCTTGGGAAAGAAGTTAATTGCTCAGCTCTTTCTGATCGTGGGTAATGGCAGGGCTCCCACCATGTCCTTGCGATTCTACATAGCTCTTGAGCGGGCTGGGCGTAGTCTAGTCGTTCGGACCTGTCACGAGGACTCTCTTCGGTATGTGTAGGTGCGTCTTTCAGATGCTCGCAATTATGTTAAATTTTCTGGCCCTCCTCAGTCTTCACCACCACGGGGCGCGGCATCTCAGCTGGTCTGACAAAGACCGCAGGTGTCCAGGTTTTGTGGGTATCGTATGTAGTCACCCTCTGGCCAGGTGACAGGGGTGGCGGGTTTCTGGAGTGGCGATTGTAGTAGATCCGCTGGCATTGGTGAATTTCCTGGAGATGGTCATGGACGGCTCGGTTGAGCACAGTATTCGGCACCAGGTAGCTTGCGGGTACGGGCTGCATGTCCTCGTCTGCCTTCCCATCAGTCTCTGCACAGGGGATTTTTAAACATAATCTCGTGATGTATTACGCCATTCAAGCATAGCCATGTGGAAATCCGGCGTTTTAAGAGAGCACTTTTTAAATAGATTTTTGGCCTCTTGCACGGCCCTTTTAGTCATACCATTTGAGCGTATTTGACGTTACGTGGGTAATGCAAAGCCTATACAAATATCTGAATTCTGTGCTGTTAAATAGCAGCCCGTTATCGCTGCACAGTTTAAACGGTAATCCATGAACCGAAAAAAGTTCTGTCTACCAGGACTTCAAATGATTAGCAGTGGTATGGCGAAATTCCTTAATATCAAAAAAGAAGGAATATAAATCAACAATAATGGCAAACTATCGGTCCCCGTAAGAAAATAAGTCCATTCCTACCCCTTCCCAGGGCAAGTTTCGAGCATCGTGGCTCAAAAGTGGCATCTTTGCGTTTCGTGGCTGATGCTTTGGGCACATTTTGCTATTTCGGCAAAATTGCTCTATGTCGCTGGCCAGGCAGGGCCAGAACATGACGCTTCGTGCCCGCACTTTCATTTTATCGGCTCTGGGATGTGCGACGTGCAAAAAGGCGAATATTTCTGCTTTCATCGAACTTGGTATGATCACACTGTTGCTGCGGAATAGAAGTGAGTCTTGTGTGTGTAATTCGTTCTGATAAGACCAGTAGGGGCAGATGGCTTCTGGAACCTCATGCTTATTGTCAGGCCAACTGGTCAGCGCATACCCCCGATGCTTGGAGAGAACGGCATTGTTCGTTGCTGCGAGAATACTTCTTAAACAGGGTTTCGAGGCTGAAACAAATTCCAGCACATTTACTTGAAACTGCGTAGCTTCCCCGCACATGCTCACGTTACTCGAGAAACGCGACAAAGCATCAGCAAGAAAAAGTTCATCATTTGGCTTATACACCAGTTTGGTCGGATAGCGCTGCAGGGTCCGCCTCATGCGTTGCAAGCGGAGGGGACACTGATGCAGTGGCTTGCTAAGTAACAGTACTAAAGGCCTATAGTCGGTCTCTGCAATCAGCTCTGCTTGACCAAAAACATAGTCATGAAACTTCCGGCAACCATGCACTATCACCAACATTTTCTTTTCGACTTGTGGGTAGTTGTGTTGCGCCTCAGTGAGCGACTGGGACGAAAAAGCAATGGGGCGTCCATCTTGCATTTGAACTGCGCCGACATCTATTTCGCTTTCGTCGACCAAGAGAATGAAAGGATTTGTGGGGCTGAAAAAATCCAAAACAGGTGCTTTCGTTAACGATTGACGCAAGGTCTTAAAGCTCTTTTCTTGCGCCTCCGTTCAAACCCATGTAGTATCTTTACTTAACAGTTTTCGAAGCGGAGCGGTTAACTCTGCCATGTTGGGAATGAGTCGCTGGACCTAATTCATCGTGCCAAGGATAACTTGCAGTTCATTCTTTTTCGTCAGTTGAAGCATTCTCAGTATGTCGTGTACTCTCTTCGAATCAAGGCGTAGGCCTTCTGTAGTGAATATGTGTCCTAGATACCGGACCTCTGGCTGCAGAAACACACTCTTCTTGTGGTCAAGTCGAAGGCTGTGCTGTTGACAACAGAAAAACACAAGTTTCAGGCGGCGGTAATGCTCGTCTTTACTTCTGCCCTATGCTAATACATAATCCATCACAACCACTACACAGGACAAGCCTTCCAAAACGCGGTGCATTGCTGCTTGGAAAAATTCGAAGGCCGCAGCTATTACAAACAGCATACGAAGGAACTGGTAGCGACCATAGGGAGTGCTCATGGTGCAAAAGTTTGAAGCTCGATTAGCTAAGCCGAATGTGCCAAAACCCTGATGCCACATTAAGCGTGGAAAAGAATTTTGCACCGGCAAGTCTAGGCTAGGAGCGACCTCATCCAACGATGGCATGGGATAGTTTTCCCCGAGTATGGCATGATTGAGCGATGTTCGGTCCAGGCAAATTCGAACGTCGTCTCCTTTAACAACGGTAACCATGTGACAGGACCATTCTGTAGGCTCAATTACCTTATGACGCCTTGATTCTCCATACGCTGAAGATTCGCCCTAGTCTTGTCTTCCAAGCTCAAGGGCTATCTCCGAGCCGGTACGATGACGGCGCCGTGCTTAAGTTTTATCTCTTACTCGTAGTTCTTGAGCTCAACCAGTCCTGTGAAGTTATCTGCAAAAGGTTGTGTTGGCGGGTAAAGTTGATCGACACCAATGTGCTGTAACCGGCTGATAAATTTAGAGCGTTCGGCTGCTGAACCACTCAAAGTCGCTGGTACGCTTTGCTCTATGACGCGAAATATTTCGAGGGCCGCCCTCTCATTGGCTGAAAGCCGCCGGCGCACTTTTGCTTGGGCGTTTGCCTTGTGGCCGAAAAATGCTGTTAGCGCGACTCAGCAAGCCTGCCTTAGTAAATCCGGTAGCTTTGCGACATTCCTCCTTGAAATGACACAATTCGCCCCCGTGTCTAATTTACAAGGCATTGTTTGTCCTTCAATGTCCACTGTCGCGGTCCAGTGGTCTGTGTTGAGCGTGCTCGCCGTTAACGTTTGCAAAAAAAAGTCGTCGTCAGCGTCTAAACATAATTCCCATAGTTCTTTCTTATCGCGGTGAAAGGATTGCGAAGGCGGAACCGATTTGCATGCTCGAGCAAAGTGGTTAAGCCTTCCGCACTTCTTGCAACTTCTACCGGTGGCGGGGAATCTATCGCCATGGACGGTGTGTGCGATAGCCGCTACAGCACAAGCATCCCCTTTCTTTGCCACTGCGTTAACAGCCGTGGCCTGCGCTGTCTCCGCGGCCTTACAGATTTCAAGAAACTGCTGTTTCCCTTGCTCATGCGTGCGACCAATCTCGACAGTCTTTTTGTTTGAAGGGTTTTCTGCTATCAATTTCTGCTGCAGTTTCTTGTCTCGAATACCGAGAATAATACGACTATGCAGCATCCGGTCTTCCATTACACCAATTCACAGTTTGTAGATATTATTCGTAGCTCCGTCAGCCACTCATTGAAAGGTTCGCCTTCCCTTTGGTTTTTGCACCCAAATAGAAATTTATGATAGGTCAAGTTTGCCTCCGGTTTGTAGGACTCTTCAAACTTGGCAATTAGCACATCTATGTTATTTTTGTCCTCTTGAGCTCAATCGTGAAGGTGCTGTATACCTTCCTTGTCTCTTCGCCAATAATCACTAGCAACGTCACTACTTGCACTTCTTTCACTTCTTTTGTCAACTGGGTAGCAGTGGAAAATAGCGTGAACTCACTCTTCCAAGTTTTCCATGCCAGCCAGGTGTTGCCCGATGTATCTAATGGCTTTGACGGCGGTAAGATTGTTCATGGCAAAAGGGCGGGCGGCATCTCCACTTCAGCTCGGCACCGCTGCCACCATGTAAGCGGGCCTGCAGTCGGGTGATGAACAACGTTTATTTTGGTTTAAACGAAGCATATATAGCAAACAATATTGACGTACGTAGTAAGTCACGTGATTTTAACGAAATGGCTGGTTACGTCAGAGTGACTCAGCCATGCTACATGTTGCTCAGAGAAAGCAGCAGCAAATGCACACATGCAAAATCAGTTCTGCAGATTCCCGCAAGGTGGAGAACAGCTTATGAAAAGAAATGTTGTGGTCTACTTTATCGTAGCACAAGTCTACGAGGAAACTGATACAAATTGCAGACTAAGGAAAGTCGTTTATTAGCACAAAGTGAAAGAGGATAACTTACAGCCCAAGACGCATTTTTCGGCAACTAAGAAGTATTCATTTAGGAAAACCTGCTTGTATTTCTGTGTGTCTTTCTGCTAAATCGTGGGCATGAACACATTCAATTATCTGTCCATCTCATTCATTCTTGCATGAATGCGTTAGAAGTTTTGGTCTTGGCAATATTCTATGCTATATGCAGCCACACAATCAAGGAGCGAATCTCACAGAGCCCACCGGTATCACGAGAGTGCGAAATTAAAATTTCTAAATTCAAGCTGGTACTCTGAAACCTTGAATTTGTCATTTATCTTTCCATCTCCGCAGCGATTCTTGTTGCTAATTCAGAATCCCGCAATTCTCTTTCACCACCCTTTGTGAAAATGGTCTAGACGTATTTATACAGACGACAGTTTTAACTGTGTTAAAACCCAAATGCGAAAGATCTCGATTCAAACGGACAAGGTACCCATACTTAAAAGGCCCAGCTGATAAGAAAACTGCGGTAGAAAAAAAAATATTATTAAAAATGAACCCCAAAACCAAATCACAAGGTCATTGCCGGCTAAGACAATATGTCGTCGTTTAGTAGTCATATATATAGCTTCCAGGATGAACCAAAGATGAGTTAGAAATATTTTCAAGGATGCACATATACTTTTTTCAATAAGCGAAATGAAGGCCCCATGTGAGGAAAAAAGAATATTTAACATTCAGTTCCTGTGAAATTCTTAAACATTTTCTTTTTCGTTTGTGACAGTGCGCGTGTTCTTCGGCTAGCATAAAGCTGAACCTAAATTTAGTCCCAATGCGACCCTACATGTTTAACATAAATCTCGAAAGTTCATAGTGCAGTGATAAATGTTTCAAGCGTCGAAAACTGTTGAGTTGTGTATGTTATTACTTTCTCCACACGAACAGCATGGAGGCTCGAAAAAACGTGTTCCCACATTGGGAAAAAAACGCCACCTGAGCTCTCAGCTTAAAATATGCAAACAGGGAACCGAGAGGCCACATTCACGTTGACAAGCGCAATCGAAAAGCCGATGGTGGTACTTTCCGCTGCAAAGTTGGCATGATGGATCTTGAATGCAACGTGTCACTCCGGTTGCCGCAAGCAAGCTCCTTTCATGGAAAGAGAGGATCTGTGACAGAAATAGTAGGTAAAAGTTTCTGATATTCGTGTCCGAATCTTCGACGTCCCCTGCGTGAATAATGTACTCCACGGCGACAGTCATATATGAGTATCGAGTTGCGCATTGTTCTGTGACACAATTCCTTGAAACCTTGTTCGTGTGACTACAATCTCCTAACATGCTCTATTACTTTTTTCTTTCACCGTTTCTAGAAAACTCGGCCGCCTTGCACATTCTTCAACGAAAGAAAAAATAAGGGGGGAGAAGGCGGGGTGCATTATGGTGCAGCATGACGATAACGCAGGAAAAGCTGACGCACGAAATAATGCCATAAAGCTATTCATCGAAGCTGCAAGATCAGCAGCAATGTGCTCGTGTTAATTGGTTTCGTGAAGAACAAAAAAAGGCCATTCTGCAGTCTCTTACTTTCAATGCAGTGACAAAAATCATTCACGGGAGGAAGAGCGCAATTGCTTCATCGCAATTATGGAGCCCGTGTGCCTTACGGGCGTGTCACGCCAAATACCTGTAGTTTTTCAGTAATCAAGTGTGGCCTGAGACACCATTGTCAAAGCATATTTTTAGGGGCGAGGCCCCTAAAAGCGTGGGTCTGTCCATTCCTTGTACGTGTGCACGTGACTGCCTATGGTTCCACTTTTGCCAACTGCCCACTACTTCATACTTGCAAACATATGTCTGAAAAGAGTGCGAAGCTGAACAGCCGTCTTTGTGTCTTCTTGGTCTTCTCATAGTTTCCCCTTCTCTTGTTTCTTTTTCTCTGTTCCAGTTCTTTTCGGTGTTCTTTTTTATTTATTTTTATCGTAATCAAGGCACTTGAAGAACAAGAGAAGGAAGACAATACTTTTTGGTGAGAACAAAGGCTGAAGTTACTATTGTTATAGCTGCCTGCGTTACGCCAGACTAAGACACCATACGCCGATGACCACATACGACAGCCTGAACCTCTTAGGTGCTTTGCATATAAACTAGTTCAGACTCAACAGAAACCGCGGAATTGTCGCGCTGTCTGCTGGTAGGTTTTTTCACCTCAATGCCCTCCCTCCGGAGAGCTCTATGTTTACAACACGCACTCCACGGAAGCACTTGTGTGGAACTGAGTAGTTCGTTTTCTGTGTAAACTGCTGGTGTTTTTGATGCTTGGAAATGCAAGTTGTCTTACTTGAGGGCAGTAACTTTCATATGCTAAAAAATAGAAAGATAGAGAGAATTTTTTAGGAGGCAGAGAAGTCGGCCTGAGGTAGTGCACTTTCACCTACTACTCTACACAGGGGTTCAAGGAAAGGAGAAAGCACACAACATATCAGGATGCGTGAGCTACAAGATAAAATATCTTCAGAGGCAAAATCTTCGGAGGCAAAATAAGAAACGATTCGTTAGCGACCTACGGGGTGCAAATATGCGCCTGATTGTGGAGGTTGGTTTCCCTGTATAGCCAGGTCACGTCCTTTGAAGCAGATGCTTGCGGCTAGGCTTTGAGGGTACGCACACATCGACCACAGCATACCGGCTCGAGGTACTCCAAACACATCCTCTTATACTTTCTCTCTGGGTTGTTACAGACAAGATATAAGGGAAATCTCTACTTGCTCGGCCTCACCACGAATGTTGATTTGAGCTTCGTTAGAGTGACCATCAGTTGATTGGGCGGGAAGAGATAAAATAGACGACGACTTTTTATTCCGTGGCACGTTCAGGGAGCGTTGGTTAATTGAACAGAAATAATCTCTCGCATAGAATTGACATCGTTCTTTTTGAGGGGTTCGTTTTACTCCCCTCTTCAACGAAGATCACTTGTACCAGTGCGTTACCTTGTTTTCGCCCTTTCTCATAGTTCAGAGACAATTATAGCTACATACATTAGAAGAAGTTGTTTCGTGTTCCCTACTTGAGGGATCTAAGCATGCTTTAATTCCTAACTCCGCTTTCTGTGCTGCAGTCAGCAACTAAAATGAAGTTTGATTCACATTAGGGCAGTGACCGCGAAAAATTGTTTTCTGTGAATATCAGCCAGATAGAGGATAATAATGCACCCCATTGGAATAATTAGATTCAAAACTCAGAGGGGTTAACATCTATAGTCACCACCGAAACAATTTTGCTCTTAATCTACTTCCACGCCATATCCTTAGTAAATGGTGCCAAATACTCCAGTTTGGCATGATTTATAGGCCTGCCAATTTTCAATGAAGGACACCACACAGAGTGTTCGCTTCACACTAAAGATAAGTGCACAGCATGTTGGTTCACATAATAATGGAATAGCTTTAAATAGCTCATGTTGCAGAAAATCTGCCGCCGGTGTCGGCCCCGTTGGTTGTGAGCGAAAAATCGTTCTCGCGTCTGTGACCGAGAAATCGAGTTACCGAGATAGCCGCGGGAGGCTGCTAGTTGTCCACGCGTGCGCGCGCGACCACACTGACAAAGCCGCGCATTTGAAAAAAAAACTACTCAAGGTCACAAGGCATGGTAGTTTCTTTGCCCTGCCACACCTTCCTGCTTAGCTTCCAGCGATTTCGTCGGGACGAGAGAAGAGATAATGCAATTTAAGCGTGCGACAAACCTTCGTAACTCCACTCGCACTGGACGGATTCTTAAAATTTTTGCTTGTTGAAGTCGTGAGGCAATAAGCTCTTCTAGTGAATTCATTTCATGGTTATTTGAAAGAGTGTTTCACGGCCCCTTTAACGCATTTTGTTCGACAGGTGTCTCGACGAAAACGAGCCCATTCGGCTATAATAGCGCACGCTGGTTCAATCTACTGTGTGCGTGTTTGTGTGCGTCCATGTGTATGGAACAGAACATATGAATAAGTATGCACTTAGTGGTTGAAGGGTGCACTAGGGGCCGGATTTCGCTATTGCGTTCAACTCTTAAAGGCGAAGCTTAAGGGTCCCCAATTTTTTTTCCGAAGACATTATCCAGAAAAATCCCCAAGATCACCTATATATACCTCTTCAGGTAAACAAAGGCTAAGAAAAGTGAAACATAGACATCGAAGTGCAAGAGGGAGAATAAAAACCACATTTATATAAATGCGCTTTCTTTTTTATCTTTATAATTTTTAGTCATGGTACGACAGGTAAATTTTCTCTTTGTTGACAGAGTTCATTGTGTGACGCAGGACAATGGAATATGACGTGAGAAAAGTGAAACCACAACAATGTCAATATACCGTTGAAAGAAACGGAAAGAAAGTGGCACATGAATCAGAATAATACATAAAACAAAAGTATATATCATGGATCCAATAAACAGCTATGAACGGCGAGCAAATGACCGGTTGACAGTGGACATTGCGTGTGGTATCTGGGAAGCTCTACGGGGAATAAGAGAAAGACTACACGCAGTGAGGAAATGGAGAAACGACCGCGCAATAGTGCCACGCGTGGCTGGCACCATTTGACGCGAAATCGATTGCCCGCCTGTCGCTGAGAGTAACCGAGCGAGGCGCTGTCAATCGGAGAAATGGCGGTTCAGGTTGTAATACTGTCGCTGTTCAAAAGCTAACTGCACTCTGTCAGAGGGTGGTTGTCCAGCTGACATAGTGCCGCTGAGAAGGCTGCTCCTTCGCAGTTGAATCGGATGGACTCACGGAAAACTTGCGACATCGTTTCGCTGCTTCGCACAATGAACTATCAGCCATCCCAATATTGAATATGAATAAGTTTCCGAAAATGCCACTCCAAGCCATGAAGATCCTCGAGCGCATACCTACCCCATTTTCAACGCGACCCACTATGAAGGTGCTGCCTGGTTTCCTGGAAAAACAGCAATGAACGATATATTGTGGCAATTCACAGCATCCTATTACAATCATTTTGCATCATAGTCACCGGCTCTTCTTCATTCTTTTAAAGGCCTTGCGCCATCTCAAGTACACAGTAGCTAACCAGAGAGCTTTAGTAAACCCCCGTTGCATCCCTTTACGTCTATCTATCTATCTATCTATCTATCTATCTATCTATCTATCTATCTATCTATCTATCTATCTATCTATCTATCTATCTATCTATCTATCTATCTGTCTGTCTATCTGCACCCCAAGTCAGCGAAATAAGGCAGGGTTGATGTAAACAGTATATGGGAACCTCAGACAAATTTTGTTCTCTTAAATTTTGGAAAAGTGCCTGCCTGTACACACATGCCACTTGCACACACACTGATGAGAGCACGAAGTGGCACTTCAAGCCCCGCCGTGGTGGTCTAGTGGCTAAGGTACTCGGCTGCTGACCCGCAGTTTGCTGGATCTAATCCCGGCTGCGGTGGCTGCATTTCCGATGGAGGCGGAAATGTTGTAGGTCTGTGTGCTCAGATTTGGGTGCACGTTAAAAAACACCAGGTGGTCGAAGTTTCCGGAGCTCTCCACTACGGCATCTCTCATAATCATGTGGTGGTTTTGAGACGTTAAACACCACATATCATCAGCACCACCATCATCAAGTGGCGCTTCAAACTGTTTCAGGTTATTGAGAAGGGTACGTTGGAGGCCTCCTAAGTCATAAAATTGGCTGTCATGGATGTCCTCAAATTGGATGTCCTCACTTGGGCTTTGCTGAATTCAGAGTTTTTTGTTTTCAATGCCAATGCGTAATCATCTCTACACGAACTCTGCGGGAAGACATTCTGTTCATCTGTCCCTCTATCACGGAAGACGGTTATTGTCAAGAAAGGTCATTTAGTATAACAATTTTTTGAGGGACTGACTTTGGACCTTTTGACACCATTCTAAGATGCGCAGTATTAAACTAACACCAGCATAACGTCTTATCGAATGTCATTTGCTTCACATGATACTTTTTTAAATGGCCATAGCTGTAGCAACTAACAATCTACGCATTTGTTTTCTCGCTTTTACACCTTTGTGCGAGCTGCAGTGGCAGGTAAAGAGAAATATGCGCGCTCCCCCTCCACTCAAACGTGTCATGCTATAGGTCTGTGATAATAACTATCTACCAGGGCATTTATGGCGAATAGTTAGGCTAGCCGGTATCGGAAATAATATGACATGATTGCCAGTATAAAATGATATGGCGATGTATAGAAACTCTGGATCTCTCCAACGAACCTCACTATGGTACCTCAAGGTAAAGGATGGAGGGAAATAAAGTAGCACACGAACTTCAGTCGACTTGCGAGGATCAATTTGTGTTCTGGATACAAGTCTCAGTAAGCGCAGCCGTTGAAGGCAGATTATACCTTGAGTGAGTGTGAGGCGCTGCCAAGTAAACTGAAAAGGGGTGCTGCCATAACAAAATCAGACTTTTCTCACTGCCAAGCGTGGCTATGAGCCGTAAAAGCTCCTTTGTGGCATAAAACGCTTCCAATGAGTTCGAAAACTTTACGTGCAGATCCTGACTATCGTTCAAACAACGTGAATTTTTCTCTATATATAAAAAAAATAAAATGCGAGAATCGTTAGGAGAAGCAGTTCAGGACTTCATTTTGGCTTCAGGCTGTTTAGAGCAGTCGACTACCGATTTCAGCATGTCGCGCTGTTGAAAAGTTTCATCGATCTTCTTCCTTTTCATTTATTTTTATTTTGCCGGCTATTCGATTCTCCGCATGTGCTCTCCGTTTAGAGCGTTCCGACCTCACGCACGGCTTTCATCCGGTAACGTCTGAAAGAAAGTTGCTCTTTGTTGAACTCGGATATCCAAGTAATTGGCCCGCTTGGACAGTTTCCTTGGCCCGAGAGTATATGGCGTTGCGGTTTATCGAAATCCGACCGACGGTACCTCGGGGCTTAAAGGAAGGCGCGACACAGCTTTTCTTTTGCCTTCCGGGCATCGTCTTTGAACAACTGTTTTTTTCGTTCCTACCTTTTTTTGTAGTACCACAGTATTCGTATCATAGTCCGCACCCATGGGGTGTGTAGACAGTAGAATTTTATTCCACAATTGTGTATGTAATATTTTTCTACAATTATTTCTTGACTCAACTGGCACGGTGACTGAGTGGGGATGATTTACTGCTGAAGTACACGACACAGCTATGAAAGCTGGAGGACAAAAACAACGTTGTAAGGATCACAATGCAATGATCATTTAGAATGACTTAAGGCCATGGTACTTGATAAGATTTAATGAGAAAACACGTTAAGCGTGCAAACACGGACGCAAGAAAAAAGTGATGTTATACGGCATTTGTGTATTTTTCTAACTTCTTTTTCTCTTATGTCCCTGTTTGCACACTTCCTGTCTTTTATCACTGATGACACTTTGTGCTGTCAGACGTTGACATCTTGTCATAATTTGCCAGTTTAGATCAAGAGGTACATAAAAAAAACGTCAACGCAGTCTCGGAAACCGGGGCAGTGACGAGTGGAAAACCCCACGTGAACATCTAGTCACCAGTGTGTCCAGAAAACGGTTGTGAATACAGTTCTACGTAAACGATGCTCTGAAAGCTTCTTAATATGAAATACTACGTTACCGCAACAGTGTTTTTTTCTAGAGATATGTGATGGTGCTGGTGATCAAAAGCATTTATTCACAAAAGAGAGATGTAGGGCCTCTTAAGAGATCCCTACAGGCTAGGAGGAGTCTCTATTCTTGGACCTCATTGGTTAAAACCACCGTCCTGACTCTCTGGACCAAGACCTACTGGGCCTGAAGGTCTGAGCAACCGAGCTGGGCCGCCTCCCAGTTCTCTCGCTTATGGCTTGGGTTAGAAGTAATGGCTGCAATATCTTCGCTGGCCCACATTATGTGGTAGGTGTCTGCCACCTCCCCACAATGCTGACACTGTCCTCTAACCGTAGGGTCGAAACGTTTCACTATGGCAGGACATAGCATTGTATTCGTCTGGAGGCTCGAACCTCAACACAACTTGAAACATGCTTTGGGTGAGTTGAGACGTTTTAAGGCGAAAGCCTTTGATGTCTCATACTCACGTCCGTCCACCCATGCCTGGAATGGTGCCAGCTTTGACCTCTCCCCCTCACACTCTCTCAGCCATTACGCGATGGCACAGCGGCGCAGAGCAACAGTTGCATCGCCACAGCGTTGACCTTTCTCTCTTATACTCTCTCCTTATCAATCAACGTGATTGCTGGCAGAGTATAAAAAAAGACGTAGCACAGTCAGTCCAATTGCCGCGGGCTTTCGTCGAACACACTATGGAACTTACGAAGTGTCCTTTAGATGTTCTGGCCTCGTGCTGTGTATCTTATAAGACTTCTCCTTTGGAAAGGTGGACCTACTGAGACTGCGTCGTCTCGGGTTACGTCTCCTTCAACAACAGAAGGCTTCCCTGTAGAGGATAAACCTCAAGAGTAAAAGGCCAATCGCAGATGGCACCAGGTGACACCGGGTGTCTGGTGTCAACCTTTCTGTTTGACACCAGAGGTGTGCATCGTGCGCACAACTTCTGTGAAGACGCTCTGCACATGAGACTGGCAAGCATCATTTTCGAGAGGTGTGTAAAGTTTCAGTCGTGCTTTTCCTGTCAAAGCAACGCCGATATTTTAGCGAATATCTCCTGCGTAACGCATCTCGGGAAAGCCAGATGACTGTCCAGCGAGCTTTTATACACTTGCAGACTCGTGGGTTTTCTCCTTCTGGGATGAAGCCACATATTTTCAGCCGCCTACTCCACCACCCTGCTACTTCGTAGAAAGCTATAAGCACTATTTGTAAACAAAATGCTCGAGGTTTACGACGAGCAGTAAATGAACACTTAAACACCAGCATGGACTGCAGTGCGTAAAATACGGCACTTCTTTGTCTCATTCTTTTTCTTTCTACCTCCGTATCATCTCTTGGCCGTAAGCCATATCTCCTGTCCACGCAGCATCACATCCACGTTTCGTTTCTTTGTTAGTTTTTCTTTCTTATCTTTTATATGTTTTTGAATTGCCATGCGCACTTGTAGTTGCATTCTCTTTCGGTATTTTTTACTCAACCTAATGTTCTTTCGCATTTTCAGTCGTTTTTATAAACTCAATCTTCAGTTTTTATGCTGAAGTGCTAGTCTTCATCGCAAACAATTTTTTTGTGCGGTTTGTAACTTTAAGCGCGACTGTATTTAGCAGCTTGAATGTTTCTTCGCCCATGTCCCGTTTATTCTCCGGAGTCTAGTAATGTACAAATAGAGCGGTGAAGTTCCTCGTTTATCAGAAGTATTAACGACCGGTGTTATATTCTACTGCTACCTAAGTGGTCATATAGCGGACGGAAAATGAAAAAAAAAGACGGTGAAAGGGAGAAAAAGTAAGAAACAGTGCCTCCGGACCTATATTGCTTTGGCGGCCATTCATAAACCGGGTCGTAGAGTGGCAACACATGTATCCGTTTCTCGAAGGAAATGGTTTTTGTAGCCCCTAGCCCAAGCTGTAGCTTGATTTCATGTACTTTTGTTCATGGACTCTTTTCATGGACTCTTTTTTATGGACTCTTTTGTTCGTGAAATTACAACCGTGGAAGCTAGGCTGGTGCATGCTGCACACTGAATTTTGAACTTAATTATGCTGTTTTAAACAACACTTTGGAAGCTAACAAAGATAATGATATTGTTAAATATTATTATTATTATTATTATTATTATTATTGTTGTTGTTGTTGTTATTATTATTATTATTATTATTATTATTATTATTATTATTATTATTATTATTATTATTATTATTATATTATTATTATTATTATTATTATTATTATTATTATTATTATTATTAACTGTGCTTTTTGCGCAATCAACGAAACTGGTTTTACGCTTCTCAATGTGCTCCCTCTTTTTGGGAGCAGATCAGCTAGTCAATCTGCATAAACCTCGTAGTTCATCTGGCACAGAAAAAAACAACTATGATGCTTGCATCTTCACTTATGTGGTTGAGATAGCTGCTAATTACTATAGGAAGCGTAAAACCAGTTTCGTTGACTGTGCAGAAGGTACACATCACAATGTGTGTTTGACATGAGGTATATATATTGGTCAAAGTGGACGATGACTCAAGGGTAACCTTAGGGAGCATCATTAGAACGTGTCCGAGATGAGAGGGCATTTTTCGTTCGCTTTAGATCTTCCACTGTTTTGATCACCTGCGACCCAGTTTTCAGTGACTGTTCAGTTGTGAGCAGAAGACCCCACCGCGGTGGCCTAGTGGCTAAGGTACTCGGCTGCTAACCCACAGGTCGCGGGTTTGAATCGCGCCTGCAGCAGCTGCATTTCCGATGGCGGCGGAAATGTAGGCCCGTGTGCTTAGATTTTGGAGCACGCTAAAGAATCCCAGGTGGTCGGAATTTCCGGAGCCCTCCCCTACGGCGTCTCTCGTAATTATATGGTGGTTTTGAAACGTTCAACTTCACATATCAATCAATCAATCAGTTGTGAGCCGGAGTAGAAATTGGTTAACTCGCGAGATCATTGAGGCGGAGTTAGACAGGTAAATCACGTGTTTGAAAAGCGTATCAGTTGCTCTTTCTAGAAAAAACAAAAGTCATGTTCATTGCGTCGTCATATGAATTTCGTGCAGACGGCGCACACGTGACACGTCACGTTTTTTTTTTTCAGTGCTACATGTGGTTGCTCGTCTCCCATTAAAATACTTGTTTAGGTCAGCGCTCTCTTGCCCTCTTCTTTGTCTTGGTGTCATGCGCTTTCACCGATGACAAACCAACAACGCCAGACAGCTACCCTAGAAAAACAATGTGATCCGGCGTTCTTTAACGAGCACCGACATTGCAAAGTACTTGAGCTTCTAGCATATCGCCTACACCTAAATCCAATCGCTATAGCCTGTTTCGAACCCACGACCTTCAGGTTATCAGCCGGGCATCCTAGGCACTGTACCACTACGTATGTACACTGCTAAACCAAATCTCAGAGGCAGCACGCAACCAGATTGTACAATCAGGGCAGTCTGTCCAAAAACGTGAACTATCGCAAATTATTTTTGATAGATAATAAAGCTCTTTATTCAGTACAATACAGTGCAAGTAAAAAGTTGATATAATACAGAAGGAGGTCCCAAAGTAAAAACTGTCAGGGGGACCTCCTGTGAATTCATGTATAAAACTATAGAACAAAGATTGGCAACTAAGGAAAAAACAGCAAGCGAATAAAACAAAATGAACGTAATGAAAATTATTGAAGCTTATGGTAGTTCAAAATATTTACATGTAAGTGATAAAACAGGAGATAACTAATTGGAATAAATGACTATAACATAACACATACATATCACTAACTAATACAGTGTCACTTCTGAACCTATACACGTACACATAAATGCATACAACCGACTTTAAACACACACACACACACACACACACACACAAATATATATATATATATATATATATATATACAGGTGTCGCATGTTGTTAGTAAGAACTGTTTTAGATGCCGCCGGAAACAATGTAATGAGGGGCTTGATTTAATAATTCATGGTAGTGAGTTCCAGAAGAAAATTGCAGAAAACAAGGCTGTCATTTTGCCGTAGTTAGTACTTACTTTTAGAAGCAGAAGGTTACTATTTTCAGAAACCCGTATGTTATTATTATTGTGGAGATGTGTGTGAGGAAGCATGTCAGTGGGAATGTCACCGACTCTACTTCTGAATAATAAAATTCCAAGTTTGAGTGGAAAGGTGAAAATGAACGGTAGAATTTCGAGAGTGCTAAAGAGGGGTACTGCTGATGCTGTGTAGGAACTATGTGTGATAATTCGGACTGCTCTTTTCTGAAGGTGAATGAGAGATGCTAGGTGTGTGGCATAGGTATTGGCCCAGGATGAAATGCAGTAGGTTAGGTGACTGGTAATGAAAGCATAGTAAAGTGATTTTAAAATGTGTTGCTGAAAACAATACCTTGTGCGAATGACTATGCGGATGCCAAAAGCAGTCTTACTGACGACAGAATTCACGTGATTGTTATATTTGAGTTGAGGGTCTAATGTGACACCTAGAGATGTACTGAACGTTGATGGAGTGATGACGCAGTTATCAATGTATATTTCGGGTGAAATCGTAACGCTTTTTCGGGACGAGTGAAATAACATAAAAGTTGTTTTAACAGGGTTGATTTTCAATAAGCTATTTTACCACCATGAAACAAGTTTCGCGACATCAGTGTTTAATTAAGCTAGTAGATTGTTAAGATCTTTGTCACTAGAAAATATCGTGGTATCGTCAGCATAAAGGATGCAGTGAGATGAGTTAAGTGATGATGGTAAGTCGTTAATGTACATAAAAAACATGAGAGGTCCCAGAATTGAGCCTTGTGGGACTCCCCGGTTGGTTATTATTGGTGAGGATAAAACACCGCGATAATTGACAACCTGGGTTCTGTTAGTGAGGTAGCTTTGTAAAAGGCCTAAAGTAGGCCCACAAATTCCCAAGGAATTAAGTTTAGCATACAAAATAGAGTGGTTTATAGTGTCGAAGGCTTTAGTTAAATCTATAAATAACGCCCCTGCCCAAAGCCCCTTATCGATGGACTATTTTATGCTATCTGTTAGTTTAATCAGTGCTGATTCGGTAGAAAACTTAGCACGAAAACCAAACTGCTTATGTGACAAAAGGTTAAATGTTGTTAGGTAGTCCATTAGGCGATTCGCAATGAGCTTCTCAATTACCTTACTAAAGAATGGGAGGATTGTTATAGGGCGATAATTAGAAAAAACTTTTCGGTCTCCCTTTTTGAATACATGTATTACTTTTCCTTGTTTGAGGATTGTAGGAAAAATGCCTGAACGAAATGCGGTGTTCATAAGCTCTGAGAGCACAGAAGATAGCTCACGAGCAACAAGTTTGAATTTAGCTGGATAAATTGAATCGAGGCCACATCCTGTCATTTTCAAACTTGTTATAGTGCAAAGAACCTCAGCAGGTGACGTGGGTATTAAGAAAAAAGAGTGAGGCAAGCGAGACAACGAGGGCAAGTTAGTGACAGTCGATACTGAGTTGCTGAAAAATGATTCATTAAAAGAATTGGCGATAGTGACAGGGCAAGTTAGAACGTTGGTACCATCCGAGAATTCGGTCTCAAGTGCATCTGGCTGATCAAGAAGTAAGAATTCCTTAATGACGTTCCAATTTTTCCTACTGCCATTCCCGTTTTCGAGCACTTTATTTTGATAGTAGGTTCGTTTGGCTTTTTTGAGTAGGACAGTAAGAGTTTGTGAATAGAGTTTAAAGCGGGTTCTGAGGGGCAGGTTGAACGGCTGAAGTTTTACTTTTTTGTAAAGGTTATCTTTTTTATTTATGCTACACAGCAGTCCTCTAGTAATCCACGGGTTTCTAGGGGCTGAGTACCAACGCGATATGGTGGATACAGATGTACACGAGTTTATGATACCTGTTAGTTTCTCAGTCAAGGTACTAAACGCTTTATTGACACAAGGTTCTTGCGATAGTTTTCCCCAGTCAAAGCGGGATACCAAATCAACGAATTTCGCAGAATCGAAACGACACCCATTGACCATTTTATTTTTACAATTAGTTTGTGTTTTAATAACAGAAAAATTGAATAATGATCTGTTAGATCAAAAGTGACCACACCGACCTCCTGAACTGACATAAAGTTACTGAGTATATGGTCAATAAGCGTGTTCCGACCAGAAGGAGCACATAGTGTCGGAGAATCCAGCAGAGATGTCAACCCATGACCCATGAAGCAGTTAGCGTATTGAGCACAAGAACCGTCGTTAATATTTGTAATGTAAATGTTAATGTCGCCTAAAATGATCACGTTATAATTTTCGGAAATAAACGAGCTTAGTATATTATCAAGCTCAACACAAAAAGTCACCGTAAGATGATGATGGGGACCAATAAATTGAACCAATGATAGTTCTTTTGTTAGACTGAAGGGAATCACGGTCAAATTTGAGCCAGACTGATTCATATTTCGACACAGAAAACGCGATATCAGTACCTCGTTTATACAAACAGCTTCATCCACAGGTTCTGTCCAAATTGTCAATCTACATAGAAGTTCTCAGGAATGAGTTCCAACTGAATTCCCGAAAACATAACCAGCAAACAAGCGCCCACTTTCAGTTCCTATATATTTCGCGCACACACACTCACACACACACACACACCCGCCCTCCCAACCGTTTACCCGCACCCACGCACGCACGCATGCACGCACAGACTCACACGTACGCGCGCGCGCGCGCATAGTTGTGTGTACAAACCAAATTAGCTGCATTTGCAAAATTCATGAAGCTAGAAGACGTGACCGTTCGAAAGGGGCCTTTGGAGGTATTAATTAAGCCCAGGCGCTGACATTAGGGTCCCAGTCATAAAGTTGAGAGCTAGAAATGACAAAAAAAACGCTCATATATCATAAGGAAACGCTATATGCAAAAAAAAAGATAAGAGTTCGCGAGAGGTACACGCAAATAGCCTCTTTTAGTCACGTCCAATAGCGTCAAATCGGGGCTCTGCAGCGCAAAGATGCGAGGTGTTAGTCCTTAATTAACATGGACGCCTCGCTTTCCTGTCTGCGGTATCTGCCCTTTAATTTTATTTTTTTTTATTTCACGAGCTGCAGTTCTGTTTGGTTGAAGCGCCTTCTTTCATTTCGGAGCTGGATGTGATTTGTGCGTAATTCGTTTTGAGATAATCAATTCTTCAATCGCTTCCGACAACGAGATTTTGTCGGTGATATATACGACTGAGTATTGTGCATTTATTGTGATTCTTCTAACTGCACCATCGCTTTATTTAGGCGAAGTCTTCGTTGATTTCGAGAATAATGTATCGCGACGCAGCTCTTTCTTCTGAGGTGCATAAAGTAGACGGACAGCACACAAAGAAGACTCTTTATACGATGCGGAGCATCTAATACTCGAGGCTTGTAGTGCGGCGCCGTCCGCAAGCTTCCTCCTCCTTCTTCCACCATCTGTGCATCTCTTCCTCCTCTACACACCGCGCGCGCTTCACTCCTCCACCATCTGTGCACCCTTCCTCCTCTACACACCGCGTGCGCTTCTCCTCTTCACGAACATTCGCTAGCTGTATAATGTAGCGCGCATGCGCCGTCACGCTTCGAGAACATCGGCAGCTGACGCGCGCGCATGCGCCGTCGCGCTTCGAGAACATCGGCAGCTGACGCGCGCGCATGCGCCGTTGCACTTCTCCCCCTTCTCGAACATTCGTCAGCTGACAGTGCATGCGCCGTCGCGCTGTATATATACTCAAGGTCGACG
Source organism: Rhipicephalus annulatus (assembly GCA_013436015.1). Taxonomy (NCBI): domain Eukaryota; kingdom Metazoa; phylum Arthropoda; class Arachnida; order Ixodida; family Ixodidae; genus Rhipicephalus; species Rhipicephalus annulatus. The sequence continues at coordinate 61,822 of WOVY01012905.1, forward strand.
CTCGCTCGCTCAGTTGCCGCTCGTCGGTTGGTTTGTACGGCGCGTCGACGTCCAAGGTCGCGGTGAAATGAATTCCAACGAATCCACAAACACAATGATCGACGTCCCTTCGACCAGCGCCGCCCTTTCGCATACGTGTGTACGTGTTCACTCATTTAACACCCCCTCCTACAACCACGTTAACCAATTTAGCCATCGACCCAAGTAAGTCGCAATTTAACACCCCATTTCCCAACCACGTTAACCAATTTAGCCATCGACCCAAGTAAGTCGCACTTTAACACCCCGTTAACCAATTATATGCTCCGCATCCTCCTCAGTGTTCCCCCGAGGGAAGCTGCGGGCAATTTTTTTTTACCTTCCACTTAACACTAACGGGACGCAATGTATATAGAGCCCGGTTGGAGTTAGTACGCTACGCGTTTAGCTTACATTACTGAATATATTCTAAATTTGGCGTCGCTCTGCCCCCTCTTTCTCAGCACCTTTTCCATTCCTTCGTGCTGTTCTCCACTATTCGTCCCAGCTAAAGCCCTAACAATTGCCGCTGGTATGCATTACTTTCACTTAGCATACCGAATAGCGGCGGCTGTGTTTAATTGCAGCGTACGCCTATAAGTGCACGTGGTCGTCCAGGGGGAATCCGACCTAACGCATTTCGTTGTGATTTGCGCTACAGCGTTGGCTTAGTCCTTCAAAAAAATGTGACGCGACAGGAGGACCCGTTGCGAGTGCTGGAGGAAATGAAACGCCCGACACCAGCTGCGCTGGGGAATCAACGGTAATGCTCGGGAACTGCCGAGAAGTTTGCCGAATACGCAACGACTCGAACCTTCCGAGAATGGCACAGTGCCTCTTGTTTGCTTTCTGAGCAGCGCTGCACGCAGAGAAGTGCTGGTAGCTCGTGCGTTTGCTTTGGGGGCCGTAACAGCGGCCGCGAGTACTGAGCCGGGCAGCTTTCAGAAACGGTCGTGGAGAGGGATACCATATTGCGAACGAGTGCGAAGGAAAGAAGTTACTTCGGCATAGAGCAGTGCGTTTGCCTGTATTTACGTATGCCGGTCTGCCAGTCGCTCCTACATTCGTAATCCTAGAGCAGGGAACTGGCGAAAAAAGCTCTCCCGGTGTGCTTTACCTAGTGAGTTATGGCGCGCCGTTGACTTTGCGCAAGAACCAAGTTTGGGAGGTGTGTAGCGACGGGCAGTGAAGCTATTTGTTTGGCCTCTGCCACTTTGCTTGGTAGCGCCGTGAACGATCTGGAATACCATTCCGGAGAACTCAATTTTTCTCCGCTTCGGAACTGCTGTTGTTCACCTGTCTCACGTTGTATCAACTTGACGATGTCAAATCGCTTGGTTTTGTTGCCCGTTTCTTTTATTTAATACAGGTAGCAGTCTCTATGTTACACGACAGGGCTTTTGGTCACCGCACTACAGTTAAAATAAACTGCGCAACAACTTCGCCACAAATTCTACCCTCAATCTCACATAGCTTGAAGATTGTGCAACGTTATCTGCTTGCGTATAGCTTTCTCAGCTCTCACAGACACATCATCAAGATCTAACATGACGCAAGGTGAGGATTGTTGGCTGCGGTCCCGGGAGGTGCATTCAGCACGATTTAGTAATATAACGTAGGCTATGCGCGCGCGCATATGGTGTAATCCTAAGACATATGTCATACGTGCCGCTTTCTTGCATTTAAATTTATAAGCGTATGCAGCTCTTCTGAGGATACATCATTAATCAGGCGTGGTGTGGAGCCTGCTAGGTTTTTATACTCAAGCAACTTCAACATGCAATCATGACTCATAATGCGTCAGGCATCTAGATAGGCGTCTTACTTGCCCATTTGTAACGTCTTTCTTGCATGGGAACTATCAATAGTTGTTTTCTAAAGCTACCTAATCAGATATGGCTCGCACAAGACTGAGATTTCAGTCTTGCTTTTCTGATTTACACTGATGGTGTTCGCCATTTTTATTCGCAGTTTACAATGACTCGCGAAAAAAAAATCTGTTGTAAGATACCCGTAAATTAAGCCTCGGATAATAGTCACATATAACGGGTGTGTTATGGGTATTTTCGGAAGATGCAGGCATTCAGTTACAACCTGTTCGCTATGATGATGGTACCGATAGAATAGCGAAGCCGGAGACGGTTGCTCCGTTATGCTAATGTATTTTTATCTTTTCAAAGTCTTTCAAATATGTTCTTTCACTGCTCTTTGTTAAGAACATTTGGTGACGCTTTGAGATTGTGGTATAGCCACCGCGTTTTGTGACTACAGTGTTGTGACAATATGGTAATGCGCATGCCATTTTTTGGGCTGACTGACGCCATATTAGGGAACCAGTGGTCAGTATTGGAATTTACCCATGACTTGAAGCGAAAACACATTTATAATGCCCATAAACGTTGCTCCGGTTCCCCGACATGAAAAGTTCAACTAAAAACAAATTTGCTTTCAAAGATTCACTTCATTCATTGCTAATTAGTAACTGCCGTGGTATCCAGCACAAGTCCACTTCTAAAAACAATAACTATTTGGGTATTCAATGCGTCTCTGTATATGGCTCTTTCTTAAGTTGATTTTGGCTTTTAATTTGAAGCGCAGATAGCATAAAAATTTTGAACTTTTTTACGTAGCAGCCATTACCGCACAACAACATCGCGCGACAAGGCAGCTCCTAGTGACGGCCATTGATCCGAGAAAAAGGCTCGCGGAAAACTAAAGTCGGCACCCTTTTCTTGGATGCATTTTTCCAGGTCAAAGCATCGACTGCACGTCGTTTATGTTATGTCTTGACGTGAATTAAAACACGGACACGACGGGACAAAAAAATAAAGAATAATGACTACACGTGCGTAAGATCCTGGCTGTTTGCTTGATAAATCTCCTCTTATAAAGTAACTGCATGCATCAGTGTAACATACATTTTACCGTAAAAGAGTTTTTGAAAGCTTTCATTGTCATTGTGTCTTTGCCATGGAAGAGGAATGCAAGAACGCTGTAATCTGCATTTTTTCCCTCACACAATCTTCTACGCACAGCATCTCTTACGTACTGTTCGTTGTTTTTCATGGACACGGTCCCTAAATGGCATTCTTCTTCCTCTTCCGAGCACTTCCAGTCGAGCGCTGTCCGTTTTCTGGACATCCAGAAAAAAAATACTCCCCGAATTAACACTGGTACAAAGCCTATGGTTCTAATTCAAGTTTATGAGATATATTGGTTACATACTATATCAGAGCATAACTTTACTGATCAGAGCCAACTAAGTGGCAGTATAATTACCAGAATGAGTTCGCTGAAGAGCGTATGGTTTTGTTGCAAGCGGCTGGGGTCTTTGCAGCATCTAGCGACGCAGTTCCCAACCACCCGCTTGTTCCTATACGGGTCCTCAGAGATCCACTTCATTGATTGATATGTGGGGTTTAACGTCCCAAGAGATCCACTTCAGCAGCGTGACTGAACACAATGTTGACTGAAGGTATACTGAAGGCGAACGCCGACGCGCGAGTGCCTTTAACAGACAAATGAGAGAATGATTATTGCTACCCCCATCCCATCTATTTTTTTCTTGTTGCGACAAATAAGTCTACTTGTATAGGTTTTGTGGAGATAAAAATTAATGACCTCTCCTAACGTTGTTGTCCCCGCAGCCGAACTTCCTCATTTTCACAGCTTGTTTCATCGACACACCACACTTTTATTTGTGGCTAGATTTCTTATTTTGAAGAACGTGGGATAAACATGCCATCCGCTTGTTCTCACTGTGGTGTGCTCTAACCTTTATACTTGAGCTCATGATGCCCCACAAGTTTCATTAAAAGTGATCCTGCGCCAAAGATTCCGTTACCAGGAATTGCGTTCGAGGTTTTCTCGATTATCAATGCGCCGCGATTCTATACTGTGAAAACGACCCGCGGGAGTGGTGACGTGGATAATTTTCTAGACTGTGCGATCGAAAGAATCCGACATGGAAAAAAAGTAACTGTCCCTAACAACAGCTTCTCGGGGTCAAAAGCAAAGTTTACTAATGCGTTGTCAAGTCACCAATAAAGTGTCAAAAAATAAGAAAAAACAATTGACGCGGCGTTCACGCGACCTAATTGTTGCATGTCAAATAAATCAATTAGATTCTTGTATTGTTGAGTCTTGTCGAAACTGCTGCGCTATCATTGTGGTAATCAAATTACCTGTCGCTGTGTACCTACGATAGTGGCAGACTTGCACTTCATTAGATCTAGGGTTGAGAACAGGAAAGATACAAAGAAGGTACGCCGAAACCAGTGACATAAACACTTCCGCGGAAAGCACCTAAAGGGACGGCGACCAAATAAATAATAGCGCACGCTCAGAGCGCCGTGTGCGTACGCTTTTAGTTCTTTGCATCTTGTTGTTTGTTTGTTCTTGTGAGCAAAGCTGTGGTTCACTGATTCCCTCGAGGCATTTCATCTCTCTTGGAGTAAATATTTTGTTATAATTTACGCCAACAATCTAAGTCCTCACCAAGTAATAGGTCTTTCAGTCTTACAAAACATTCTTCGCCCTCGTGTTTCTGTTGGTTTTTACAAACAGTTCGCACTATATATATATATATATATATATATATATATATATATATATATATATATATATATATATATTGACACGCGTTTACATGTGGACGTCATTCAGCCTTCACAGAGCCCCTGGGCGTCACCTGTAGTCCTCGTCAAGAAAAAGGACGGCAGCCTGCGCTTCTGTGTGGATTACCGGAAGCTAAATCAGGTGACCAAGAAAGACGTATATCCACTACCGCGTATAGACGACTCTCTCGACAGACTTCGACATGCTCGATACTTCTCTTCAATGGACTTGCGGAGTGGATACTTGCAAATCGAGGTGGACCCGAGAGACCGTGAGAAGACCGCTTTTGTGACACCAGATGGGTTATATGAATTTAAGGTCTTGCCATTCGGTTTGTGCTCAGCCCCTGCTACCTTTCAAAGACTCATGGATACCGTGCTTTCTGGGTTGAAGTGGAAACATGCTTAGTATGTCTGGACGACGTCATGGTGTTTTCCGCGACGTTTGACGAGCACCTTGAAAGACTTGAGGTGGTCTTATGAGCCATACAGTCCGCGGGCCTGACGTTGAAGCCTGAGAAGTGCCACTTTTGCTACGAAGAGCTGCGATTTCTTGGTCATGTCGTCAGTCATGCTGGTATTCGTGCCGATCCTGAAAAAATCGCAGCCGTAGAACAGTTTCCTATGCCGACCGATAAAAAGGTTGTCAGACGCTTTCTCGGCCTCTGCGCATATTATCGACGATTTATTGTGGACTTCGCACGCATAGCATCACCACTAACTCGCCTTACAAGAGAAGACGTCACCTTTGAGTGGAATAACGAAGAGGAAGCTGCTTTTAACGATCTTCTCCAGCGACTACAAGCACCCCCAGTCCTTGCCCACTTCGACGAGAGAGTCCCTACGATGCTTCACACCGATGCTAGCAATGTTGGTCTGGGAGCTGTGCTTGTGCAGCAGCAAGAGGGCGCAGAAAGGGTAATCGCTTACGCAAGCAGAACGTTAACACGTGCTGAGGCTAATTACTCCACGACTGAGAAGGAATGTCTCGCCGTGGTATGGGCGGTTCCGAAATTTCGTCCGTATTTATATGGCCACCCCTTCAAAGTAATTAGCGACCACCACTCACTGTGTTGGTTAACTAATCTTAAAGACCCTACCGGCTGATTAGCGCGTTGGAGTCTCAGGCTGCAGGAACTCGACATGGCAGTCGTACATAAGTCAGGGAAGCGACATATGGACGCCGACTGTTTGTCCCTTCACCCATTGAGTCGGCAACCTAACCGAGGAGGAGGAAACATCGTTTCTCGGTGTCCTCGACACGACCACCATTGCGCAGCAACAACGAGATGACGCTGAGTTGCTTGGCTTAATTACCTACTTGGATGGCAGATCTCGGAAGGCGCCAAGAGTTTTCGCAAGAGCGTTGTCATCATTTTGTTTACGTGGCGGAGTACTCTATAAAAGAAATTTTTCGTCGACGGGATCTGCCTATCTGCTCGTCATTCCAGCAGCCCTTCGCACCGAAGTACTGAAAGCATGCCACAACGAGGTTACCTCTGGCCACTTGGGTTACACAAGAACGTTGGCCAGGGTACAGCAAAGGTATTACTGGCCAAGACTAACCACAGCCGTGAAGCACCACGTTCGTACCTGCCTCGACTGCCAGCGACGCAAGTCACCGCCAACTAAACCAGCTGGCCTCCTGCAACCCGTACAGGTCCCTATGACTCCATTCCACCAGATCGGCATGGACATTTTGGGCCCACTCCCTACTTCTACTGCAGGCAACCGATGGGTTATCGTCACGACGGATTGTTTTACCCGTTATGCCGAGACAAAGGCTATCCAAATAGGTACAGCAGCGGAGGTGGCAAGATGTTTTATCGAGAATATTGTACTGAGGCATGGTGCACCGACCGTCGTAATCACATACAGAGGAACCGCATTTACAACAGCTCTTTTAGACCATGTTTTGATGCTGAGTAGAACAACGCATCGTAAGACCACCGCATACCACCCACAAACGAACGGGCTGACAAAGCGTCTTAACAAAACCATTGAAGACATGCTTTCGATGTACGTTGACGTCGAACAGAAAAATGAAAAATTGGGATACAATCTTGCCTTACATAACGTTTGCATACAAACGGCCAAGCAAGAAACGACTCGCATGACACCTTTCAGCCTCGTTCATGGACGGGAAGTACGAACCATGTTAGATGCAATGTTACCGCACGAAGGCGACGACATCGTCCCGGACGCCGACACGTTTACGGAACGCGCAGAAGAAGCTAGGTACCTTGCACGTTTACGGATCAGCAAGCAGCAAGACTACGATGCAGGCCGCTACAATGCTCACCACAGAACAGTCGTCCACCACACTGGCGACAAAGTATGGGTTTGGACGCCCATACGAAAACGAGGACTCTCCGAAAAACTCTTAAGAAAATACTTTGAACCGTACCCAGTTGTGCGACGACTGAGCGATGTGACTTACGAAGTTGTTTCCGACTGTTCGTATAGTACAAGGCGTCGCCAGCACCATCCTGAACTCGTTCACGTAGTCCGCATGAAACCCTATGTCAGCGAGTGATTGCATGATACTTTAATTTAGAAAAAAAGACTGCATTAGAGACTGCGCATCGGGGCGATGCTCTTTGAGAGAGAGGCAAATGACGCGCGTTTACATGTGGACGATAACGATGATGGGGCATTTAGGGGGCACGAGGTAGTGGGCCTCTAGCTTCTCTCGAGGCCGAAGAAGACGACCTTGTGGCTCCGCTGTTGAGGACACGCTGCTTTCGTCGTCCTAAGGTGTATCTGTGTTTTATTCGCGTTGTACCGCGACAATATATATATACTCATCATAACCCATCCCGTGACGAAGGGAGGACTTCTCCCGAAAATGCTGGGAAATATATTTATCCTAGTTGACAACGCTCTCGTTGTGCCATATCCCATACCTTCACGAAGACTAACTGGCCCATTGAATTATTACTGCCAGTATATATATATATATATATATTTATATATATATATATATATATATATATATATATATATATATATATATATATATATATATATATATATCAACGTGCTAATTCATCTCGTGGAAGTTAGCACACATTCAGTCTGCGCACAATGTGCTATGCTTCGAATGTTTTCTAATCAAGTTAACTAACCGACAAAAGAATGCAGATTGGCTTTAAACATCGAATCATTAATTATACTGTGAACTCTTCGCCAGATGTCTCAATAAGCCTTGAAACGCGTTAACTCAATCATTTTACGTCACTGTACTGCAACAAAAAGCTTGAAGTGTCTGCTGGTGTGTGACAATCAACGACAGTGACCGCAACAGTTCATTTGCACAAGTGTTCACGAAAGAACACACGACGAATAAGGAAATAAACAAAGTAGAAGTGCTGCGTTCTTAGAAAGACTCTCTGAGTGTGCGCGTTGAGCGCTGATAGGTATGTGCGCATGTGACTTGTTCGCTATCTCCATCTTGCATTCTCTATTTCTTTCTTCTTCTTTCCCTCTACACCCCTGTAGGGTATCGAACCGGTTACAGCCTTTTTAACCGCATCATTTTTCCTCGTCATTCCTCCTTCCTCTCTACTAGCTTTTTGAATGCCATACAACATAACCGAAAACAATAAATTAAATTCATCCGATTCAACTGGTTCTGGAAAACATTGCACGGCTTGACGCCAATTGTTTATCCTACATTTTTTTTTTCAACGGAAAGATAGAATGGTGGCTTCGGAAATGCGTCCCTGTTCCGTAATTCAACAAACATAACAATTCTATTGTGCATGTCGCTGTGAGTGCTGCCATTCTTCAAGCCGCAACAGTGAAATGCGCAAACATTTTAAGCGTCATTTTACCCAATGTATACTTCATATTTCATTCTATCGCATTTGAAAAAAAAACAGAAAATCGGACTAACATCTAGCACGCAAAGCTTATGAAATATTCATCTTTCAGGGACGCGCAAATATTGACAAGCAGCAAAGAATTTGTTCGCGAGAGAAAAAAGTGCCACAACGCACCGTCGCCACATTCGCAGGCGCACGCCGTCACATTCAGGTGAAGCGTGCGTTCCGCCACTTAAAAATTCAATTACGTGCGCGGTGCGTCGCTGTTCCTGTTCGAGGCTTCCTTCCCGGAAACGCTCATTCCGCCTTCGTCAAGGTTAAAATGCGAGAATTCGGAGAGGCAAGACGAGACTTCCAATTCTTTCGTCGTCCACATCTTCTGGCCCTCGTCATACCACACTGAGGTGTACAGCTGCGCGCTCTTACCAAGGTAACGGAACGTGCAAAGTTCTGGCCCTGCAGATGCGGCGCGGGCAACTGTTTTTTTAGGAATGTGTGTGTTATCGCGACTTATCATGCGCATAGTCGGGTGCAAGTTTGTCGAACCTTGTCACGCCGCCTTGGGTATAGATTGGTTATATATAGATTGGAACGTCATGAGAGCCTTTTCTCTAAACCTGAGAACAATGTTTGTATATAGCACTGCGCAAAACAATGGGCGAGCACGGACGCATCTTATTGGGGTTATTTTTATTTTTAGAACTTTACAATTGTTAATCTTAAAATACTATGCATGCCTTCTAATTAAACCGTACTTCATACTGTTGCGTGTAAGAAACAAAGGTTAGTTTTGAGAACTCCTACTACTGAGGAAACAGTAAAGTGCATTTTCTGTGGGGAACCAAAAAAGGCAAAGAAAGAAACAAAGATATAAATAGATTTCCGCAAGTGCATTTTAAATATATACATACAAAAAACGTAATTATTAAGCCGAAAGCTTGAGATGCTTCATCAAACGCGAAATTCATCCATCTGCGGCGATCGTACTGTGGCGTCGAAAAACGACGGGCGCAAAACAGCATCATGCGATGACGTCGCCATATTGCGTCATTGTGACGTCACATATTTAAAAAGCTTCCAATGTTATTACGGCGTCACAAATTATAGCATGACGTCGTGTGACGCAACTCCTGACGGTGCTGTTGTAACGCTTCCCTCTTTGGGCGGCGCACAATACAGGAGAATGCGCTACCTCAGAAGCAGAAAATGAAGACTGCGCTTGCGCAGTGGCACCTGAAGCAATGGATCGTGTTCCCTGCTGCCTTAAACATGTGAACTGAAGAGAAAAAAAATAGATTTCGTCACCAATGCGTCTGAGGTAATTTCACAAGAGACACTATGAGTTTTAGTTAGTTTCTGAAGTCCTGAGTGACAGTAATTAGGAGAGGCCAAGTGACCTACCCTGTCAATTCGGTGGCAACGCTCATGTTGGCACCTGGAGGTGATGCCTCTCTGACGACGACACGAGTCCTCTGAATGAACTGGAGTTGATGGGTGAGGTCCGCACTGCGCAGTCGCTCATCCCACCTGACAGCGTTGCGGAAAACGGAGCCCGCATTTAAAGGGCGTGCACCACCACAGCATATTGTAGTAGAAGCAAGTTTTGTGCTAGCACTCAAAACACGCGTGTAGAAAATCGAAATTTGACCCCATTGAAAGATCCGAGATTAAAATGTGTCTCAGTGTAGCTGATTGGGCACGGCTTGTCTTAGTCATAAATAAAACGTTGTAGCGAAGAGTCTTTTATTATATTGCTTGGTAACAGACACTAATATTGTAAAATAGCCCGTGTACAAAAAGTAAGCAAGCGAAAATTCAATTTATGCTGAATAGCTTACTAACGAAATGGGTCCGGCATACCATTCCGTTGCTAGAAAGAAGCCCGTCGCCAACAATTTTATGATCATTTCCAAATGTGCAAAATGCTTAAGTGGCTAATGTCTGCATTGCAGTCAACTTGAACGAGAAAACCGGAAACACGCGGTATTGAAGAGTGCAATTACTCCGCCGCTCAGGCTGGTAGCTTTGAGTTTTCTTAGGGTTTACGCCTCACCGTTTGCAGACGAGAAAGCTAGGATCCCTGAGAGCAATGTGGCCTCGGTCACTACACTTTCATTTATGGGCGCATAGATTACAATTTACAATCTCGTACTGGTAGTCCACGGCGCAGGTGGTCATGGTGGTAGGCCGCTGACCTGAAGATTCTGGCTGCGGTTCTCACATTTCGGTGCAAGCGAAATGCTGGAGGCTCGCAAACTGTGCGATGCCAGTGCGTCTTAAAGAATGCCAGATGGCCGAAATTTGCAAAGCCCTGCACTAAAGCATCACCTATAATCACATCGTTGTCTTGGCATGTTAAACCCCAGATATCTTTAAGCGGGTACTTCTAAGGAAATACTTATACGGCGTCTTTCATAAATAAGTTGGCGTAGGGCGATATCCGTGGACGGAAAATAAAAGTAAAAAGGGGGTCGGTGAGCACCGCAGTGGCGCTAACGGTGGGGAGCGTACACCAAGAAGTACGGGGTGCAGACCATTAGGCGTTTTGTTGTTGTTGTTGTTGTTGTTGTTGTTGTTGTTGTTGTTGTTGTTGTTGTTGTTGTTGTTGTTGTTGTTGTTGTTGTTGTTGTTAATGAAGCCGGCATTACTCTGACCTGTCTGCCGGATGTGGGGGGTACTAATATCAAAAGGTGATCTTGACTTTCCGTCCTATGCTACCTTACTCTCCTCTCCCCCGTGGTGATGCCCTCTGCTACTTCACGGGTATCGACATAATATCACCGCGTTAACGAGCAAAGATAGATGAGCAGGCAAAACACAGGTACCTGTGTTGTGTGCTCTCACCTGTGCGCGTTGGTCGGCGTGATGCCAATAGGCTGATTCTAAATCACCAACTAACCTAAGCTACTGTTTCCTATAGTTACTCATATGGGTACAGTGCTGCCACAGCTGCTCATATATACGCAGATCTCCTGATTTTTAAACTTTTCTGCTGATTTAGTGACAAGGTGTTCAAATCTACTGACTTTGTGTGTTTTCTGCAATAACGATCGCAAAACCTGCTATTTCTTCAGTGTCGAGGTTGATTTACTGTGGTGACAGACAAAGAAGAGGGAAAGCCATCAGCTCACTCAAATGACATGGAAGAAAATTGCTAGGAAAGCGTCAGCGAATGTATTTTCCAAACGAGCAGCTTGAACAAATGAATAGCAGAAAAAATCACATCATTTCCACGTGTACCTGCTTTTCTTTTATTATTTCTTCCTTTCGCTATGTACGTCTTACAGCTCAATTCGTGAACCACCTTCATTGGAATGTGTAAGTATGAACAAGCACTCAGCATGCTTTGAGCGCTAAACAAGCCTGTTGGCCAGTGTTTGCGTGTGTGAACAACTCCAGCAGGAAAGCTACACGCACATTTTTGGAAACGCATTTATTTTATATCTCTCTATCGCTATCCTCTTCCTGACCCTTATTTCCCCACCCCTGTACAAGGTAGCAAAGCAGTTCTTCTAGGTTAACCTCCCTGTCTCTTCCTTTTATTTATTCCTCTCCCCCTTGAAACGCATTGACATTTCGCAACAATTGTATTGCACATGTGTGGCTAAGTTTTCAAACGAGTAGCCTTCGACCACAGCTGTACTACCAGAAAGGATATATATATATATATATATATATATATATATATATATATATATATATATATATATATATATATATATATATATATATATATATATATATCTGTGCTACACTCCCCTGCTTTTCCTCTCTGCCCCTTCTCTCTTTTTCAAAATTAACAGAACTTGCTCACAGGTGGGACATTCAGGCAGTGCTTTTTGAAAGCTTTTATGGCTATAAGGCAGTCTCCCTGGAATGTGGAGGAGTGAATGCACGTAGAGGAAGAAAATCATTCTATGCACGAAAGTCAATAGTAAAACATTGAAACACGACGGGGCCATTGGCTACGTGCTATATACAAATGGCTAACACTTAAGATGAATAATCGGCAATGTATATATAACAATGTAATAATTCCTGGCATTTATCGTCTCAAATAGATACTTTAGTGTAGGGTTCCAGGATTTTTTACCACCTGGGGTTTTTTTTAGGAGCAATAAATTGAAGCACTCACGATGTAAAACAATTTTGTGGGTGCACATAGAGGGTGTGAGTAAAGATGTGCAAAACTACCTCGTTCCCGTTCAAGTTTTATTGTATACTTACAAGATCATCTTTTAAGAAGAAGATCTGTTAGGGCCTCCCATTACTCATCATGCACTTCCCATGAGCTGATCTATGGGCGTCGGCAGGATTTTGTTTTGGGGGGAGCAAGTCAGTTTTAATCTGCTACAATATGTTTATGTGTCGTGGCAACACTATATCCCTACACTGTATCCTGATAGGTAGCCCGACAAGTCGTGCTAACTACTTCTTACTCATCTTTAGGTTGAATTGTGCAGCACAACATTCAACAAGAATAATAGGGAAGTACGAGTACATTGCAGCCTTTAAGAGTTGCCGATATAGTGTATTTTCTAACGTCGAACCATTATAACAGAGTTAGTGAGTGTATGCACAAGACAGGCACACCCAAGCAAACTTCTTCAAGCCCCACCATCGCTTTCCCTTTACCCAAGCCACAGAGTCACTCATCCCCTCCCCATGGCAATGCAACACGAAGTTGACTTCCCCCTGCACCCCTCGAACACAAAACCCTTCCGACAACCACGCAGCTACGTGAACATTGTTGAAACTCAGCCGATTCTGTTGAATTCTTTGTCGCGCGTCCCCGTTCCAATGTATTTTGAAATGCGGCTCAACGTTGCTTACCTTCATCACGGTAATGCAGCAGGGAGGAGGAAGAATGAACTTCAATATGAGAAACCAGCAGCAACTTCAGAAATTTCGGGATGCGTGTTAGCAAGGATTTCAGCAACTATCTGGAATACAAAACAATTACAGTATGTATAGTGGACTAGAAATAAGACACTGTAGAAAAAAATGCAACTTTTTTATATTTTTCCAACTCTCATCTTTGTGTGAGCTGCTCTGAAAAAGACCATAGATGTAAGAAAACAACTATCGGTAACTTAGATAGCCTTGTGCTCAGGCAGAAAACTAACAAGTAGATGGAGCACGCTAATTAGCATAAGCAATGGATACTGACCTATGTAAACATTCATTTGACGTGCGCACGAGGTTGCTTTTTTTCATTTATTTGATCCTCGGTAAACATTGATTGAAGAAAACTTTGTTAGACGCCACTGCTAACAGGGATTGCGCTTACTTTAAAGTGTGCCGCTGTACCTCAGCTGACAGCCTAGGAATCCCGCGAGAAAAATAGAAGGGCTCTCATTAGCCCGCATGACTGTCTTGCTTTTTTAGGAACTAATCATCCAACTCCCAATTTTTCGACGCTAAAGTTCACACCCGTAAAATAAAACTACTCTTCCCACTTTGTATTGACGAACGAAGGCAGAGGAGATAAAGGAAAGTCAGGGATGTTATTCGGCCTAAAATAACGGGCGCGCTCCCAGAAACTGGGGAAAGGGACAGGTCTGTTTAATTAGGTACACAGAAAAATATGGGGAGACAACACAACAAGTTGACAGCACTCGTAGACAGGCGTTTCTTCTCGCCTCCATAACGTGAAGGTTCATCACACCCACGGGACGGCTTTTTGCTCTCCCACAGTAGAGTACCTAGTACTCGAAATCGTTAACCACTTTTTCGAAACACGTGCATGTACAATTAAACTTCTGCTGTGTGCAATTAATCTACACCACCTACGAAAGCCTGTCGGCTCGAAATTTTTGAACAGTGCTCTGTCAGCTTCATCTGTGATGGCTTCTGAGGACATTTCATAAAGGTAGCTGCTGACATCGTGCTGCCGAAATTGGCGTTCGGCGTACTGGGGAGGTTACGCGTACCGACGGACGCGGCAACGTGTCCAAATAGCGGCGCCACGTGCGCTGAGGGTAGTCAGGGGCACGGCAAGTGGTTGGCCATTGCGTCGGGCCGACCTAGTAGGCACTTGAGAGTCTTGAGGGCCATGACTGCAACGCGTGGCTGCGTAGCAGGGCGGCTCAAAAAAGCCGTGATGTTTTACAGTAAGTGCGTTGACTTCGTTGATGTAGTATCACGGGTGGTAGACATGCAGGAGAAATGGCCATCGTCACTATTGTGACCAACGAGCCTGGGGACACGCGTATGGTGGTTGCCGTCCGGTGCTAAAGGCTCAGGGTCGTGGCGGTTGTAGAACCCAGTCAGCGTGGGCTCTGCCAGAGTGTCGGGCGGCACACCTGTGCTTGTGGAATGACCTTCGGTTTTCTGCGCACGAGAGTGGGCATACCGGTCTGCATAGTCGATTGCCACCTTCACGGCAGGCGCGGCATATGTGGTGTGGTCTTCCATAGGCGGACCAGGCGCATCGTATGCAAGCACGTCGTTCAAGGTTGCACTGTCCTGCATGTTCAGTCATGTCTGGTGAGGAGCAGGAGCTTCTGCTGCTGTATACATCGAGAACGACGCTAGTGACTACTGGCAGGACTTGCAGAGCTCTGACGTCGATAGAGAGTCGCTTTCGGACATCATCGTCGGTAAAGCCTCCGCAATGGGAGGAGGGGTGAGGGTCGAATAGTGGGCGTGACAACGTCTGGGATTGTGCCAGACTCCAGAGCGTGTGGTGATATAGCCTATGTGGGTTCTTGCGGCACTGAGGTGTGATGTGCCATCTATGTCGTAGAAGGCGAAACGGCCAGAGCAGAGGTCATCGTATAAGGCTGCGGGCTGGAGCTTGATGTGGCAGCGAGATGATGCAGCTCTTCCGAGAGGGCGTCGAGAAGAATGGCGTGCATCGTTGGCTGTGCCGTGATGCCATTCAGCGCGATAGTTGCGTCAACCTCCATGAATCATACTTTGGGGTAGTCTGGGTAGAAAGGTTTCACTTGGGGGCAGAGCCGCGGAAGCATGGTACCGGCTGCTCGTCAAAGAGCGCGTTTCTCGGGTCTCCAGTTTTAGCGGCGACAAGGAAGGAAGGAAAAACTTTATTCGCAAGGGTTTGGAACAGGGGTCATGAGCTTGATGGGTGGGGCCCCAAGTCCAGGGCTACACTGGCTGCTGCATCCTTCCTGACGCGATGCAGAAGTGCAAGCTGTATCTCTGGGTCACAGCTGGCGAGTTGTGCCTCCCATTCCTCAAAAGTATTTAGAAGCTTCTACTGACCTAAGAGGTATCTAAATTTGGTGGTCGGTTTAGGCATCCCCACGAAATTCGGTAGAGCGATGGCGAACTGCCACATCACCGACGGGCATGCCCATACAGCATTGGAAATATTTTATGTAATCTTTGAAGGTTGGGAAAGACTCCCGTTTGAATTGTGCGGAGGTCAATCGCGTGCTCACCTTCTAAGGGCTTGGGGGGGGGGGGGGCACTGTATTTTTGTCGCGTGCCTTGCTGGTTAATGAGAATTTCACGAGGGGCTATTCTGGATGGGTTGGATCCTTCTCATTAGCTTCCTCATTGAGTGTTGAAAAGATTGAAAGTGCCGTCGAGACGCTGCTCGGTTCGTGAGCCCTCGAGCAAAAGCGTCGGCGATTTCGTTTCCCTCTAGGCCTGCGTGTCCTGGACACCGGATCAGCCTGTATTTGTTCGTCAACCTCCCCGCCTAAGGATTTACTTGTTTTTATCGGAAGGCGGCCTCTTAAAAAGAAGAAGTGGCACGCTTCCTGCGATTCGGAGATTATAATTGTCACCTCGTATCTATATCTACATCTACATATAGTCAGTGGTTCATCTATCTGTTCCTGCGCTTTATTTGCAAGGGCAATGGCAAAGCATTCCGTCTTGGCGATCGAGGACGTGTACAGCGATGCACGTCACCATGCTGTTATTGTTTTTAAGTACTGATTCAACTTACGGTTTGAAATTGAACCTCCAAGCATCCGCATACAAAACATTTCATTTGTTTTTTTAATGTTTTTTGGAGCCATCGCACTCTCTCCTCTCTGAGATTTCTGTTTGTTTTTACGGGCGTCGAGAAGAATGGCGTGCATCGTTGGTTGTGCCGTGACGCCATTCAGCGCGCGAGTTCCGTCAACTTCCATGAACCATACTTTGCGGTAGTTTGAATCGTAGAGTTTTCTAAAACTAACTAGAGGGGAGACTGGTGCTGCGATCGTTCAGCGACCATGGGAATGATGGATAGTACATAGATTTCTCTAGTCTTCGCACTTGCGGGTGGTGAATCGCACTTGCGGCTTTGTTTATTGCTAGTTTCGGTTTAGTTTTGAAAGAAAGAACGAATCCTTCTCAATTTCGTGACCCGATTCAAAATGGTAAGCCTAATATAATAAGGCGGTGAAGCGAAACCGCTCAATATTCGCTCATTTTTGTTTCGTGAGAAAACAGCTGCAAGCCTCACGAACACACGTGGAGCCAAAAGCAGGCCAGAATTAAGTACGAAGATTAGACAAATCTGTGGACTACCCATCATCCCGATGCGAGCTGAAGCACCATGCATTGCAGCTCCCATAGACACTAGCGCTAGATTTCCCTTGTATATATTAGTAAACTCTAGACCCTTGATCCTTGATGACTTCCGGTTTTCTCCACCAAAGTGCCTGAAAAGCATCGGTGGGCAAGAAGAGCGTTAGAAAATAGCCCGCAGATTTTCTACACTTTCCTTCCATTAGTAGGCAAAATATATTCGAATAAATGTTTTACAGCTACATAATAACTACAAGAGATTGCCTTGAACATTACGCACGTTTTTCTTATCTGAAAAACTAATAAGAGACTTTCATTACTCTTGAAAAAAATGTGAAAACGTCTTTTCAGTTTTGACGTTATGAGCTGGTAAATGAGGTGACCGGAAGTTTTTTGGGGGGTTTAACGCTTGCAATCTTGAAACCGTTTATAGAAAAGTTTTACTGGTGGGCCGAGTCGTGGAAGCGTGGCAGCGGCTGCTTATCGAAGAGCGTGTTCCACTGGTCACGAGTTGTAGCGGCGAGAAAGAAACGCTTTTAGCGGCCGTTCTTTATTGCTCGGGCAAAGCGTAGTGGCGGCGACTACCAGCGTCCCACACGGCAGGCGCGTGAAACCATTCTGTTGCTCGCGCGAGAGACGCGGCGCGGTGGCTAAGAAATGATGATGATGATTATTGTGATGATGATTATGGTGATGATTATGGTGATGGTGATATGGATGATGATGATGATGATGGTGGTGGTGGTGGTGGTGGGTGGTGGTGATGATGATGATGATGATGATGATGATGATGATGATGATGATGATGATGATGATGATGATGATGATGTAGGCGCTCTAGAATAAACACGCCTATGTTGTCTGAATGTGTGTGATAGCTCTAGAAGTTAACGATCAGAGGGACGCACAACATATAGGTGTGTCAGAACAGACTATAACTGTACGCCACACATTGGCTAAGGTCACCTCCTCGCGGCATGTTAGATTGAACGCCACTGCCTGATAAGAGGACAAAGCCACGCATGTTGTGTCTTACTCCTTAGCCGACCATGATTTCTCGCGTGGTTAGCGTTGGCAGGCAACGCACAGTTGCATCCAGACGAAGCAGGTGCGCTGCTCCATAGAGTTCTCTGCTTTATGCTTTGCAGAACTATTTTTGGCATGAATTGATACTATCAGCCACGTTGATGCTTTGGGTAGGGCCACCCCCTGGCAGTATGTTAAATCGTTGAAGAAATTGCACATTTATTGGAAATACACCGAATAGGACGGACGCGTAGAAACTACGCGTTGAAGTCAGGAATCGTAGATTAGATTGTCAAGATGCGTTATCAACCTATCACACTTTTCCAAGAGTACTGTGAAAGGGCAGTGGTAGATATGCCGCATTCCCTCCTCAAGTTCTGTTATCGCCCCGTTACAATGTTAAGCGCGAATAACGCCCTCAGTGTTCCAGAAGCTTCAGGACTGTTGTAGATCGTTTTATTAAGATTACGCGAGTGACGCGAAGATTAACGCTTATTATGGAACTTACGTGACCACCAGCGATAACGCTGTAAAATTCGTCGGAACATGTACAAATGCCGACGCGCTTCTCCGCTTATCAGTTGAGCGACGAACGACGCTCGATTCGACGCTCTCACTGCCAGTGTGTATCGCTGTAATCTGACTGTTCGTTCATCGGCCACAAGTTCGGCTGAAAACACAGTTCCATCTTCGAACTGCAGTCTACTTCATTCATCAACGTCACGACCCGGCGAAAATATAAATGGCGTGTTTTTAAAACCTTACAAAGGAAGTGGCCGTGACGCAGTGGATAGCGAGCCGGCAGCTGTTCTCACCAACCAAGATGTGGTAGGTTCGGCTCCCGTTAATGGAACTTTAGTCTTTTGATCTTGTCATCTTTAGACGTCATTTCCGTGACGGAAGTACGTCACTTAAACCTTGGTAGACCCTACTTAAGACAGTTTCGTGTTCAAAGATTGCATCTCAACAAGCAGGCGCTTCGAGACTGAGAGGCATATATTGTCGTTTCTGGTGTCTCGTCCCAAGCGTGGTTGCATTTTGTCTCTTTTATGTTTTACCAACTAACCCCCGCCCCCTCCCAACATACGCTTCTCGAGTTCATTTCTCTTACATGAGGCCCTTTTATATGTTTCTTTTCCTTGGAAAAGCAATGCAGCGTGTGCGTAAGCCTCATCGGCGCGAAGATATGTGATGGAAGACTTGCTGGATTATGCCTACGAAAATGTCTGCGACTGATGTCTGTGATCCTCCTGTCCACTTCGTTTCTGGTGTCTCATCTTTAGCGCAGTATATATATATATATATATATATATATATATATATATATATATATATATATATATATATATATATATATATATATATATATATTCAGTATTACGCTTTCATAATGTCTGGTTCTTTAGCGCATCTTATGCTCTTTATACATCACGAACTAACTCACACAGCACCACAATTTATTGCTCCACTGAAACCCCTTCAAAAGTAAGTGGGCAGCATTCAAGGAAAACTGCAGTGTATCAAGTATATCCCTTCAATATATAAGAATAGCCACTATTGCTACGACACAATGTAACAAAATCAAGATCATAATATAAAGAAACCTGTGATGTATAAAAATTTCAAAAAGTAAGATAAGTTACTAATACTTTGCGCAGGTTAAGGTCAATAACAGTACATTTGAGTCTCAAAGTATGCTCTTATTGAACAATAATAATTGATGGAGCTTTACGTCCTAAAACCACTGTGTGCTTATGAGATACGCCGCAGTAGGGGCTTCCAGATATTTCGACCGCCTGCGATTTTTTACCGTGCACTTTTATCTCAGCATACGGGCCTTTAGAACCTCGCCTTCTAGCGTCTCGTGGTGACCACTGTTCATCCCGCAAGTTTGGGACCAGCAGTACAATACCTTAGCTACTAGACCACCGTGGCGTGTACCGTAACTTCAAGGGCTCAAAAACACATGAATCAAAGTCCTACTTAACTGAATATTCAAAGTACTTGTGGGGTTGTTTAAAGAAGTCCCTTAGTCTTGTTTGTTTTCAGCCAATGGCAAATAAATTTATTACTGGTCATAATAAATGCCTTCTTAACAAGTTGAATATCAGCCACTCAGACAAAGCAAAATACACACCCTGCCCGAGCACAAGTCTTCGTCTAAACAGTGGTTAGACTCTTAAATACACACTCTGTATAGCTCTAGCAAACATCAATAACGATAGTTACCCATGAATACTCACACGCTATCTAAAGACACAGCACTATCTTTCGCAAACTTTATGAGAATAAAAATTCTAGGTCACCTTTCGTGAATTCTATTCAGTACTTCTATGATTACAGGTTAAAGGGAGACCTTTGGTCAGTCCATATATCACCATTTTTTTGCTTCTGAACTGGTTAAAATTGAGCTCGCAACGATTTATGAAAACATGCCTTGGTATGAATAATGATTCATCCTTCGTGATACAATTTTTTTTTCTGTTTGAAAACTTCGGTCGTAAATTATGCGCCTGCTGTATTGTGTCTTAGTTTTTCCTAGTGAAGCTCTCATCTTCTCATGTCTCGTCTTTAGCAGCGTTTGATCTCTCGGCTGTACAATCTACTAAACTTTAGTAATGCGATTGTCTCACTTCAATTTTTGTAAATATTATGTTTTGTAAATAAAATGACTATCGTTTGTTGAAAGGGCTAGTGCGATCATATTTTTCGGCTTGTATGACGAATTCATACTCTTTTTTATAATTGATATGTCCATGCCGCTACTCCACAATACAGCAAAAAAGAAAGATAATTTTTCTTTTTACGTCCACAACGAATCCGCACGAAGTAGCCCAAGTTGCAGTTTTGTTGAGAATGAGCTGCAGAAACAAAACAAATACAAAATAATTAGGCCATATCTATCCAGCAAAACATTTGTACTATTTTTCTACTCTATAGTCAAGGTGGAAGAAGACAGCCATGAAATTAGTGGTTGCAGTGGCCCAAAGTAGGGTAGGGTGGGGTAAAATGAGACACGTGGCAAAACGAGACGTTTTGGCTTTGCCGACTTCAGTAGCTAATACAAAAAGTACTTTCCTTCGTTTTCTTAATTTCAGTGATAGGTGCTGGCAGTTGTCTACCCTTTTATGTGCAAAGCTTTGTCATCGCTCACAGCGTTCGCATAATAAAAATTACTCTGCTGGTATCGTTGTGTTCGTGACCCATCAAAAATCGGGTCAAATTGTGCTCCGTCATAATTTTGGATCCATGCATGAAACTACTTTGACACCAATACAACTTACGTAACTATGCATTACTTTATACTACCACCTACACACCGCCAAAAGTGGTTAATTTGGCGCAAGGTGTCAAAGAGGATTTTTTTTTAATTTCGGGCATGTGGAAGGTGCAAAAGGTGACAAAAATTTTTAAAATGCCTTGGAAAGTGTCTTATTGGATGAAGCATTTACTCATACTACTTATATATTATATTCTTGGTTTAGGAGGCTTGGGAAGTACAAGACAATATTATATAGAGCTTCATGTGTGGAATACAACCTAAAAATATTCAGACTACTGTAGAGGACAGGGCTCACTTAATTCGCGCTACATCGTGGTCATATATATGCAGAACATACCTTGTACCCAAAGGAAAATTTCTGCACTCACGTTTAATGGTAAAGAGTGGAATAAAAAAAATCCCAGCATATCCACAAAGTGAACGATGTCGAGTGGGTCGAAGCGCTGGAGAGTTTGATCGCTAAACCGTGAACCATCCGCGAATATCGCCCACTACATCATCAAAGACGGGACAAGCACTGCATATATTTGTACAAGAAATTTCATAATTTGTTAATGGTAGCTATACGTCGCTTCCGTTCCCCCTTCGTAACAACGGGTTTATCGTCGGTGAAGTGGTCGCTCGGTGAAGGGCGTTGTGGTATGTTTGCAAGGTCGAAGTGAGCAGTTTGCGAAGGTGAAACTATAAGCGGCCACGCACAAACAAGTGATGGACGCAGTGGGACAATCGACAGTTTTTTTAAGGCACACCTGGATACAAGTACATGACCATCTTGCATTTCATAATGGCTACTTCTCAACAGTATTTGCTTTATGGTTGGTGAAGTAATGGATCAGTGATAAAGCGTTGTGGGATGTTTGCAAGGACGAAGTAGTGGCCAGTTTGCAAAAGTGGAACTAAAGGTGGTCACGAACATGCAAGGAATTAACAGACCTACGCCTTTAGGAGCTTCGCCCCTAAATATAGTTTTAACTATTTTCCAATTATTTCGCCTTTTACCCCACCGTATACCTTGAACAGCCTTTCACTTCGAGTTCTCTGTCGTTTTTTTTTTTTTGCGGGACAAGGTTATGCTAGTGTAAACAAAAAAGCTTATAATAACAGTTCGGATTTTATGTGCCAAAACCACAATATGATTCGTGGTTTTGCTCCAGTAGTTTCGACCACCTGGTAACCTTTAAGGTGCAGTGACATAACAGAACCACCGGTTTCTTCCATTTCACCTCCATCGAAACGCGACTGCCATAGCCGGGATCAACCCCGCGACTTTAGGGACAGCATCCGAGCACCAAAACCACGAAAAAAATAATCACAAAAGTTAGAATGCAGCATTTCACATGTCTACAAAGCACGAGAGAAAGAGAAAAGTAACATGAATCGTGTGAAAAGAGCACTTTATTTTCAAATGCGGTCTACTATTAAAAGCTAGTGGTATTGCATAAAATAGGCGGGAGAAATGCAGCAATGCGATTCGATTTCAATTCAATTCGAGAAGTCGCTGTGAGAATATGCTGACTATAAACTTATATTTAGATAGATTAACGATGTAACAGCACTTCCGTTGTAGAGGCAAAAATGCGGGTCCAAGTGGGCGCCTTTAAAACAACTCTGCTAAATAAAGTCATCGATTTTTGGGCAGACAGGCAACTTCCTCAGCACAACGATATAAATATTTTTTACTCAATATTTTGTGTTGCCTAGTCTGCATGCCTTGCATTGAAGAGCCTACGGTGGTGTTGCTAAACGATATAGGTTCTTATCAGATCACTTCAATTGTACTGAAGTTTAATCTAAAAGACTGGCTTGGAAGTAGTAACCAACTCAATTACGTAACGACAAATCGGCTTTTTTTCTGGACGCCAAGCATGGTAATAATAATAATTGGTTGAGCGAGGCACCATAGCGGGGTCACAGGTCTAGTGGCAGGAGCGAAAGAAGTTTGGATCGACTCGCTGTGTGTGGTCATCAACTACGTAAATACTCTAAATATCATATACCACTCATTTATTGGCATCAGCTTTCTTTATTTTTTCACTGCCGCTGTCATAATTTGCTAGGTTTATTGTCTTCTTTTCATTTATAGATGCAAGCATGCCACCGTTACGTATCACTTATTCTGAAAATGTGAAATATTAGATGTTCAGTGTTCAAAGCCTTGTGTCTTTTTAACACGCGCATAAAATTACATAGATTTGCTCTGCCAACCACCTGTCTGTAAAAACATAAGGCTAACAAACCCAATCACATGAGTTTAGCAGGGGACATTTTGGAAAAATTGGTTTTATAAATTGACATACTAATAGCAACTGACTATATATAGGAGGTGAAGCGGGCATGATTTTTTTCACGCTGCTAAGTCCTAATCTTTCTTTTTTACCTGCACCTCCTCCCTGTTTCCTTCGTGAACTTTTCTCCCGTACACTTGATGTGTAGCATATCAACTGTAGATTTGTTCCTGGGTATTCAACGTTTTATAATTCATGTGTGTCTCAAACCACGGTAAACGGGCTCACAGTAGGCGACTGATATGAAATTTATTTCTGTGTTTAAGTCTAGGTACACATAGTTTTCAATCTTATGAATTCCTCCCCAAATATACCGAAAAAATACTGAGAACTTTATAGCTTCCTGTGGCAGAAAATATATACATTAAAAAATGTCCTGTCAGGTACAGTTGAGATGTGAGTACACAGCATTCTATTATTTTAATATATTTTCCAGGTAACAACACTGTTTGGAACATTAGCTGCACAGGAATGCGCAAAAAATTGCATTTATATTGTCCTAACTAATACGTTTGCTTAACGTTTACGAGCACCAGTGCTCTGACAAATATTGTGTTTCACCATTCAGCACCACTAGTTTTCTATTATTTTTTAGATTCGTAAACAACTAGTCTGGAAGTGCTAAATCGCACAGGTGGACGCGAACTTACGGGACTGCCAAGCAAGCTTGGTGCATGATTTGGAAGCTAATATGCGAGTGCTCAGAAGTTTCTTTCAGGCGAAGTATACTCTACCGTCATGTCCATACCAACTAGCCCAAACCGGTAGATATGGAACGAGAACGGAACAACGACAAAGATCTACCGTCATCTCATACCAATTAGCCCAAACTGCCACACTTATATAAGTACTCACCGAGTTGAAAGCAGCTGTATAAGACTTTTTCTTCCAAAAAAAACACAGAGCAAATTTTTAGGTCTAGCAATAAACTCATCAGGATTGCTGACATTGGGATAAATACAAGTTCGCATGTGTAATCTCGTTAAACAAAAACGTAACAACAAAAAACGTGCACTAACGAATCAAGGCACTTTGAGAGGCTCTCGCATGGACGACTCTCTTTCTAAGTAATGTGTTTTGGCCCTGTTTGCCTATTCTGCTTCTCTTATAAAACTCGTATACTATGAAGCAGAGTGTGTACTTTGAATGTTCCATGGGATTACGAGAATGATACGCTAGCGTGTTGTTGAGACTAAACAATTCGTACATAAAGAAATATACGCTTTTGTGTTCGGAAACATCATCATTCCATAAGTCAGCCACTTGAGGCATCCTGTCGCTGCTCCTGAAAAAGTGCTTTGATGCAAACATCTCATAATTCACGGTACACGAGAACGCACTCTCGCGAAATCGGATTCACCCCAGCCCCGCTTACACTGGTATTACCAAGCTACGTGGTCTAAGGCCATAGTTTTCGAATGGGGTATTATGATATTCGGGGCACCTGGGATATAATCGGAAAAGTCTAAGCATTCGAAATACACTCTCGTAACTCAACTCTGAATAAAAAGAGAGAGAAATACTGAAGGCTATTTTCAGGAGATTTTTTTCTCGTTTTCGCGCGTTTCTTTAAAACTGTCATGTTTAGAGGATAGCTGGCTTTTGCCCAGCCTACCTTCCCATGGTTTTTCATATAAAAAGAACAGCCTTGAGTATTACTAATAGTAACTATCTAAACTTGGAGGACTCTTGGCCAGCGATAATAAAATTTCAGTGTTAACAACTCTTGATATAGGTCAGTCAAAACAAATGCCCCAGTAGATGTGTACTGTCGATATTCACTGAGACGTAGCATCTCTTATGACTTCTTTTTCATAGTGCAACAACATTTTCAACTGATCTCTAAAGGACGCTTGGCAGCATGCACATTGGCCTTTACGCGCAAAAAAAACAGAGAATCGGGCCACGCGTACGGTGGCGCTCAACACACGTCAAGCGCACTGTATAAACCAGTGGCTTTGGTGCCGTATCACGCAAAACCTTTGCCCATGATCTCAAATAGAAACTATCAAGAACATGCAAGCTGGTTACGTTGTCTTAACCGCTTGTCAACGCTTTGCAAACGTAATTTTTTTGTCAAGAAAGAGAGAATAAATAGAGAGAATGGCAGGCAGGTTGTCCATAATTGTGGCGGCTGGTTTACTACCGTGAACTAAGGGGAGGGGGATTGGAGATTCAAGATGAGAAGGAAAGCAAGTATAAAAATAGGCGCACGAAAAAAAATAAAATATGTGGAGTAGTTGTAGGCTATTGGATAGGTTACTAACACGCAAGAAGTTCAATAAGGCCTTGACTGATTTTCTTCGTGAAAGCAGATCGTGTCGGCAATCGAGCACACTTCAACTACCTTGCATGCAGTTTCATTAGTTTTAAACGCTTAAAAATTAGCGGGAGTAGAAAGTATGAAAAAAAAACCTTCCTTTTTACTTTCAACTTCTCATCAAAACAAGCGTCCTTTAGAGACCCGCCCACACTGCCAGTCTTCAAGGCTCTCGTACTTCTCCTGCTGCTAAAACTACTATTCTCTACTGCTTTCGTTAAATGTCGTGACGGTAACTGAGGCACGAGTACTTTAAACTGCTCACGTCGTTCACTGACCAAGACAGAGCACAGTTGTTTAGAAAGAACACCCACCTGAATATTCAACACATATTTTTCGTTGTCTAGTTTCCTTTTTTGTTTCGTCTTACCTGAAGCGCCTGCGCTAGAGAATGAGATAGGTATACTTTAAAGACCCCTGTTCAGAACGTTTATACAGCCCAGCACAGCTCAGTGCCATCATTAACAGGCCAACGCATCAGTAAACTCAAGAACCAAGACAGCAGACCTCCCATCCGGAGATTCAGCTAAAGACCCGTATAGTGCATGTAGTGTTTCCCATGAGTCCTCATTATCCTCTTTCCCTTTCGGTCCTAGCATTTTGAATCAGCATTCACGATTCTAAAGTTTCAGAAAAACACGCGCTTTGAGGTTGTTTCTTGTAATGGTTATTATGGTTTTCCTGTTGACGTACGTATAGTGGTAGTAAGCTTTCAAAAGTCTACAAAAAAGAAAAGTTAGATCAAAGATTTGAGAGCGCTTTTTTTTGAGGCACAGAGCAGACAGAGAGAGCAAAGAACTTCGAAGGAAAGAAATCTAGGACTTTAACGATCACGCTAAACGTTTCGGTTAACTGCTCTTTGTTTCAGAAACAAGATCTTTCTTTGCGCAGTCTTTTTTTTTTCTGTAATCCCACGCAGCTCCACCATCTGTTCTAATATATCTACGCCACTTCCTTTGTTTTCAATTTTGCTTTTCGTGTCTGCTCGAATATTTACGTGACTAAATTTTGATGCTTTACCAATCTCGTGTTTTTTTTCCTTTTCTTGTGTAAAGAGGGGGTGGGTAGCTCAGTTAAACACGATATAAAGTGCTTTCTTCGTGGTCATTGTTAAGCAGCAGTTCTGCCAAACAGTAAGAACTTCCTTATCATACACGCTATTCTATTAAGCTACACTTTGAATTCTTAAAAACTTATGAACGTTCTCTTTACATTTGACGTCGTCATAAGATTTCATTTTTGCAGTTACCGTCACGAACCACCTTCTTGTTTTATAGTTTTGGTGCGTGTTGCATAGCCTTCGCAGGTTCATGAAGTTGTCCTCAATACTCCTGGCACGGGTTGTTTTGCAAGTCTTCATTTGCTGCATTTTTCCGGAACTAAAGTTGTTGTAACAATGCAGAAATTTTACGCAAAGTTCGGGCTTTCAGCCTCATTGCGTTATTTCAATTTTACCACACTTCCTAGCAGCAACAGCTGGCGCAAGAGCTCGACGTTTTCACATTCCCGTTTTTCACGTAATACCAGACATACATACCTCTGTGGACGCCGACCCAGGCCTTCAGGAGAAGCACATGTAATGAATTTTGGCCAAGTTTTTTTTCAATCTCAGAAACAGATTAAAAGCTGCGGAGTACTTACACACCATATCTTTTGTCCTTCTTGCGTATTTCTTTTTCTTGTCATTGCTGTCTTAAAACATGAATTCACGGCAAGGCGATATTGGAAAACTAAGAACCTACTTTACTTTTAAACACGCGCTGCATCGATAGCGTGCACAGAGCACAGTTGACAACTGGTAGTTATTTTTTACCAAGTGTTTTGCAAAGAATCCTCAGCTATCGACCGGACTTCACGTCACAAAAAAAAAGACTGTGCATAAGTATACGGCGCTTCCTGAGTTCAATCCTTCTACAAGAACGGCTCTGACAAACGGCTCGTTTGTGCATGTGTTTTTTATTTCTTCGTTTTAAACTAATTCTCTCTGTCTATCTGTTCTCTTTCTTAAGCTTATCCCCCCCCCCCCCTGTGTAGGGTACCAAACAGGCTACTACTGTCAGGTTGACCTCCCTGCCTCTTCATTCCCATTGATTTCTCTCTTTCTCTCTCTATCTTTGTAGTATCCTTTTTCAATTGATGCAAACACAAGCAAGTGAAATCGACATCATCAACCTTTGGTAAACACTAAAATGCAAAAATCCGCAGTTCTATTTTTTTATGTGTAAGTTGTTTACAGTAAAGAAAAAGCACATTTATTCTTATTATGCCAGTATGCATATTGGGTAACACATACCAGGCCCAATGAAAACAAATTGGTTTCTCAGTTTGCTTGTGAATATTTTCTTGTTCTATGTGAAAAATTCTGAAGACGACCTCGAGCGGTCATACAAGAATCATTTTTTCCTCTTAAATGAACGTAATCTAGGCTCAGAAAACAATGTCTAATTGATGCTCAGAATCTCTCGGGAGTTTTTATATACGGAACACACGTTGCTTTCCTGATAGTACGAAACGATAGCGAGTATGGTCATGACTATTATAATAAAGAGAAAAGAAAAAATCAAACAACACGAGTCTGGAGAGGAAGCGCGAATAAAAAAATTAGCACTTAATTGATGCTTTCTTGCGGCATTAAAAAAAGGCGAAGCATATCTCAGCACAACGCTACATTGAATAAAACGTGGCCGCATGATAGTAAAATTGTGAACGCAAATGCTTTCCGGCTTCTTTATGCACGCGAATAAGTTGCGACTGTTCAAATACCTGAAGAAATAAAAAGGATAGGTTCTGTATAAAAAAAGTGGATTAGCTCCAGCAGCAGCAAATTATTAGAGCGTTCACAGCTGCATTAAGGCCGTACAGCTATCACCATTGTGCAATCATTCGTTCTTTTTCATTGTATGACGCTTTTGTGCCAATTAATGTTTAAAATTTAGTACTTGACGTTCCAATGACTCACCTTTTCTTCCTTTGATACCCCTTCTTTTCGTCAAACACTTGCTTTTTCAACCAAAATCTCTTATGACCTTTCGGGAGCAATCACCTACTATTTGTAAAACCAACAACTTTTGAAGCATCATCTTGTAAGGCATAATAACGTACAACAAGCTGTTTCAATGCATGATAAACAAACCTTTATGAAAATTTGAATCATTCTCAATTCGTTCCAAATGATTCGCAATTAAAATAGATATGATCTGGCGAACTTATTCGCTGATTGGCTGAATATCTACGGAAGGCTTGTTCAGATGATGTGATTGGAGTTCTGATGCCTAACCGAGTTTGTTATGTCACGGCTGTATTCGTACATATCCGAGCACTGCACCGAGCAAGAAAGTCATAATGCGTTTTCTTGCGTCGTAGTATGACAACGGAATTTGCTGTAGGTAGGACCTCCAATGCACCTCTTCATAAAAATACGTACCAATACCACGGTATGATTATGAAGATTGCCTTATAGTAGAGGGCTCCGGAAATTTTGATCAACTGGTGTTCCTTCCGATTCGCTGACATCAACCAGCACAGGGCCTCCACCACTTCGCCTCTATCGAAATGCGACCGCCACGGACGACATCGAACCTGCGAGCTTTGTGTCAGCAACGAAACGCCACAATCACTGATCCACCATAAAGTACGAGGCACTTGTTCTTTAACCTTTATGTATAGATGACCTGGACAACTTCAGGTAAGAGTGGCCACTGCGCGTAGGTTACTTGAGGGTGCTCATGACGTGAACGCCAACGTTATGTTCTGTCATCAGATTTGCAAAAGTCACAGGAATAGGCAGGTGAAGCAATAAGTTACAATGGTTTTATGAAGTTACAATGGTTAAAGAGAGCACGATGGTCACATCGCGCGCTGCCACGGCCGCGTTTAAGAAAGAAGTGTGCCGCTCACACCCTAAAAATTATGACAGTTTGTGTTCATCCTGTGTATACTTGTGCACTCATTTCCGGCGTCTTTATATGTATCCAGGCAGCGTGCTTTAAGTCTAGGGTTGTGACAGTTTGTCCGCACTCATCTTGTGTATGCTCGTTTTGTGCGTGGTACCAGCTTGAGGTGCCCGCCGTTGCTCGCGTGAAATTGCAATTAATTGCTGTAGAATTCGTTTTTTTCACCCTTGTGGCAAAATAATGCACATTAAGCGCTCATCTTACTTTGTGGAGAGAAGGTTCACTTTCGTCTGATGCCGACTTCTGAACGGATGGATCAGCCACGTTTTCTTTATTTCATGAGAACTGGTATACGATCGCTCAAAATAACGGCGTGATATCGATGTGAATCTGGTCATTAAAGATAACCGTGACACTAATGGAAATTTTCGAGTCAAAAGTATGACAATATGACTCAAATTGTGTACGCTTTAAAGAAAGTACTTGCCCTACTTCGCTCTGAGTCTTCGCAATTCCATCTTTGACTGCTGTTGATTGTTTCATGGTGCTGATAGTCAGCTGTGATTAAGTGATCCCTCAGTCCACGACGAACGAGAAAGCAGTCGTTCGTCTTTAACTGTTTCAAAATAAACCTTAGTTAGTGAAAATTGTTTACACGTCTCAAAGAATACACTCAGCATTGACAAAGAAGAAGACGCCAGGAAGAGATATTAGGACTCATTGTGCCGACTAGACAGTTCAATCCGGAATCCATTGCTTGAAAGAAAAGACAACGTGAAACATGCTCAGCCAAAAAGCGCTGATTGCAGCATTGATGAGGGCACCGTACTTAGCCGTTGAAACACTCGCGTGCCGTACGGAGGGCGACGGGGATCATGGCGCTGCGGAGAACTTCTTAGTGAGTGTTTCCGATTAAGTGCAACCGAGTTTCCTAGCGCTAATTTGATTCTCAGGGGACTTTCTTTTCCTTCCACTAGGGCTGGATCATCTTTTCTTCTGTAATTGTTAGCTTCAAGCACATATGGTTGCCGTACGCCTTTTCACCACAAAATATTTACCACTCCTTTTTTTTCTGAGAGGTTTCACAGAACAGCGGCTTATACGTGTTTCATTAATATTTTATCTCAACTATGACCTGCTCTATCTAAAAGTAACATAAGGAAACTGCAAGCTAGCCGAGATACATTTGCGGTTTCTCAAGCTCAGAAGGTTTAAGTATTTTCGCGTGGGGTCACCAACTTGTTTTACGGCTGCAGTATACTCCGTTAAATATTGAACCAAGATAGTCGTTCTGCGGCATAGGTAGAAAAAAGTTGATTTGCTCAACAAGACTGCATATTGATGTCAGGAAATGCAGTGGGTGTAACAAAAGACTACGCCGTTTAGAAAGGTAGCCTCAACAAGAAGGCCATGCGGCCCTAAAAAATGTTGTCTAACGTGAACTTCTGGCAACTGGCGTAACCATTATGCTCAAATTTATTCGCAAAGTTCTATGTATTTGTAAATGAGCTTTTAAATCCCTAACACACAACAACACCCCAACATTTTAATGTGCTTGCTGCATAGTTTCGTTTCTTTAACATTTTTATGGTCATTCACACTTTATGCCAATCAGGTGCACGGAGATGCTATGGCTGTCAAAAAGAAAAAAAAAAAGAGGCCACTTGACTGCAGTACTGAAATTTTCTGCAAAGCTTGTAAAAGAAATAGTGATAAAAAAGCAGGTAGAGAAGAAAGAATTTAGAACAGTAAGAAAGCAAGTCTAAATTCGATCCAGAACGCAAGCATGGTGCATCATCAGGTGACGTCTGGGAAGTTTCGTGAACAAAGTTGAGGTTCATATTCGTCATAGGTATTTAAAGTACGTATGTGGTGAACTTGAGTTTAATATCTTTATTTTCCTCCATGATGGACGACAGTTCACGAAAGAAATAGTGTTTCGCAATATTGGGTCTAAGCCGTCGCCACCTCAGAACGCTAATATTCACCGAGTATACGCGACAATAATTACGAGAAACAAGAAAGAAAACATGTTCTGTGTAGCGTTTGGTGTGATACTAAACGCTTTGCTAAATGATTCTTCATCACTATGAAAACTGAAGAAGGGCGTAGCATGGGCAACCAGCGATTAAAGTTTGCAGTGTTCCCACGGATCTGTTTACCAAACCGTCGATGACTTCAATGTTTGAGGTAATCATATGAGGCTTCTTCTGCACCAGTAATATTCTGTTAGAGAGATTCGCACATGCGTGAATAGCTTAGGCCCTTACTCACAAAGCAACCTCACGCTTACCTCGAGTTTTCTTTATTGTATAGGTCTTTATTGTGCTTTATAAACAATGTAGGCCAGTATTCATGAATCAATCTAGTTGATACCTTTTAGCCTGTTACTATCTTTGCGCCTTTTTGACGTGCGTAGAGAGTACAGAAACTTGAGGAAAACGTCAGGTAATGCCAAGGTCGGTTTGTGAATATGGGCCTTAGAGTTGAGATAGGGGTGGCAGTCACGAATCATGGTCCGATCAGTAAGATGACAGCCAACTGTCTCTTTGTGCGAGTAGGCATGCTGTTCCAGCCGTTTAGCGACCCATCGCGCTGGTTGCGTTGCTTTTTGATCTGCTTTAACAACTTTGTTTGCCCCAGCAGTTGAAATACGTGTCGTCTGCAGTGAGTTTGGTCAGGTTGTTTCTCGTTTCAGATGTAGCGCCAGAGAAGCGCCAGTCGTTGGAGAAATTCTGCGCTCTACGGAGGTTGCGGCCTTTTTTTGTAGCGGTGGAAAAATCGACTGCACGTTACCGAAGCGTTCTCAGCAGTCTTAAGTTAGTCAGTGTGATTACTTCTAGGTTATTTCTGAGAATATGTTACTTTAGATCTCACTCGTTGATACTGATCCGGTTTTCAGGATTACTAGTCATGTTTTAGGCGTGTATCGACCACTCAATTTTTAATGTGATTCCGCCACGTGAGATCTATAGATGTATGACACACGGAGCTCTTTAAGTGCTACGCAATAAAATTAATGCACCAAATACTATATTAGTGGGATTTGTAAAATTCCAGGTAAAAAGAACAATAACAGGTATCAACGTAAACTTATCGACGTTTTTCTCTGTAGTGAGTCTTGACAGATATTTTTGTGAACGCTCGCGCATACACAATCGCACGGCGATATAATATTTTTTTTCCACGGAGAAAAAGTTCGTTTTAAGTTTTCAATAAAACATGTGATATGATTTCTTTGAGCATACCAAGTCCCTTACACGCATAAAAACGTGATAAGCATAATCACACAACAAAGAAATCATACACAATAGCAACATGCGCATGACGGACTTGACTCATTAGCTCACGTATGAATAATCGCCGGACTGCGTCCATCATGTATTGATGCAGTGGTTGTAGCTTCTTAAGCGTGCGTGATATCCACTCTCTGCGCGTTGCCACGTGTGTTCATCCATATGCAGTTCGACAAAGACCTAAATACTCTCTTTCATAGCAAAACAATCCGAGAATACATTAGATATTGGCCGTGAATGACTGCTCAATAAGTTATTCCACGTATAATTAGTATTGTGACCCAAATGTCAAAACGCGGCAATAGCTTTCGCGTTCAATAACGTACACCCACCACGGCGGAAATCTGTCTCGTGCAAAACACATTCCTATGCTGTCAGGTAAACCCTTGCTATATGCCACCAATAAACCCAGTGTTCTAGCGCGCGTGCGATAAAAGCGGAATATGTTTAACAACACGTGTGCCCTACTCGACCTATAGAAATAAATTATGGGAATATTTTACAGGGTTTTGATACACAAAGCATCAACACAATGTAGTGTTCACGGTAACGCATTTGTTACTGTGGACACTACATTGTGTTGATGCTTTCGTGTATTAAAACCCCGTAAAATATTCCGCGTATTAAAAATGATGACCTGTGCTTACAAAAAACTAAAACATTTGTCATCCACCCGTTAGCACCATGAAACTTCAACAAGCAAATAGGTACAGAGTTCTGCGAAGAAAAACTGTCTAGTTCTTCCCCGACCCCCCCCCCCCCAAAAAAAAAGAAAACACACTTCAACATCCGGAAAGCAAAAGCAGCATACGTATGGCCAACTAGCTCAAGCAAAAGCCTAGCTAGATACTCTCAATTACAATAATTGAACAGACATGAGTGAATACTTTTGAAGTTTCGATGATGGTAGTGCGCATCTTGCAATGGTTGTAGTTGCTTATATATGGGCTACAAATCAGTAGTTTGTACTGAAATATTGGCAGCGCAACCTAACAGAACGCAAAATGAGCAGACAAACAAGCGCGGCGTCTCGTCAGTTTGCGCAGTAACATTTACGAAATATACGACCTTGCCCGCTTTTCAACTCTTCTCTATTTGGTAGTTGGCACCCTTCCGGTCTACAGTGTTCTTTTTTTTTGCAAAAGCAGCATCAGAAGCAGATTTTTATGTGCATGTCACTTGCAGAGTGACCTTATATCCGCCCCACAAGCCACTTCTTAATTATCAGCATTATTTATTGGCTGCGTTTTATTATTTAACATATTGTAAAAGAGCGACCATGATAGTTCAAGAGTGTTTGATTGGGCCTTCCAAACTTTGATAACAAGAGTGCTATATTCATTTCGTGTTCCTCACTCTCAGTGCATTGTTGTTGTACAGCTCGCAGACCGTCTCAAGACTACCCCCCATCTACTGGTCAAAGCCCACTCTCCATTTCTCAAACATCAGATAAACAGCAAACCTATACCTCTGTTACCACGGGACTTGTTGGGAGGTTGCGGCCCAACGACAACGGGACAAAAAATATACAGCAGACGCTTCTATATCCTTGTGTCTTTGCGCTGCCGCTTCATGACAAGCCCGACAATGAACCGACCAGCTCCCCCCTCACAGACAAACATCAAACCTAAACCTCTGATCCTCGTATCATCTCTCGGCTATGACACTTGACACTACGAACCATCCAGAATGACCCTGCTGCCGAGTGCACTCAGATCGTGATCAAACGCGGACTCCACAGGCGGCTCGAGAGTCTTATGCAGCAAGAAGCAAGACTGAGACAGAGGTATAGATGGGCATTCTTAAGAAAGGCAAGAAAGTATCATCCCACCTCCGGAACTAGTGAGCTCGCTAGAATGACAAGCTTAGAGCCAATTGACCGGGTCGATGCAAACTGGTCGTACCGAAGCCGGCACTCGTGTATGTGTCTGTGTGTTTGTTTGTTTTGTTTTTTTACCCCGAACTATTGTGCCTGCGTTCTCTCGCTTTTCTCCATCGACCCTTTCGTGATGGCTCATTTTCGTGCAGGTAATAAAGGAGGATGATCAAAGGAAGTGGAAGAGACAAAAGCAGGGAAACCAGAAACCCGCTGACTGCCACAGTCCGTCCAAATCAGCGAGTAGTCAGTGGAGCGTCCTCCACTGTCTTCATTGGGAAACATGTACGTGGGCTTAAGGGCAAAACACTGGTTGGTGATCGATACGGGAGACAGAATTCCTGTGCAACAAAAAATAGCAGCGTCAGCACTTCTCTGCTTGGCCTTTATACTTCCCGTAGATATCATTGTTCTCCCCTTCTCTTAACCCCGGAACACTGTGTGTCAAAGAAATGAAGAGAAAAGGCAGTCAATGTTGAGAGATTATCGGGGATACAGAGGCCGACAAAGGCACAGAAAAGAATAATCCCTGAGTGTACGAACACATACCGTGAAGGGCTTATTCACAATCGTGCCGAATGTAAAAACCGACCATATAAGCCATGGCAGAAGCTTAGGCTTGAGGTCTAACAGGCAGTACCTGTTTTGCCAGTTTTGGTGAAAGATGCATTATATAAACCTCAATCAAGGCTTCAGTTGTGCATCTTCGGAAACCATTTGCGTACGTTTTTCGCCGAGCCACAGTGCTGACTGAGTGAGCACGCAGCTCGACAGCTGGCACGAAAGACGCACGTTCCACTTCACTCCCACTTGTCGCGTTACGATGGTGGCATAATACTAGAAGCATGCGAACTGCGTGATTTCAGTGCATGTTAAATAATGCCACATGATCAATGCCCGAGCAGCCGTGAGACGTTAAACCTTATAGACCAACTTCGTGAGTGTCTCGAAGATAACAGTTGTTCACTGACATATATCCACCATAATGGTTTAATTTCTTGGTTTAATGTACCAGACTCAGAATATTAATATGAGAGATGCCGTAATGGAAGGCTCCAGAAATTTCAATGACCTGGGGCTCAAGCACGTTGACTTCCATCAAAAATGCGGTTGCCGTGGCAGGGCTTCCGTTCTGCAACGTGTTGGTCAACCATTAAGCACCATAAACCACGGTGGTCTAGTAGTTGTGGCCGCGGCATCCAATCTTGGTGGTCAGGCTTCGATAAAACGAAGTGTTTGATGCACGCGTACTTAGATTTAAGAGCACTTTAAAGAACTCCAGGTGGTCGAAATTTTCAGAACCCTCCGCTACGACGTCTCTCATAATCAAAATGCAGTTTTCTACATAAAACTCTAGATCATATTTATCACCATAAATCAGCCCAAAAACTTGGAGTTAACTCAGACTAACTCGTGAAATAAATTTGCGTCAAGAGCTCACACGGATTGTAACTCAATAACTTTTTTCTTGACCGGACTCGCTCAGACTCCGGCTGGCGCCTTGAACTGAGTCCGAGTGAAACTGAATTGCATTACTTCTTAGTGAGCTTCCGAGCTAGGATTATCACTTTCCAAGTCAAGATGTGAAGTATGTGCAATCACACCTGCGTGGTGCAATACGAAGCACCATGGCCGATTGAATACAACATTTATTCATATATTGCAGACCTGGACGAGTAAAAAAAAAACGACAGTGAGTGAATATTTCTAAAGCAAAGCGTGAAGCTCTTCAACAACCCACGAATACTAATCACCAAATGAAGTCGGCAATAAACGTGGGCGTTGCCACGCAAACTTCAAAGATGAAATACAAGATCTGGTCGTGTTTTGACTGTGGCATCGATCGAAAGTCTAGGCAAGCACAACAAATCTAGTTGTGTGTAATCGGGTACAGGTCCATTCAGGGCATGTATTCCGAGAAACAAAGGACCGATACGGAAAGTTTAACTAAATTTCTTTCCCGCGGCATTCCGCGGTTCTCTTTACATTGCTATTTTTGAAGGCGGGATTCATTTCCTCGACAAAAGGAATACGGCGTCGGGCACGTTGTTTTGGATCCCCAAAGCACGCGGCGCTCGTCGTAAATGGTAGCACAAAAAGAGTGAGCTGTACGAAACTGCAGCCGCGATGGTGAAAAACAGCACAAGTCACGTCGGCCGTGTTGGTCTTATTGTTGCGAGTGGAATTTTCTAGAATCTATTGTCGCCAAGCGACTTTACTTTCGTCACCGCTGTGTTACTTTTACGCATTTTAATATTTTCGCAACTGTGCCACTCTCCTTTGTTCGACGAGGAGATGGTTTTCTTTCATTACTAAACAGAACATTGATCCAATTCTCTGACAAGGCTCCTATTGCACAGCCATCAACAAGATTAGCCACTATTGTTCTTCCAGTTATCTCTATTGTGACAATGAATACATAACGCGCATGTGCTTGGTATTTTTTATTGCGACATCTTTTGTTGCTCCTTGTTTGGCATTTACTCTGCATACAATCAGGTAACTGATTCAGCAAGGCACAATAATTCCCTCTTTGTTCTTTGTTTCGTTTCGTTTCTGAGAGTGCACATGTATAAAACCGAGCGTTATCTGCATGAACAACTAATTTGCGTAGTGGAAGCGAACTCCAAATAGAGGTTAACTTTATTTATTAGATTACTATCGCACTATGGTCTAGAAGGCGGAGCTAAAGTGTTCTTTGAATTTTTCTGGGTTGCAATTCACGTGGCTTCAAAATGAAAAGGCACACGAAAATTTATAAGAACACGCGTATGTAAAAAAAAACACAGCATATTCACGGAGTAAACGATGATGAGTGGGGCGAAGCGTTAGTCAGCCCGTCTGTGCTTCCGTCCATCCGTTCTTTCTTGCTTCCGTCTGTCGGCGCGACTAACCGTGCGTCCGTCCGTCTGTCCATGCATCCGTCCGTGAGTCCGTCCATCCATCTGTCTGTCTGTCTGTTCGTGCGTCCAGCTGACCATACGTGCGCGCGTCTTTCCATCCGTCCGTCCGTCAGTTAGTCTGTCTGTCTGTCCGTCCGTGCGTTCATCTAGTGAACACTCCAAGTACCACTATCTCCCATCTCGCATCACCTGTGGTACATACCCGCTCTAGAGAGGGTATGTGACACCGGTGGTTACGTACTACTACATATATACATACAAGGGATGGACAGACCCACGCATTAGGGAGCTTCGCCCCTAAAACACGTCCTCTTTGAACAGTGAAGCTAGGTTGCTAATCCACCCTTGTTCGGCCAGTACCAGAAACCACCATCATCATAAAGGCGTATGCGCCACATAAATTGGTATAAATTAAAACAACCGTTGGACAAATAATGTTCATTTAACTCAACTCCGCCAGCACCGATGATCCACTAAAATAACGAGGCACCAGTTAGCTTAACAAATGGCTGCAAAGCGATGGCGGTGAGCCAAAGACCCCGAGTACGCACAACGAGAGCATACTAGGAATCGGGAAAGGCAGCGGTGGCAGGGAGAACACGGCGAAAGAAGGGAAGGCGGACGCCCGTGACGACGTGCCCGTGTCATGTCTGCGACTGCATGTGGTAGAACTGCAACTTTCATGCGCTGAGAATCAGCGTAGAAGCTTTACATCACGCAGCTAAAATCTATCAGCAACCTATAAGTAACCTAAAAACAACCTGCCTCCGCTAGCTAAGGTGTATTGAATGATTAGTATTCAGAACCATCCAATTTCACTCTTTCAAGGATTGCAAGGCTTCGTGCAAGCTTCGCCAACTTTCTCCTCCCTTCTGTTCTTCTAATAAACACCGTAAAACTGTTGCATTGAATAACACAAGTATATTATGACGGCTTTACACTGAATATTCTGATTTAGGTCCATGTTCTCAGATTTGGGTGCACGTTAAAGAACCCCAGATGGTCTGAATTTCCGGAGCCCTCCATCACGGCGTCTCTCATAATCATATGGTGGTTTTGGAAGGTTAAACCCCACATATCAATCAATCACTAAATATTCACATTGAAAGCCTTATATTCATCTTGAGTTGAAGAGGAATACACTCTTTCGTCGAGATCCATCATTAAGGAACAATTAACCAACCGTCCTGCACCCTCGGTGGAGTGCATCCCACGCCCAAGCGTCAGCAAGGAGCCCTTGCGGGCAGTAATGTCACCTTCATCGACATCAGTGCCATCACCAGGTGAACCATCTGGCATGTTCATGAAACGATACAAATTATACCGCGCAAAATCTGAAGCGTGGCTCCAGACGAACGAACTGTGCGTACACTTAGTCTTTGTGATCTTAGAGTTGCTCAAATATCACCACCCAAAAACACCGTACAAATGGTGAACCAGCGAAAGCTGAAACGTGTGGTTTCGCTGGTTAGCAGTTGGTTCCACCCTACGTGGCACTGAAGCCTTTCACAATTATTGGTTTCATGTTCGGGCTTCTTCCTGAGGTTAGACATACGTTTGGCTTGGATGTACCAAAGTCTTTATTCTTAACATACCGCACGTTGTGCTTTGCATGATAATGGCCATGAAGGAGTGTAATGAGTTAAATGCGTTTCGTAATGCGTTAATCACAGTGGTTGTTCTAGAACTACATGCGGTCATAGACGTGGCCGCCGAAACCAATGTGTCGCTAGAGAAATTAGCGCCGAAAGCGGGCGTTCGTCCGGCGAACGCGCTCCCACAATTACCACATTAAGGCCGCAACGCCGCGTTGTTGCAAGCGTTTGACACCGCGAGATATAACTTGGCTGCGTGGTTTGCAGTATCCACGCAACACCGGCGCTTCCATTCCCGTTCGCGATTTAGCACGGCTTGGAAGGTGGCCGCATCATCGATACGCAGTTGCTGCTGGCAGTCAGTCTCCTGGGCCCGTTTTTCTGCCAGGACAGTGCCATCGGCTCGGCGAATGCGAGCACTGTCACGTTTCCACTGTCGGCGCTCTTCTAGGGTTGTCCAAGGCATTCTCATGTGGAAGGCTTCAGGAGAAACTCATCCGTGTGTGTTCAAGGCTAGAGTGTACTAGAAGTGTTACACTGCATCAAGGCCATTGCTGCGACGGGGTGAATGACGTCACTCATGCACAACGCAGCCAATGGCACGCGTGCTTAAAGACCACTCTTATAGAGATTGCCCGTGACACCGCTGTTGGACGATTTTAGGGGCGAAGCTCCTTACAGCAGGACCCGTTCGTCCCTCGTAGCATTTGTAGTGTGTAACCAGGATAACATTTTGAACTCCAACGTGGTGCCGGTGAGAAATTTCTTCTGTGCGTTGTTGAACAATAAAAAATAGGGCTTAATGTACATGCCAATGGCTGCTAAGGGGGAACGAGAGACAGGAGCATTCGGCTTTTAGTTAACGCGCACGCTGCGATCCCTATTAGCAGCCATTGGCATGTACATTGAGCACTATCTGACAAAAAAGGGTAGGTGCGTTATACTCACTGGGTGTAACCTCCTTAGTTTCACACAAAGGTTCAGAGAGCGTCGAGCCGCAGTGCCATGAATACAATGAACTAGTATATACCGTGAATGAACTCGAGGTGGTTAAAGGTGGGAAGCAGATACGAAGCGCAAGCCGTCAGAAAGTAAAAGCCGAATTCTCCTGCTCTCATTTCACATTAGCATGCAGGCATTGACACGTACATTGAGCACTATTTGACAGGAAACGGTTGCCACGTTATACTCGCTGGGCGTAACCGAAAGGTTTAGCGAGCGTTGGGCCGCAGTGCCATGAATACAGTGAACTAGTATGTACCATGAGCTCGAGGTGGTTAAAGGTGGGAAGTAGAGGACAGTGCCATCGGCCCGGCGTATGTGAGCTCTCTCACGTTTCCACTGTCAGCGCTCTTCTAGAGTTGTCCGAGGCATTCTCATGTGAAAGGTTTCTGGAGAAACTCATGCGTGCGTGCTCAAGGCTATCAAGGCTAATGCTGCGACGGGATGAATGACGTCACTCACAACGCAGCCAATGGCGCGTGTGCTTAAAGACCACTCCGATGGAGACCGCTCGTGACACTTCTGTCGGATATTTTTTTTGTTTCTCCTAACCATTCATAGCTTTCGCTGTAGCAATTGTGGGATTCTTAAGCTTCGCCTTCAAGAGTTCAATACGATAGCGATATCCTGTTCCTAGTGGGTACTTCAAACACCGAGCTCCAGAAATCCTTTCGAACTTGCTATGGACCCACAACGTGGTCTTAAGGTAATATGCGCTGTAACGTGTGCGCCTTGTGCAGTGGGTGACTGGCTTTAATCCATGACGTCATAATGATAATCGCATTTTCTGAAGACCGATGCCAATGTACGCACGTACCACGCATTATTACTGACATTTCATGTTGTACTGTGAAGATTGTATACAGGACGCGTGAGTTGGTGAAGCATGAAAGTTACTTTCACTGCAGTTCCAAGCAGATGAAGTTGTTTTCATTTTGCTTGTATTCACCAGCAGACGCATAGCTGTGTGGTTGAACAACCGCTTGCTACCCAAAGAACCTGGTCTGATTCCCACTCGGTACCAGACTTTTTTACTTATCTATTTGCATATTTCTCTATTTTTCGGTAATGAACAAGATATTTTTTTCTCATAACCAACGGTACTGATGCCGACGCCAGAATTTTATGCTAAACAAGCTTTTTAACCGTATTGCGCGAAAAAATCATTTTTAAAGAAGAATTTGTATGATTCGTCCGGTACTCTTGATAATAAAGTTACGCATAAATGGCACGCGATGGAAGACGCTAAGAATGAATAAAAGTTAGGGTAATTAGGTCATATACGCTTTCGCCTTCACGTTGTGTCATCTGCCTAAGGCGTGGTGTTAATTTCTTTATGTCAAATTTCCACATGAAACAGTTTTGTTTAGATTGATGCCGATTATGCAGTGGCCCACTTGGTGGCTGACGTCAAAAAAACTTTGGAAGAGAAAGATCTCCCCATTCGTTATGTAACCTACGTGCAACACAATGTGCAAAAGTACACGGCAAAGATCCACGCTTACCAATACCTAAGACAACGTAACTACACAAATGTGTAAATACAGTGTGTTGCAATGAATTCTAATCAGTCATTTTTTATGAAAAAATGATCATTTGTGCGTGTCTGTGCGTTAAAATACGGCGTCATGCTCGGACTCCATCCACGAAGTAAGTAGTACACCAGCAATTTGAGAAATAAGTTCGACAGGTGCCTTTGTCATACCATCTCGATCAATCACCGTCAAATTCAAGACATCACACGTCACGACATCTACGGGATCCGAGCTCGCCGCTCTTCGAGCCGCTGTGGAGTTTCTTACGCAAGAATTCCCTAGTAGATGGGCCATTTTCTGCGACTCCAAGGCAGCCCTTCAATGCGTGCGAAGTCTACCACGTGGAAACTACCACCAGATGGTGTATCATATTAATGAAATTTGTCATCGCGCTGCTGATCAAGCACACGACATTGTTTTACAATGGTTGCCGGGCCACTGTGGCATCAGTGGTAACCACCTCGCCGACGACGCTGCCCGATGCGCCGGAGATGGAGCGCCCACACTGTTAATACCCTTGTCAAGAGTAGACGCAGCTAGAGAACTTCGTCACATCGCGCATAATGCCACGCTTGCCCACTAGAATTCTCCACTCAACTCCAATCATCGCCCTAAGAATTTTAAGTCATTACGTCAGAAACAACTGCCATCCAAGATTTCTCGACGTGATGCTACAATGCTGTGCCGGCTGTGGACTGGGGTAGCGTTTACTAAGTCATACAGCCATCGCATTGGCAGGGCGGATTCATCCATGTGTGAAAGCTGCAACTGTATAGAGACTATTGAACATCTCTTGTGCCACTGTGCCCAATTTGATGAAGATCGCCGGACTCTCCAGTGTGCTTTGAATAGACTCAATGACCGGCCATTTAATGAAGCAAAGATTTTAGGAGCCTGGTCGCGCAGCACATCAGCACAGAAAGCCACACGAGCCCTCCTGAGATACTTGTCAACAACTTCATTGAGGGACCGCCTGTGAAACCCGGCATTGAGTGTGTGATGTGACATGTGTCTATCCTTCTCTCTCTTTTACTCCCCCCTCCCCCTCCCCATGTGTAGGGTAGCAAACTAGACGCATAGTCTAGTTAACCTCCCTACATTTCCTACATTCCTTCTCTATCTCTCTCTTAGGAGAGCCAGGAAAGTTTTCCATTTTTCCAAAGGGTTTTGCTGAGACACTCAAATTTTGGTGATTCCACTGTAAATGAGGAATATTATCAACATGTGGAGCGCTTGTACGCCCTGCAACAAGTGACAAGTATCTCACATGGCGTATATTACATGTAGGCTTCATAGTGAATCAGCATATTTTTCCCTTCAAAAATCTCTTTCATATTGGCCGCCGTGCAAGCTCCCGCAAATATGTCACTCCATCACTCTAATCAATCTAAACTAAACTTTCTAAACAGTAAGCTGTTTTTAATATCGAATCATTAAAAGTTAGGTGGCGTTAAAGCCGACTATCTAAACATCATAAAAATCGATATCAAGTGCACAAACCAACTAAAGGAAAAGATGCACTCAAGAGTATTGTGCATGAGTAATAATTGAAGTGGCCACCTCTTCACTAGAGCGAGAATCATTGAATGATTCATTAATTTCAGTCTTTCAAGTTCCTGCAGAGACCAGTATAATGGCGAGAAGGTATACAAGATTTTCACGTGGTAGAAACACCATACCCAAGATTCGCGTCTCTCATAATCATGTGGTGGTTTTGGGATGACCAACCCCACATATCAATGAGACACCATGAAAACAACAGCATCGTACTCAAAATTCTGTCCTTTACTATCTCCATGAAAAATCCAGTGGCGTTAAACTAGAGCAGTGCAAGTTATAATGACTAGACTACGGTACCGTGTGCCTCCGTTAAATCTATATTTACACAGGGCTTGTTTGGCGATCTCACTGCAACTTCTATTCTGTTGAGAAATCAAATCAATAGAGCAATATTTTTGGCCATATCGCATTCAAACATAAAGAAAAAGGCTTCTTGATACCCGATTTGCTGACCTGAGGGTAATAATGACTAGACTACGGTACCCTGTGCGTCCGTTAAATCTATATTTACACAGGGGTTGTTTGGTGATCTCACTCCAATGTCTGTTCTATTGAGAAATCAAATCAATAGAGCAATATTCTTGGCCATATCGCATTCAAAAATAAAGAAAAAGGCTTCTTGATACCCGATTTGCTGACCTGAGGGTAATAATGACTAGACTACGGTACCCTGTGCGTCCGTTAAATCTATATTTACACAGAGCTTGTTTTGCGATCTCACTCCAATGTCTATTCTATTGAGAAATCAAATCAATACAGCAACATTTTTGGTCATATCGCATTCAAGCATCAATAAGAAAGCTCCTTATATACGATTTACTGACCTGAGGCTAAACTTAATATATACTGCACTCCCATACTGATCCTCGTATCAGTGTTTCAGCCTCAGAAACGTTTCTGAGACTGTTCAAGGTTATCGCTAACGAAACATAGCGAATTACAGTTTGAATCATTACCTGTATGAATCCATAATAAAGATGGGAGCAAATATATGGAAGCACGTAGCGGGATAAGCAGAATGAACCGAGGAAGTGGCGCAGACAGGCTGGTCGATGTTTCGATAGGAGGATGTGCCTTTGACAAAAAT
Source organism: Rhipicephalus annulatus (assembly GCA_013436015.1). NCBI lineage: Eukaryota > Metazoa > Arthropoda > Arachnida > Ixodida > Ixodidae > Rhipicephalus > Rhipicephalus annulatus. The sequence goes on from WOVY01012905.1 coordinate 106,434, forward strand.
AGTATAACTATCGTAAAGGTAGTAATGAATTGATCAATTTGAAGAACTCTATATATATATATATATATATATATATATATATATATATATATATATATATATATATATATATATATATATATATATATATATATATATACACGTGCTTGTGTGTGTGTGTGTCCAAATTTCTCGAAAATCGGGAAAATTAAACATTTGTTTTATACTTCCAGAAATGCTTCTTTTGTAGCCGCAGGCATTTTAGGATGGCCAGAACGTCATGTGGGACAGTAATTTACAACGTTAAGTAGTAGATTTAGATGGTCATGTCAACTTAGAGAATTCAAGTCATTTGTATGGAGAACCTGTTGGAGCTTCGAGGTACTGAAATAGTGGCCTCTGGCTGTATTTGTGTAGTAATGAAATTCAAGCAAGTTTAGTGGCGAAACCTGAACCTAATCACAATAGAGCGCAACTACCGTACTATACGGAGGCATCCACAATTAGTGAGTGTCGTTATGTCAACTATAAGACAACTTTGTTGTGTGGGTGTGCGAGATGCACTTGCAAACTAGTACGCACGGCCCACTTCCCTTACCGGTAGTAGAAGAACTGCACCGTCGAAGTCATTGTCTTGAACAGTATGGTATTTTGGCCTTCTGCTGTTAATCGTTTCTGTGGTTGAATTTCATTCAATTTTATGACGCAACAATAACTATTGCAGGCCATTTTTTTTTCTATATCTCAGGGATGCGATGGTTGTTTAGCATGAACAACTGCATTTCTTCCATTTGACATAGCCACCTAAGTCCGCTAATGAAAAGCTTAGTTATATTAGCTTTCGCAATTACTGTTCTAAATAATGCGCTCAACCATCCTAATATACCTGCCTCCCCATAAAAAAATTAACAGCATATCCACGAAGTGAATAATGGAGAGTGGGGCGAATCATTCGTCCGTCCATGCGTCCATCTGTGGGACGGTCCATGCGTCCATCCGCCCGTCCATGCGTGCATCTGTTCGTGCGTCCGTCCCTGCGTTCGTCCATGAATCCGCCCCTGCGTCCGTTCATGCGTCCATCCATGCATCTGTCTGTGTGTTCGTTCATCCATCTATTCAACACTCCAAGTACCACCATCTCGAATATTTTCATCATATATTCGCCATATAGAAGCACCGCCATCCAGCGGACATTCCAAGGACTAAACGAGAGGTGGCACACGCACACTTTCTTACGGCTTGCGCTTCGGGTCTACTTCCCACCTTTAACCTCCTCGAGTTCATGGTATATACTAGTTGACTGTATTCATGGCACTGTGGCCCAAGGCTCGCTAAACCTTTCTAAAACCAACGAGGTTACGCCCAGCGAGTATAACGTAGCAACCTTTTCCTGTCAGATAGTGCTCAATGTACATTCCAATGGCTGCTAATGGGAAATGAGAGACAGGAGAATTCGACTTTTACTTTCTTACGGCTTGTGCTTCGTATCTACTTCCCACCTTTAACCACCTGGTGTTCATTCATGGCATTGCGGCTCAACGCTCGCTAAAACTTTCTAAAACTAAGGAGGTTATACCCAGCCAGTATAACGTAGCAACCCTTTCTTGTCAGATAGTGCTCAATGTACATGCCAATGGCTGCTAATGGGGATCGCAGCGTGCGCGTTAACTAAAAGCCGAATGCTTCTGTTTCTTATTCCCCATTAGCAGCCATTGACATGTACATTGAGCATTGTTCTTATTGTTCAACAACGCACAGAAGAAATCTCTCACCGGCACCACCTTGGAGGTTAAAATGATATACTTGTTACATACTACAACGGCTACGAGGGTACGAGGGACGAACGGGTGCTGTTATAAGGAGCTTCGCTCCTAAAAACGAGACAGCGAGCAAAGCGCATTTTTCTGATTTTTAAATGCGAAGCATTCTTTCGCGTACTGTAGGCACCTTGACGTCTGTCTGTCTGTCTGTCTGGTCTCTGTGCTCTCACTATCGCCCCCTTCACTTAGGTTAAACCAAACTTAGCATGGGAGGGTAAAATGGTTTGACGAATACGATTCGCTGGTCATGGCATGAATAATGTCGCAATCCCGTCGCGCACAACGTGAAACACTTTCTAAAAAGCAGTGGAACACTCACGGGGGCGGGTACGTGCCACTGGTTATAGACCGCTTATATTTCCACAGGAACAGCGAGAACGCACATGGGTAATTTTAACATTTGATCATTAACAAAAAGCGGTCATAGGTAGCGTTCACTGGGCGAATCCGAAGAATAAATGTTATTGTCTCAGCAGGAATCGAACCACAGCTTCCTGCGTTGCAATCAAGCATTCTACCACAGAACCACGCAAGGTCTCGTAACTACCTTTCAAAAAATATACGCCAATGTTCGTGAAATGCCAATTGCGATTGCAGTGCTGGCTTTTCAATTTTATAAACATTACATATGTACTATGTTACGCCTGGGAGTCCACACCGAACTTTTATGCCTCTGCAAAGGCAGTCTGTGTCAAGGTCAGTGATCGAACCTGCCTAACGCGATCAACTCAACGACGTCATCAAGCGGCGGCGCCGGTCTGTCACGCAGCGCACAGCGAGCTCTCTCATCCCACGAACCCGTTGAAGCAATCGGTGCCTTCCAGTCTGGCGAGTCTTACGCAATGCGTGGCAACGTCACTCGTCCTTGGGTGCAACTACGCGCAGCGGCTCCGGATTTGATGAGCATGACGCGGCCCAGTGGTGGGCCCCATTGGAGGATTCTGACATCACGGCCAGTGGCGCTTCTGGTTGGACGTTGGTGACTCAAAATATCCACCCGGTGCCTATAAAAAAAGCCCTGCGGCGCGTCGCGAGCAGTAGACCTGTGTGTTAGAGAGGCGGGCTCGGCTCTTCGGGTCTCTAAGCTGTCGGCCCCAGTGCCGAATTTGTAACGCCTCTATTTGTATGCTGTACATAAACCTTGCCTTAACTCACCGTCGTCTCGTTCGCTCGTCTATCAGCTCTGCGCAGAAGCAGTCGCAAGCTGAGTAACACAGGCTACCAAACGGCTGGTGACCTTGCAGGCGGAGTTCGGAGCAGTGGCGCTTTCGGGACCGTGTTGGCGTCTTCGCCTTCGTAACAACTCATATGATACAGCCGTCGCATCGGGCTAACGACAATTGTATGCAGGTGTCATCTGCTTAAGCTTTTTTAAAGACGACAGTCTTTCTTGGTGACCTTCGACGCAAAAATTTTGGTCTGTCTGTCAGTCTGTCTGTACATTTGTCTGTTTGTTTGTCTTTAACTGTAATTTAAAAAGCACCGGACGATACCCCAAAGGGCTGGCCCCATCTGCAGCACCCATGAATATTTCTCAAGAGTCAGCGTTCATACTCGCGCGATTGCCAATTAAAAAGCAAATATTACGCATATATGAAACACCATAACAACACGTCTATATTTACGTGCGTGTATTTTACTATAAAAGGCATACATAAGTAATTCTAAGGACAGTAGCGTTTATCACGCTGCGGTGACCATGCAACGCTTGCACGAAAAAGCAAGTATTTCCAACGCTTTTCTAAGCCGACATGTTGGTGGCACCTACCCGTCGCCTTGCGTTTTACGCCTTATCACCTTCGAGACATGTTCGCACGCCGCGTGCTTCGTTTTGCAAGATAACTGCCAGATAGCGCTCACGTCTCACGTGTGACGTGACTTGATGCGCTCGTTCGCCTCCACTGCACGCTTGAGGCTCTCTAACGCAGCGCCCCCAGAATACCATTCACCAATTTTCTTGTGCAGAACATCAAATAAACCTTTTGTTCACTCTCTCCAGACGCAAGACTATCGTCTTTCGACGAGATTTGCAGTGTAACATGCAGATACGGGGCTATTTTTTTATGTAGCAGTGTATAAGGCTACGATTCTCGCGAGCAGCAGCGCTTTATATCAGCTTACCGCTTCTGGTTTTGCTAATATTCATGTTGCTGTTGGCATAGTTACGCAACTGTAAACAACTGGTAATATAAAAATATATGCGGCTGTTTAACGTATTTCTGTGCCAACATTTGTAGATATCTTTAGTGCCACTTCGAGACGCTGCACTCGATAAAAAATTACATCGCAGTCACCTTCCATATTTCGCATAACATCGATTCCGTATGTACGTGAGATCTGCCAAATTTTTTGAGAATTTCGGACACATTTATTGAAGCCTGGTTCATACTTTATCATGCACCTAAACTTCCCGAATAATGTTGTAAGCTGTCTACTCTATAAATTACACTTTCTTTCAAGTACTACAAAAATGTCATAAAATCACTCAATTCTTTGTTGATCCACCACAGTGGGTATGAGCCACGTCTAATGGGCGAACAGTAACACCAGGAAAGAAGAAAGTACATGGAAAGAGCAGCAAAGGCCGATTCGAGCCTTGAGTCGAGCGTCCTACGAGCTGGCTTCGAAAGTGACCGGGCACCGACCACTGACCTCGCTAGTCAAGCAGCTGTGAGCTCCACACCGCACAGTGGAGAGGATGGAGCGTGGTTTGTTCCCGAAGATAATGAGCTGGCGACGAGAATACGCTTCACCATATACTGCACCCTGGGCACCACCTTGGTCGTCATCGTGCTCTTCGCAATCACCGGGACCGTTTGGTGAGAGTGGCAGTGATTTAGCGACATCGGCGCACTTATTAGGGGCCAAAGTGCCGAGCTAAAACTGTATGCTATGTTTCCGAACCACCCCGTGAAGTGACCATGTGAGTTCTCTGAAAACCTTGTAATATAATTCAATAGGCTACTCCAAGGGTTGCGTTTGATGGATCAGACAATAAGGAACATCAGGATTAAAGAAGCGTAAAAAATGACATAATATTGCTGGGAATACAAAATGAATGAGAAATCTAAGTGTTGTGCATGACAGTAGACATTACGCTTTGCCACAATGATTTGTGGGGTTTAACGTCCCAAAACCACCATATGATTACAATAGACGTCGTAGTGGAGGGCTCCGGAAATTTCAACCACCTGGGGTTCTTCAACGTGCACCCTAATCTCAGCAAATGGGCCTACGACATTTCCGCCTCCACCGGAAATGCAGCCGCCGCAGCCGGGATTAGAACCCGCGACCTGTGGGTCAGCAGCCGAGTACCTTAGCCGCTAGGCCACCGCGGCGGGGCTCGCTTTGCCACAAAAATAAGCTCTTTGTTTGCAGCAAATACCGACACTGTCCACAGGGAAGTGGCTAGAAAAGTAGAGATAACACGAACAGAGAACAAACGTGTAAAAAAGCAAGTCATTGAAAACATCAAATATAACCGAGAACTCTGTTGTATAACCAGAAACAGCACCTCACACGAAAGTTTTGATCGGCGTTTAGTTAGTTGTCGGGGCAGTTGACTCCACTGGCTGATTGTAATCGGTAGTCTTAAGTAAGGGAATACGGGCAACATCAAAAGAAAGCAAAAGAAATCGAGACAATAAAAAAAGAGAAGACATCAAAGATGTCAGACCATCAACTTACTGGAAAAAATCTGTTGATAGTGGAGTGAGCTAGTCGAAAAATACGTTAGCTCTACAATTAATTTCTCTTACTGTATATACCGCAGGGGCACCTGCGGTATGGACAGTAAGCGCAGGCGCCCCTGCGGTATGGACAGTAAGCGCAGGCGCCCCTGCGGTATGAACCGCAGGGGCGCCTGTGCAAGTAGGCGTTTGGTGTGTAGCGACACCACGAACCCGAGCTGACGGGGGAGTTTCGACTCCCTCCCACGCCTAGCCGTGCGTGGCTTTGCCGTGTCCGAGGAAAAGGGGATCCTGGGGGTTGAGCCGACGCTGGGTGATTGGACCGTTAAGGCCCCCCGGCAGAGGCAACACACCCCTTTGGCCCCGGCTTCACGTAGACGGCACCCGTGAGCTGACCCACCCAGGGGAATCGGCAGTCGCCTTTTCCTATCTCTCTCTCCCTACATCTTCGTCTTTATCTCTTACTATTTATCTGTCCTGTCTTCTACTCTCATCCGTTTACTTCCAAACTTCCTGGCGGCTAGGGTTAACCCTGTGCAAATGGCCTACCTTGGTCTAGGCGCATTGGGTTGTAGTGGCGTTGTACGGCTGGCGTCTGCAGGTTTCAGCATTCGTAACCTTGTAGCGTCCCCTCGTTGAGCTCCGTGGTGGGTGGCCGCCAACGCTGCTGAACAACAATAAGGAAGACATGCATGGAACATTCCCACTACTGTCTGATCGTACCGGCTTAAAGCCGGTACGCACCGATGATCTCACCAGAGAAGGATTGGCCACCCTGGTGCAGTATCTGGCCACCCCCTCCCGTAGGCATTCGTCAGTTAACTCACGGCCCTCAGTCCCCACCAGCTGCGGAGCAACTGACCACGGCGGCGGTCAGATCTGCAAAGCAGCAGAGGGTGCTAGGAATCTCTAGATACGGACAGGCCACCATTGGAACTTGAACTTAGCAACGTTTAACGTTAGAACGCTATCTAGTGAGGGAAGTCTAGCTGTATTATTAGAGGAGCTAGAAGGCATTAAATGGGATATAATAGGGCTGAGTGAGGTTAGGAGGACAGATGAGGCCTATACTGTGCTACAGAATGGGCACGTCATTTGCTATCGGGGCTTGGCAGACAGAAGAGAACTGGGAGTAGGGTTCCTAATTCACAGAAACATAGCTGGCAACATAGAGGATTACTATAGCAATAATGAAAGGGTGGTAGGCATTGTAATTAAACTGAATAAAAGATACAAAATGAAGGTAGTACAGGCTTACGCGCCTACATCCAGCCATGATGACGCTTCAGTTGAAAGCTTCTATGAAGACGTGGAATCGGCAATAAGTAAGGTGAAAACACAGTATACTATAGTAATGGGCGACTTTAATGCAAAGGTAGGGAAGAAGCAGGCTGGAGACCAGGCAGTAGGAGATTATGGCATCGGCACTAGAAACGCCAGAGGAGAGCTACTAGTAGAATTCGCAGAACGCAATAATCTGCGTATTTTGAATACCTTCTACCGAAAACGAGAAAACCGCAAGTGCACATGGAGGAGCCCTAATGGCGTAAATAAGAACGAAATAGACTTTATAACGACTGCACACCCAGGAGTCGTGCAGGATGTGGAAGTGGTTGGCAAGGTAAGATGCAGTGACCATAGAATGGTACGGGCTCGAATCCGCCTAGACTTGAAGAAGGAACGACAGAAACTGATACGCAAGAAGCAAATCAATGAGCTAGCACTGAGAGGGAAAGTACAGGAATTCAGAGTGTCACTGCAGAACAGGTACTCTGCTCTTAGCGAGGAAACCAACCTTAGCGTAGATACAATGAATGATAATCTGACGAGTATCATCACGGGGTGTGCAGTGGAAGTTGGAGGCAGGGTAGCTAGACAGGACACCGGCAAGCTTTCCCAGGAAACGAAGAACCTAATTAAGAAGCGTCAAATCATGAAAGTGTCAAGTACAACAGACAAAATAGAACTGGCAGAGCTTTCAAAGCTGATTAATAGACGTAAAGTATGCGATGTAAGAAGGTATAACATGGAGAGAATTGAGCATGCTCTGAAAAACGGAGGAAGCGTCGAAGCAGTGAAGAGGAAACTTGGGATAGGCAAAAGGCGGATGTATGCACTAAGGGACAAAGAAGGCAAATTAACTACCAATATGGATAGGATAGTTAAAATAGGGGAGGAGTTTTACAGAGATCTGTACAGTAGCCGAGACAACCACGACCTTAATACTATAAGAACTAGCAGTAACCCAGACGACACCCCACCGGTAATGATAGAAGAAGTCAGAAAAGCTTTGGAGAGCATGCACAGAGGCAAAGCTGCTGGTGAGGATCAAGTAACATCAGATCTGCTGAAAGATGGAGGACAGATTGTGTTAGAAAAACTAGCCACTCTATTTACGAGGTGTCTCCTGACGGGAAAAGTACCAGAGTCTTGGAAGAACGCTAACATCATCTTAATACATAAGAAAGGAGATGACAAGGACTTGAAGAATTACAGGCCGATCAGCTTGCTCCCTGTAGTATACAAGCTATTTACAAAGGTAATTGCTAGCAGAGTAAAGAAAACATTCGAATTCAATCAACCAAAGGAACAAGCAGGATTTAGAACAGGCTACTCAACAATTGACCACATTCATACTATCAATCAGGTAATAGAGAAATGCTCAGAGTATAACCAACCACTATACATAGCCTTCATAGATTACGAGAAGGCGTTTGATTCAGTAGAAATATCAGCCGTCATGCAGACACTGCGGAATCAGGGCGTAGATGAAATATATATAAACATTCTGGAAGAAATCTACAGGGGATCAACTGCTACCATAGTGCTTCATAAAAAAAGCAACAGAATACCAATAAAGAAGGGTGTAAGGCAGGGGGACACAATCTCCCCAATGCTATTCACTGCGTGCTTACAGGACGTTTTCAGAAGCTTAGAATGGGAACAGTTAGCGATAAGAGTTAATGGAGAGTATCTCAGTAACCTGCGCTTCGCCGATGACATTGCATTGCTGAGTAACTCAGGGGACGAATTGCAACTCATGATTACGGAGAGCAGAAAGGTGGGTCTTAAAATTAATCTGCAGAAAACGAAAGTAATGTACAACAACCTCGGAAAGGAGCAGCGCTTTGCGATAGGTAATAGTGCACTTGAAGTTGTAAAAGACTATGTCTACTTAGGGCAGGTAATAACCGCAGAGCCTAACCACGAGATTGAAGTAACTAGAAGAATAAGAATGGGCTGGAGCACATTCGGCAGGCACTCTCAAATTATGACAAGTAGATTGCCACTGTTCCTCAAGAGGAAGGTATATAACAGCTGTATCTTGCCGGTACTTAGCTACGGAGCAGAAACCTGGAGACTCACAAAGAGGGTTCAACTTAAATTGAGGACGACGCAGCGAGCAATGGAAAGAAAAATGGTAGGTGTAACCTTAAGAGACAAGAAGAGAGCAGAGTGGATTAGGGGACAAACGGGAGTTAAGGATATCATAGCTGCAATAAAGAAGAGGAAATGGACATGGGCCGGGCATGTAGCACGTAGACAGGATAACCGCTGGTCATTAAGGGTCACCAACTGGATTCCCAGAGAAGGGAAGCGGGGTAGGGGGAGACAGAAGGTTAGGTGGGCAGATGAGATTAAGAAGTTTGCGGGTATAAATTGGCAACAGCAAGCACAGGACCGGGTTAACTGGCGGAACGTGGGAGAGGCCTTTGTCCTGCAGTGGACGTAGACAGGCTGATGATGATGATGATGATGATGATGATGATGATGATGATGATGATGACTGTCTATACTAAGGTAGCAATTGCGCAGCCGTAATCACGTTATGATCACCTTGTCTTAAACACTATCAATTTAATTGATATTACGTTTCACAGCAATCTTCCTTCAAAAAACTCGATTTTCTTTGCATTGTGAAATTTCTTTTAGGATTTTATGGTTTGATCACAACATATCATTATAAGGTATTAAATTTTGGGGGCTCCGGACATACTTATACCAGCAAGTGTTTTAGCGCGCCCTCGATTATCTGCGTGGGCATTTTAGCACATCGGCTCAGTTAAAATCTGACCTCTGTGACCGGGAACCTAACTGTCGTCGTGGTGTTTACCAGCGAGCCACTTAATTAAGCTACTACTCGGGGCGTCACAGTTACGCTCCCTTGAAATGTTGCCAGTGTGTGCCTTCCGCTGGCAATAATTTATTGATTTATATGTGGGGTTTAACGTCCCAAAACCAATATATGATTATGAGAGACGCCGTAGTGGGGGGCTCCGGAAATTTCGACCACCGGGGGTTCTTTAACGTGCACCCAAATCTGAGCACACGGGCCTACAACATTTCCACCTCCATCGGAAATGCAGCCGACACAGCCGGGATTCCAACCCGCGACCTGCGGGTCAGCAGCCGAGTACCTTAGCCACTAGACCACCGCGGGGGGACGCTGGCATTAAGCATAGGCTGTTGTGGGCCACCTAGGTAGCCTCCTGCCAGCCTTCGTACGGTGTGGTGTACAGCGTTCACTGCTGTGCCCAGTATGACAACCTCACATAACGTGGTTATCCCCATTATTTGACCTAATATGGTGGCGTCACGGTCAATGCGGGTAACTAGAATGCGCAAAAGGACGCAGGCGTTGAGCCCTCAGCCTTGGGCCAGACCTCTCACGAGAGTCGTTTGTTGCTTGCACCAACAGGTACCGCTTCGTGCTACTGCCCAGCATGCTCTCCGAGCAGCAGCACAAGCTTCCGGTCGTAGTTGTCGAAGCTAAAGAGGCTTCGCGAGCACAACTCGCGCATTCTGCGTCAACTCACTTCGGTGGCAACCACTCTGGGCCGACTCGGCCAAGCACGACGCCCCCCGCATCACCACTGCTCACTGCGCCGTACTCTGCAGTCGCCACGACGGTTGCGAGAGCTGTACCCGAGGAGGACCTGTTGCCGGCACCATTATGACTGCAAGACGACGAGCAGAGCTCGTGATTTAGCCATATACCTCATATAAGTATTACGCGCGAATAAAATGGCAGTGCGCATCACGTAGCTTGCGCCGACCCGTATTGACTTTTAGTGTGTGGTTCACCACGTGACGCTGCAGTGCATTGGAAAAACCTACTTTATAAAACGGGCCAAACCGACAACAACAATGCATTCGGGGTTTTTTACGTGACATGGTCGTATTTCGACTATTTCACATTTGACCAACATTGCGAAGCTGAACAACTTTACGTCCTCAAAAGCTCGTACATTTTTAGCTGATCTGCATTGTCAGAAGCTCTTTTTTAATGGTGTTTTTATAGCCCGGCCTCGGCTACCCTTGTAGCTTAAACGGGGAAAGTAATCGGCATATTTCATTATTCACGCTTCAAACGCTTGAAACTACCTGTACGACAGTTTCCCCAGTGTCATGAATTTGCGGCAGTGTGCCGTTGCAGCAAGTCGGTTCTTTTTATTTCTTGAAAAGCCTTGCACTATTCTTTAACAGCGCACTGCACTTTGTTGTTCTATAAGACTTTTAGAAATAAAGCAGTGCCACTGTTACGGCAAGTGAAGTGGACAACCATGGTAACAACCATTCTCCGCTGTGACATGCTCCTACAAATCAGCATTGGCCGGTGTGACCGAAATGGGGCCCTTGGTCTCCCTTTTGCGACGTTTTAGAGCACCAGTGGTGAATAGAGGGACTAGGCCGATTCATGTTGCACATACGTGGACACTTAATTTCTAGGGAAGGACTAGTGGGTCGTAAGGCTTGTCCAGTTCATTTGCATCATACCTGTGCTAAGGCCCACCTGCATACAGACATCTGCTTCACCTCGACATATACTGCTTCTATCTAATAATCGCAGTAATAATAAATAGTTCTTTCTAAATGATTTGAAATTTCTACAAAAAACTGCTTTGTGTGAAGGTACTGAGTACAGTATTCTATATTTAATAGAGAATGTTATCGTCATCAACAGCTGTTCCACTCGACAGAAGAAGAGAAGAAGGTAACCATGATGGAGTCAGCAGTGAGTGCCTCTGCTGCTCAAGACCTCAGCAACGACGAAAACCAGGCTCGTCACCAGTCCTCCGCGCTGACGTCACAACAGGCCACAGAGCCCACGGTCCGTACAGCGCCGGCTGAAACGCCGGCCCCCGTAGACTGCCGGACGGCTTGCTTCCTCTGCTCGAGTATCCTCATTGTCATTTCCTGCATGGTGGTTGTGGTGCTGTGGTACAGCGGCCTCGTCAACCCTGGCCAGCTGTTCCCCTGGGGAGCGAGAGTTGCCGTGAAATACCACGCGACGACGCCACCCATGACCGTCGAGTGGATCGGTGAACCGCAAACGTATTTGCCCTTCGCAAGAAACGGCAGCCAATTGGTCAACTCAACAACGCCTTTCGCGGTCCCTGATTACTACTCCGCCCTACTGCCGCGGGACTTGTCGTGGCCTGCGAACGTAACGAACATGCGGTTGCCTCCGGGCATCCACATGCCACCGGAGCTTCCGATAACGACGGACAAGTCGATCATTCCGCGGCGTATGCCGCCATCATTTGATGACAATGACTAGGAGTTAGGTGTCGACGAACGATCTCTCTTCTATATGTTTGATAACAATTATAACGAGCATAGCTACAATACCAATATGTTACCCATCACGTTCATAGCTGTTCATCTGTAAGAACGTTTACTAATACATTGACATGCAACTAGTACGGCAGCAATGTGTGTTCTCTTTGCTTTTGAAACCACAAAAGATTGGCCAGATCTCGAAAGGGGCCCTGGACTGATGCCAGGGGCCAATTTTTGGTTGCTATTTAGCTGGCCCATTCGATAAGGTTTCGCTGGTTGTGCAGAGACATGCTGGAAAGAGCGGCTTCTATTTGGGAGAGGCAACTGAGTATTCTAGATAGCTCGTGCGTGTTCTGACCCCCAACTCAACGCATAAAGTCAATCAGTGTTACTCTCTCGTAAAGGCCTTGATATTACATAGCACGAATTACATAGCACGAAGTGGAATGTGCTTATAACACTGGCCTTATTATTGTTCAATTATGGAATTCGTAAGCACTTATATGGTGCTCGACAGGCGCGTAACGCAATAACATAATAGTTGTGCTAGTTTATAATGCATTGTTTGTTAAAATTTGTGTTGCACAGAAGTATTAAACACAACACAAACATAAAGATTTTGTAAAGCTTTAGGATATGCCTGACAATAGCACAGTTGCAAAGGAGCTGATTGTATGAAGTGCTGAGATGGAATAATGTAATACTGCCACCAGAACATTTTGTGCTTTACTCGTCTGTCATGTTCACGTGCATTTAGTGGGCAGATGGATTGTTACCGCGCATGCAATTTTTTGAAAGCACAAGAGTTAACCCAGTATTGTGGGAAAACAGTGCCTTGAAATCAGCTCATTATGCAGAGAGCTTGTCAGCTCTCGAACAATTACAGTAACAACTCGGCATTTACTCTGCAGTGCTTTAAGTAGGACGTACGAAATTTGGGCATTGCAGTATAGCATATATAACGGGGCTACTTGCTACTTATCCACTCTTCACAGTATATGACGCGCATGCAAACGCGTTCTCTAGGACAGAAGGAAGTAACATTCGCATTAAAAATATTCGACAGAAAACGAAAGTAATGTGCGACAACCTCGGTAGAGAAGAGTGCTTCGAGATAAGTAGCAGTACCTTTGAACTGGTGATAGAGTACATCTATTTAGGAAAGGTAGTAATCGCGGAGTCGAAACACGACATTGAAATAACTAGAAGAATAAAAATGGGATGGAGCACATTCGGCAAGCATGCTCAAATTATGACTGGTAGATTGCCACTATCTCTCAACAGGACGGCATATAACAGCTATATCTTGCCGGTACTTACCTACGGAGCAGAAACCTAGAGGCCTACAAAGAGGGTTCAGCTTAACTAGAGGACAACAGAGCGAGAGATGGAAAGGACAATAATAGGTGTAACCTTAAAAGACAAAAAGAAGGCAGAGTGGGCCAGGGAAAAAACTGGTGTTAAGAATATCATAGTTTAAATCAAAAATAAGAAATGGAAATAAGCCGGCATGTAGCACGCAGGCAGTATAACTGCTGGACATTAAGGGTAGCTGACAGGATTTCCAGAGAAGGCAAGTAGGTGAGAGGGAGACAGAAAGCTAGGGGAGCAGATGTGATTAGGTTGTTCATGAATATACTCTGGTAGCAGCAAGCACCGGCTATAGTTGACTGGTGGAACATGGGAAAGGCCTTTGTCCTGCAGTAGGTGTGGTCAAGCTGAGGATGATGATAAACGTTCGCATTGGGTAGGGGGGAGGGGGGGAAGAGTGATTATAAATGGAAAGAAAAGAAAAGTGAGCCCATAACTGTCTCTCAGGGGAGGACACCTCAACAGTAGCTCACGAGGGGTGGGGGTAAAGTAGCGATTAAAAGAATAGGATTAAAATGTAAAGAGATAGAGAGAGAGGAAGGAAAGAGCGAGACGCAGGGACTGCGAACTACGGAAGTAAGGAGAAGATAGTGTTACGAGTGACTGTGTTTATTTACAGATGTAAAACAGTCACTCGTAACAATAGGAAAGATGGACACGGTCGCAGGAGTCTGAGGACGGGGCACCACTCGGCAAGAGCTCTTGTCGGCGTCAGGAGATGGCGCAGGGCGAGCCCAGTCAAACAGAGCTGCGCTGTCGTCGGACATCGCGGGGGCACAACCGGTCGGCACAGTTTCAGCCCTAGATTTTTTATTTTTGGTCAGATAGATTTTTCGTGCGTGTTTTTCTTGTAGTTGGGACCTCAGAAGACCGCAAACGAGAAATTTAGCCAATGGTGCAAGCAATTTCGGATTAATTAGCGTGGCATCTAATTAGGTAACCAGGGCTCAGTGATTGGAAAATATAAAACGGCTTCTTTATTCTTGCTAATAATTAGTGTACACAAAATGGGAACCAACGACTTACTTTTCAACATTATACTTATTGAAACAGCGCCGGTACGACGTCCCAAGAATTGCGCTCACCCGCCTCACCTTACGCGCCCCAGCTTCACCGAAGGCTTTGCTCGCGCTTCTTCTTCTTTGTGGCTCATAGCTCCGCAAACATGCCCCAATTCCAATTTCAATTGCAGTGGGGATCATTGAAAAACCATTCCGCCAAGAATTAGCAGTATTAGTTACGTTTCCGAAATGCTAGGGGAAATTATGTGCGATGGTGTCAATTTACACCGCTAGGGCCGCAAGGGTTGATGATCGCATCGTATTCTGTCATATTGTTGTGTTTGCTGCTCATTGGCGGCATAAAATTTCATGAACTCCAAGAAGGCTCTGGTACGTGTATGTGTCCGTCGGTGCATGTAGTACATGATAGATAGTTAATGCTACGCAAATATCGCATAAGTCCCACAAAGAAAGAAAATATCACGCGATAGGCCCGTCAGCTCGTAATATTATCACTTGCTACGTGCCGCCAATAGATGAAAAATGAGTGTTCTGCACTCGCCGTAGTAGCAACAGGCAGCGCTGACTGACGCTCCCACGCCTAATGCATATACATACCCCATACAATTTGTGGCAAGGCTGCCATGGCGCCTCTTTTGTACAAACCAATAAGGTATAGGATTTTGTACCGCTATAGTAATATATTAGAGCTCTTACCACTCTCTTTTGCACTTGGATTGCCAGTGACGCAGCCAAAATAATCTTTAGGATATTTGGATAAACTTACATCTATTTAGTTAAGCTTGCTATGAGAACCATCAGCCAGGTACTGCGTCAAACATATGAGTGTAGATTCTTGTGTGATTGTAGACGTTGTTTAATGCAGCTATTTTTTTTCTTGAATAACACATACAACCCTCTCTATTTTGCCAGTAATTATAAGCTTATCAAGTCGATAACTATTGGCAAACTGATGTTGAATCACTTAGCAGATAAGTTTATTGAACACAAGTTCAACTGTAGACTTGCAAGCCTTCCCAACGGTTCAGATGGCTGCCCTCAACAACTTTCATGCGACATAATCATTCACGCTCAACCAACCGATGCGCGCACCCGCCCTAACAGGGGTGTGCTAGTTACGTTAGCTTGAGTTTTAGATACAATTTAAGCGTTTCAACTTTGTTATATTGTACTGAATATTGACCCGCCCAATCCGGCTAGCAACCCGGCAACCCTCAAGATAAATGAAGCCAGTTTCTGCACCTGACAGGCGTAAAAAGCTCCCGTGTTTACGTAGTCTAGCAGAGCACAAAATAAATGATCGCATAAGTCGTTCATTATACGGATATGAAGACAACATAATCAACTGAAATAACTAAAAATCATTGGTAACGTTAACAGTATTGCAAACCAGAGTGCTGTAGATCTTCCTCATTATCCATGCCCTATTAGATGCATAGAACGCTCGCGTGAATCATGGCTCAGGTTGTGATAGCATAGATTAATGAACCGTTGACCTATAAAGCCATGGGTAAAAAATATATATAGTCAGTCTTCGGCATTTCACATAATATGCATAACGATAACTTTAGAACATCATAGAAAAAATATTTGCAGATCCCAGGTACCTTAGGAATCGATGTTATGCGAAGAAATGCGCATGAAAGCTGACTGCCTTGTACTTTTTTTAATAAGCGAATCGTCTCAAAGTGGTGCTCAAGGTATGTAAAAATGCACGCACATACATACGTTAAACCGCCGCGTATCCTTTATTTAAACACTCGTTTACAGTTGTGTAATGATTCCAACAGCAACGTGTATATTAGCAACACTAGAAGCGGTGAGCTGATATGAAGCGATCGTGCTCGCCAGAATGGTAGCTCTGGACACTGCTACATAAATATACCTCAGTGGTTGGCACCCAACCACAACTGAAGTTACCCCCGGGGGACAGCTGTACCAAAGGAGGGCATGCGTAGTCTTTATAAAATTGTATAGTCAGTACTGCCATCAAAAATGGTGTTTCGTGAACATTAGGGTACATTTCAAAAGTAGTTCCGAGACCTGGCGTGGTTCTGTGGTAGAATACTTGAATGCCACCCGGAATGCTGGGGTTCTATTCCTGCTGAAACCGTGACATTTATGTTTTGAATTCGTGGAGTGAACGCTACCGATGTCCGTCAGCGTTCTATTAACGCTTGCGCATTCAAGTTACTTATGTGTGTTCTCGTCATTCCTGGGTAGACACAAAGTTTCATTCGCCTGTGGCACACCACTGCATACCATTGGCACATATTCGCTCGTGGGTATATGTGCCATTGTCTTACGGAAAGCGTGTGACAATGTATGTGATAGGATTGCGACAATATTCACGTCATGACCAGTGAGTCGTATTTGTAAGGCCATCTTGCCCTCCCATGCTAGTTTTGATTACGCCAAAAGAAAGGGGTGATAACGAGAGCACCCAGACTTTGGCGGCTAGATATATACATATATAGATCGACGCTCAGAGTGCCTGAAGTACGCCAAAAAAATGCTTTGCATTTAAAACTGTCTTCGTCAGCTGCTCCAGCTAGACAGTTAGAGTGCGACCATCAGATACTGATTTCATTTTCCATTCCCGTCCTTTTATATATTGTCTCGTAAACATAATCAAGGGCTTTGCAGGATTAATGCGCCTATAAAGCTATATAAAAAGAAAGATGTGTTGCGTCTTTATCATTTCACTTCAAATAAAATACTGCAGCATTGTTACCTCATACAAAAAAAACTTTCTTAGTTAAGAGCTCAAGCTACATAATTGCAGTGCGACCGTCAGTGAAAAATTTCTTTTTTGTTCCCTCTCTTTCTATAAAATGTCACGTGGACGTTACACCGAAAAAAAGAAAGATGCCAGGCTTTTAATGGGCCCCTCACCACTCCGCATTCAAAGAGGAGGGAGTGGTTTCCTCCTCACCTCTACCACCCTTCCTCCTTGCCGCATATTAGTAAAACGCTTACGGAGAGAAAGCAAGAAGAGGAAAGGCAGGGAGGTTAACCAGACGAGCGTCCAGGTTGCTACCCTGCACTGGAGATAAGAGAACTGGGATTAAAAAGAAAAAAAAAGAAAAGAAAGAGAGATGCACGCGCACTGTGTCTGCAATAAGCTTTTGAGCCTATAAAGATTTCGCGCTTGTTGGCTACACGCTTTTTTTTGCCACTTGGCCAGTCGGAAACACAAAATTCAGAGAAATCAGTTGAACGCGCAAAAAAGGTACGCGAACAAAAGGAATAACGAATCTGTGGCGGCATGGCAAAGCAGTGTAAGAGACAATTCACGTTTGATATTTGACGTATATGAACCGAGCAAGAGTGTGTGTATTATAAACGCCACGGGAATCGCTGCTCATGCGTCATGAAGTGCGCCAGGAAGGCGAGCAAAACCAGAAGAAAATGATGCGCCCTTTTTTCTTTCTTGCATTTACGGAGGCTTCTTAAGGGCCCTTTAAAGACGAAACTGGTCAATGGACAGTCTTGTGCGAAGAAAATGAGAAGAGAAAGTACATGTTATAGATCCTGTGCGCTGATAAATAACATCAATTGCAGTCATCTGCCATCAGTAATCTGATCAGTAGTAAAGCGCGTCGGCGTCTATACAATTGGCATCGAAGGTTCTATCCTTATCCCTGGTGGCCGCATTAGTTCCGTTTATGCTGTACTGCTCGTGTTCTGCGCTCTCTGACTATCTAGTTTCTGTGTTTGAGCGTATCAGGACAATCCGCATTAATTGAAGATGTTGCCAGATTATCTAGCGCGGCGTGCGCAAGGAGTGGTTATACGTGTGACGGGTCTCTTAGATAAAAATATAAATAGAAGCTACCATGGCAATATACTTACAAACCAGTTTTCACTTAAAAGGCAATCTCTTTAGGGGTAATAAATATTGTTGGTATGAATACTATAGGACACAGCACATGACATCCGACAATGAGAGTTTGAGTTTGAGTTTATTCAACCACGTGACAAGTACACGAAAGTACACTGTATACGTGGTTTGGTGCGAAGAGAAAAAAGCTGCATTTCACAGCTTGACTGGCCCCTTCACCCAGAAAAAAATTCTAAACTACAAATTTACAAAAAAGTTACAAAAATTACAGGCAGCGGAAAGCGACAATACAAAAAGAAACACGCATGCGGCCCATGACAGCAAACAATATAATCACAACTCTAAAATACATACAAAAATATTCATAACAAAGCAATGCATGAAAGAATAAAAACTGAATAAACATTAGAGAAATCACCCAGCATTCATTTACAACACAATCAGCACACCCGATTTAACATTTTAGTTTTAGACAATATACGCAGATTATCAGTTGTTAGTTTCCATTTGTTAATCACACTTAGAAGGCGGTAACGTAGTGTTTCAAATCCATAGTTTGTGCGAGGACAAGGTACGTGCCAAGTCTCCGTACACCGAGTACTGCGTCTGGCAGGATTTGGTTGTAAGGTGGCCAAGGGACGTAAAAAGATACTTCCTCTGCGTATTTCTGATTTAAAAGCTGACAAAAGCTGGTATTCGTAATAACAGGTAATTCTTAAAATTCTATATTTTGCACATATTGAAGCAGTTCGTTTAAAGTTTAAGAAATTTGCCAACGCGCATAGATTTTCATAACGTTGCGCTCTCCTAGTAGGCAGAGTCACTGCGTAGACGAAACTATATTTTTTTCTGATTGGCTGGCTTCCAACAAGTACGTCGCCAGCAGCGAACTGAATGTGTGAAAAGACAGGGGGCATGAGTCCAAAGCAGGCGCACCAGTACAAATGACATTGCGCAGTCTCTACGCCCAGATTACGCCGTTAACTTTCCCGCGCTGCTCTGGCGTAGGCGTCGAACAGCCTTTAATGCAGAAGCGAACCACTGCGAGCGACAAGAATGCATGCAAGTCCCACAAAGTTTAACCGCAAATGAGAACTTACGCAACGTATATTCCTGCGTTTCTCCCTGCCACGTATGCATAAGCCGCAAATGAGCGCAAGTGAGTTGCGTAAAGCAGTCCCGAAGGCCGTCGCAGCTCCCTTTCCAGCCTATTCTTGCCACTGACGACAATATTTAGTCGCTCGTTTCGAGCTTGCAGCTACGAAACTTCCACCAAGTACTAACGAGCGAATTTCTAAGATAATAATAAAAAACTTGTTGGAGTTTTAAGTTCCAAGACTACCATATGCTTATCAGAGACGCCATGGTGGAGAGCTCCGGAAAATTGACCACCTAGGTTCCTTTCATCATAATCATCACAATACTACGACTGAGTGTGTTGTAGGAGTGCCTCACCACAGTGTTAGGGTCCCCGTACGAAATCAGGTCAATAAATCGTAATCACGAGGTAGAAATTGAAGTACAGAAAGGATCTCGAACCGATGTGTTCTGGTTAAATTCGATGAAACCTGGAATGCATGGTAGAGTACGAAATTCGGCGGTCAGCGTTCCATTAGAATGATGTTTTATTACCAACTTGGACTAGTAGATCATTCATCCTTCACAAGCTCCAGCGCTAAAGACACGAGGACAGAGGAAATATTGCTCCATGGGCTCTCCTGTCGTGACATTCGCTTCTCTGCCATCACCCACGTTGTGATTTAGCTGGTTAATCATATTTTATCACACTCATATGTTTGCTACAGTAAGCTTTCAGCGCAATCTTCAATTTGTCTAACGCAACGTAACGCTTGATAAAGCCGTACACTAAAAGCTGAGTGCTGCCCGCGAACGTAAAAAAAATGGCAGCATATCCAGAGAGTGAATGATGGAGAGTGGGGCGAAGCATTCGTCCGTCCATGCGTCCGTCTGTGGGACCGTCCATGCGTCTGCTTGTGCGCCCGTCCCTGCGTTCTTTCATGCATGCGCCCCTGCGTCCGTTCATGCGTCCATCCATGCATCTGTTTGTGTGTCCGTTCGTTCATCTATTCAACACTCCAAGTCCCACCATCTCGCATATTTTTATCATATATTCCCCATATAGAAGCACCGCCATCCAGCAGACATTCCAAGGACTAAACGAGAGGTGGCACACGCACACTTTCTTACGGCCTGCGCTTTGGGTCCACTTCCCACCTTTAACCACCTCGAGTTCATGGTATATTCTAGTTCACTGTATTCATGGCACTGCGACCAAACGCTCGCTAAACCTTTCGAAAACCAAGGAGGTTACGCCCAGCGAGTATAACGTAGCAACCTTTCTTTGTCAGATAGGGCTCAATTTACATGCCAATGGCTGCTAATGAGAAATGAGAGACAGGAGAATTCGGATTTTACTTTCTTACGGCTTGCGCTTCGTATCTACTTCTCATTTTTAACCACCTTGAGTTCATTCATGGTATATACAAGTTCATTGTATTCATGGCACTGCGGCTCAACGCTCGCTAAACCTTTCTAAAGCTGAGGAGGTTACACCCAGCGAGTATAATGTAGCATCCCTTTCTTGTCCGATAGTGCTCAATGTACATGCCAATGGCTGCTAATGGGGATCGCAGCGTGCTCGTTGACTAAAAGCCGAATGTTCATGTCTCTCATTCCCCATTAGCAGCCATTGGCATGTACATTGAGCACTATTTTTTATTGTGTAGAGCTTAAATGGGCCCGCCTCACGACACGCCAATCATATTCAAAGACTCAATGGGTGAAGGAACTTGAGACGGCAGTAAATACCAGCTCGAAGTTCGATACTCAGCTTTGACACCAAGAACTGGGCATTACACCGAGGTAAAAAATGGACTCGCTGCCAGCGTCCAGCTTCATTGCCGTCCTTATTGCGCACCTCGAGGAAGGCAATCAATGCCTCCGTCTGGTCGATATCCATCGACGTTGAACGAAAACTCAGCGATCGAGACAAAATGATGTGGCACATGGCGCTTTGCCGGACACCACCGAGATCGGCATGGAAACCGAGTCACGTTGTGCCCGCGAAAGTTCTCCTCGACGGGAGCCAGCTGTGGCTGACGGACACGCGCAACGCCACCGATAAAATTGCATCGCCATATCGGGAGCATGTTCTCTACACTGTATATGTCGGGCTTGAATAGGAGCTGCTTGTTAGCGAATAATATTGCGGCATACAGTATGACGTCATCATAAGAGAAAGGACTCTTTAAGTAAGCGCGATAAAAGTTAAGTAGTTGTATAACTAATACTAACATGTTTCATTTCCTATCTCTTATGTTTTAGTACTACTGACCATTCATCTCCTGTTTTATTTTCTTTTGCGATATCAAATATATTCATATTTTTGTCTTCTTGGTCAATTGTATTGTTACGGGCTATTCCCACCTCCACCTTCCTCTTCGAAGGCCTTCTGCACCCAACGTGCAGTTTCACATAGTCTCCGTATTCAGAGTAATCGGATGCTTTAGCCACAGACCTGGTTTTGCGGTGACTTCGGCAGCAGTCCACCGTTGACCAAGTGACGTCATGTGAGAACGTGATGATGACCCGTTTTTTGGCGATCTATGACGTCATGATGACTTCATATAATACTGTAATCGTGCGCGCGCGCGCGCGCGCGCGTGTGTGTGTGTGTGTGTGTGTGTGTGTGTGTGTGTGTGTGTGTGTGTGTGTGTGTGTGTGTGTGTGTGTGTGTGTGTGTGTGTGTGTGTGTGTGTGTGTGTGTGTGTGTGTCACTCGTGTTGCCGCAGATACCGCTGACAGGCCCCTTTTCATGTTTCATTGAACATCCAATGCTGTCACCTTAATAATATTTATCTAACATTGCTAAGCAATCACGCGCTGTTTGAAGCCAACAGGCACGTGCGCCTTCTAGAGTGGTTTTCACGATGTCTTGACACAGTCAATGCACGCGCATGCACGCGGTCTTCCACATCTAACGTAAACACCTCACTACTATTCATGACCTCATAGACGTTTATGTTTAATACATATTTCAGAAATTCGTTATTTTCCTATTGACCAGACGACAGTCATACGGTTTCTTCAACTTTGTTTTGTGCGTTCCCAACTTCCTCTGATTCCACGCCATCATTAGATGTCCAATAGCGGACGTTTCCCTCGCGAAGTACTACAAACATTCTAAATTGAGTAGCCTAATTACTAACGAGGTGTTCCCTGTAGATGTGGTCCACTCTTAACATGGCGCTCTCCAAGAATGTCAATGAAGAAATGGACAGTCTGTCTTGATGAACATCGGCCTCATTGTATGGCTATACAAAAAACTACTTCTCTTATTTTTTCGAGGAGTCTTTAAAACTGCTTGCCTGGCTTCGATCCAATTTCAAACGCTGCTGCTCGAAGCTCAGACTGTCCGGAATTATGAGGAGCCAATTTACATAATCTCCGTTAGAGTTTCCCAGCTTTCTCGGGACATCCAACACCTGCCTCGTGCCGGCATAAGAATCTTAAGAAACAACCCATTGATGAAGGACAGAAGGCACTCGCTAATTATGGTAATAGATGTCACCTGTTTTGAGTGGTAGAGAAGTGGTCGATCATCCCGACTCTATTGAACTCTGTGAGCCGCAACTGTACGCATACGATGAGTGAACAAGAACTGGTACAAATTTAGCCTTCTGACGTTACTCGCCCAACATCCCTTCCCCGCGTAATCTCGTACGGCGGCCGAGAGTCATGCTCTTCCAAAAAATGAAGGTTCAATTCACTTTATCTGCCCCGACAAGCATGGGCTGGACAAATTCTATGGGGATTCAGGAGTAAAATTTGCGGCTTTTGTCAATCATGTAGTGTGCGAAATCAGCACCACCTAAACAATGGTATAACGTGGGTGGCAGAACACACTGATACAACATTTTATAGATACATATGCACGTATTCGCTCGAACGCTTCAGCGTGGTGCCCATCTTAGTTATTGCGAAATTGTATGCTTCGGCGAGTTAGCACGCCTGAATAGTTACAAGTTTGACGCACTGGTCTTATTCCAAAGACAATGACAAATAATCAAATGCACGCCTGAAAATATTGAAACTGCTCATAATCAGAACACGCACCCCACGTATTCTTTAGCAATCAAAAGTGCATAAGCTTGACTTAGTAGATCAAGCATGCCAAAAAAAATATTTGACACAGCTGTCTAATAGACCGGGAACGAATCATGCATATGCCTCGTATCTTCGAATGCAAATATTAGCCTCGAATCCGAGCTCCAATCTACAATTCACCAAGTCATTCACACGTAATAGAGAAAACATCGCCCCACATATATAACTGGTGAAGAATTCATCTTTTCAGTTCAGAATTCGCATAACGACTGGTACAACATTATTCGTTCTAACTTTTCAAATATGCGTAACAGTAAAGCATCGCTTGTTTCACAGTGCCTATTTGGTGTATTGTAAGCCATTTTTGTCAGTCTGCACGCCTTCAAAATGTGCGGGTAGATCAATGCCTGAACAATGGAAGGAAAAGACAACAAAATGTATGAAAAATTCTTTAAACAATTCTTCCAGACGTTCAAATATCCGTGAACGTAGGAGTTACAAAGGTGTCAGTGGAAATGAGAAAATGTGCGACAAAGCATGCGACCGGTATATTGTCTTAGCTCGAGCGGGTTCCCATTGTCTGAGTGGGACGATTCAGAGGCCACAGTCAGACTGCTAGTATAAGGTCGACACAGAAGCAACAATACCATTTTCAATTTTTATGTGTTCCTTCATGTCCCGCCTAACTCGAACATTTATATTTCAGCAATGCTAGATAGTTTTAACTGTTCTCGCTCATCAGATTGTATTCATATCTTTTTTATACGCAAAGAAGCTGCTTTCATTGTTTCTGTAAAGCATTGTGATATATCATCAAAATGCCTTGATTTCTGTGAAACAAAGGCACTACCGTAAACGTGTATTTTCTAAACAGAAAGCCATACAATGCAGCAATGGCTGAGGCGATAACAACCGCAGTATGACTAGCATTGTTTTCCTTCTACATCATCTGCTGAATGCGTCTTTAGGAATTCACTATCTCAGTCATCACAAGCCGATTTAAGTCAAGTTTCGCGCGTAACTCGGTCATATGAAGCAATGATATTTTGGCTCGGACGCATTCTACGTTCGAGACAAAGACCATTCGTATTGTGCGAGCCTATCAGCCAGTCGTTGAGCCTGGTCTCTCCTGTTGTAGTATTCCCAAATTCCTCTTTTTGCTATCCTTCATCCTGTTTACAATTATGTGGTGTTTATTAGCCGAAACAAGCAAGCGAATGCTGACCTCGTGGTCGTACCGTCGCCGAATCGCACACGCGCCAACGTTTCAGCAATTGAACTGGTTTCAGATGTTGTTCTTCATAACAAAGTCGATGATGGCTAGTACAAGGAAGCAGATAGTTTTTTTTTTCCCTGATGTTCTCTCATTATAGGCAATGAACCAAGTTGCTGTGTTAAAGAAGTGATAATGTGAATAACTAGTACTCAGAAGAAAAATACTTGAAAAAATTATCACACAAGCCTGTACACTAAATCGAGTACAATGACATGCAACAGCAGTTAGTCAGGTTTTATCAAGCGTGAGGAAGAAGTCTCATATTACTTTGTTGTCGGTGTTACGTCTGTTGTCATTTTCACTTCCAAGAATGTTGGAGCAGCAAGCAGATCTGAAAGTTTTCTAAAAGACTGCACCTTTTTAGCAAACTCTTCAGTGTACTGCGCCGGTGTGCTGCGGTATCAAACTGTGCAAATTTCTAGGAAACATCTGTAGCACAGTGCGCCTATATGCTGCGGTAGCAAACTGCGCCTGAAAGCGAGGGCCATGAACCTCGCGCTCCAGTGTTTCTTAGCCTCTCCTCCCTAGCAATATGTGTGAAGCAGCTAGCAGCTGTTTTTAATGCGTTCTCACGCTACCAAATTAATACGTATGAACAGCTACACATTTGCGAAGGTGGTCGACTTACAAATACTATATAATTGACGCATGCAGCTCAGTTTCAGAAGTCTGACTACTGCAGAATCTTGAGATCGCTCACTGTTTACCACGGAGTCTCGTTATTGCGCCTGACGTTTCCACGCGGGATGCAGAGTCACGTATTCAGAAAGCCATAGTGCGTTCCCCGGATGTAGAGTTTGGTAGAGCCATAAACATTATGCCCCGGAGCAATATCCGCTCCAGGAGACTCTTCAGCGTAACGGGAGATAGCGCGAGAACGTAAGAAAACTGAATTGCATGTCTTGTAGCCTGCCGAGCAGCGTGACGATAGCTTTTGTGCAGTTGATGAAATATGCATTGGACAGCGTCTGTCGTCGGTACTTAAAGGCAGTAATGCCGAAGTTGTTGAATTAAAAATGTGGCTTTCACTGTTTCATACCTCCTTAGTTCCCTGAAACAAGAGATCCCTTTATGTCTAAGTAATCAATGCTAATCTATGTTCGTTCCAAACTCCGCACAAATTATTTACAGGCAGTAAAAACAATACGCAATATTTCTCACTTTTTTTTCTTTACAGCTCAATACACGCTTTAGCCTTTCATAAGACACCCTGGTATCTAACACTAACTGTCTTTAGCCAGGCTAACAATGTTGTTCGGAAAGTAACGTACGTCATGCCATGGATTGTGCTAGTGTTATCCCGGGACAAGCTACCTCGTTAAAGGGAAGTGCAACAAGGTAACAGGATGAGGGCGACGGCGTTACACTAGTGACTGCCTCACGCATGGTCAGCGCTGTCATCATCGTTTTCAATCACCGTGTACTGCGGTGTCTAGTTACAATCAACCTCAACGGCATTTCTAAAGTTACCTTTTATTTAGTATTACGTCTATTGGTGGAAATATCACAGATACATGCGATTTCAATGTCAGCCACCTTTTCGAAAGCCCGGTTTCGGTAGATTTTACTTCTGGTACTTCTTATTATTCGCTTTCAGGTTCACAGAGGAACTTCGTGCTTCAGGCAAAGCACGTCTTTTCGTTTTTTCTTTGGTGGAAGTCTATTTGTTCCGGTTGCGAGTCTTGGTAACCAGAGTCAGAGCTCCAATCTATCTCCTATGCAATCGGCACAGTTATTTTGCGGCCTGTGTTCCACATGCCAGCTTTTGCTTCCAAGGGCCAGGTTCAGATGAAACCCCAGTCACCGCAGCTGGTAAAGGTAGTGAAGGGGGCACAGCATAGTGATTACCCCATTGCAAGACTTGTGTCCATTAAGTATTCACTACTTGCGCCAGTGATTCTCTTAGACTCACAGGTGCACACCACAAGGCGCTTGCGTTAGCGTGGTTAAAAATTCTTTTTGTCTTCTTTGTCACGCTGCCCTAAAAGTATTTCAAAAATAGTTCTACGTTTGTCTGAATACCATCACCACTGCCATGCGCACTCTATTTCAAGATCCCTCATTGTGCAAAGTGTTTTCTGAACTTCATCTTTTTTCCTCGCTTATCCTGACCGGTTAGCGTCCCCACTTAGGGTATTATAGGTCGCACTGCTGTTTCTTGTTAGAAGACCAGATATCAAAAGAAGTATTGCATGCGCTTATCAAGCGATGAAATTGCCCAATCTCGTGCCTCTTAAGACCTTATCGTGAACCAGATTTTTGACAGCCTGACAAATTATTCGCCGTGCATATCCTTCTCTCCCTTATCCTCCTTTTTTTAAAGTTCCCATCACTTTGTAACAAATAAATCACGCGTGTAAACTGCACAAGAAGGGCAAGCACATCATGTAAAGCGACACTCTTTCCGGTTAGGAGCAGAGGTACTGTAAGAGAAGCAGATTTTGCGCTAACAACATAAAGTGCTTGTTGTGGAACTTGCTCGTAAAATAGGGGATTATTGATAAGCACTCATAGTGAGTGCTTATCAGTTTTTGCAGCGGCTGACCACGACCATTTATAATTAAAAGCACCCTTTCACTGAACGTAACACTCCGTCATTGTTAATATAAGGCACGCGCGTCTAGTTAATCACTCTTACCCTAACGCACACCGTGACTGAGCATACAGTGCGGTAAACAGAGTGGTTATTGCCACAATGTTATACATGTCCACATCACATACAAGCACATTGATTAATAGGAAAGTGATAACGTCGATTCTCTCTTAGGACGCGTCAACCTGCACGTCGTGAACTACTCAATGAACAAACTGCTATCTGCTGGTGCTTGCGTATTGTTTTTGTTTATTAGAATTTCCACAAGTCACTTGACCGGAGCCGTGCCATTAGTAGGACCCTTTTTCGTCGTACATAATCATTCAAATTTTTCGGTTCACCTTCGCATTTCCCCATTCAAAGTAGCCGGCCAGAGCGGTCCTGCCCTCCCCCTCTCTCTCTCTTTCTCTCTCTCTCTCTCTGTGTTTGTGTATGTGTGTGCGTGTGCGTGTGTGTGTATGTGTGTGTGTTTGTGTATGTGTGTGCGTATGCGTGCGTGCGTGTGCGTGTGTGCGTGTGTGTGTGCGTGTGCGCGCGTGTGTGTGTGTGTGTGTGTGTGTGTGTGTGTGTGTGTGTGTGTGCGTGAGTGCGTGCGTACGTGCGTGTCACATACAAAACATAGTGTTGATATAAAGTTGAAGCTCTAGACAATATAAAAAATTATCGCGCCTCATTCAAAGCTACATTAGTGAAAACTGCGGCTCTTGAAGGTCGTTATACAGCTCACGCTTTAAAACATCAGTACAAAAAAGCATTGTTTTTTTTTCTTTTTTAGATCATCAGCTCTTGTTTTCTGGCTCACGGGACGTTTTAATCCTTAATTGTAATCTTCATTTGTGTATTGAGACATCACCATCCGGCTGGAACCTCTTGCGCAGTGAAATATATTGTCATCTTGGATTAAAACACATCGAAACTTCCACTCTAACGACCAGAACACAAATTTACTCAAAATTATCACATTATATTTTTACGAAACTGACCACCGGAAACAGTGTTGGTCTTGATGGTGTTTGAATAAAAATTACGCAGATATGACTCATATTTTGTTCAAGCCAGAGTGGTGCGTGCATCATTTAAAGCATTAAACAATTGCAAATTAGTTAGTGAGGAATCTGTCTTCAAAAATATACTCCTGAGCAACCAGTCATCGAGCGAGCGCAAGCAAAGACACCCAATCGAGTATGAATTTAAACAACAAACAAAGACCGCCAAAAAAGAGATGGCCTGCAAGAGATTGCATTTGTGGCCACCCACAAGCCGTCATGCTAATTGCTAAAGAGTGCGTAAGACTCCTCTGAAGCACACGCGATACTTCTCAGAAGGACCCGAACGAAAAAAACATGAGTGCGAAGTGGCGCTGACAAAAAAAGAAAGAGAAATATGACGTTGATTACCGTGATTGCGCCTAGCGCTAAGACGACTAGAGTCACCATTAAGCTGAAGTGCCGTTAAATATGCAATGCCTGACATTAGATTCCACGGCATCTTCAGCGAGCATGAAGAGCACTGAAGTACTAGAAAAGTCTTCTCCCTCTCACTGTCGTCCTCACTGGAAATATTAAGCGGCACGTCCACCGAGCACACTTTGCGGGGTGCGTATAGTCATGCCACCAGCCAACTCAAGCGAACTTTTGGGCATTACTGGCACTGACAGTATAGTCGCTTATTCATAGACTTCGTAACAAACAGCGCAGTGCAAGAAACGCGCGCTGAAGCGGTGAATGCACAATACCTAGTGTGTACCGGGCCAAGCCCACTCTTCACTCTTTGTAATTTTGTCCGTCAATATTCGTGTGCTCTGCTTTAGCTGTAAGCACGCTCAAACGCACCTACCGAATATTTTTTAACAGCGTCACACCTTGCGATGCCCCGCGTTGTAGAACTCGTTGGCGTCGAATGCCATTTCATTTCCCAAATTTTCGGTGTTTCGTTCAACGTGAAACACGCACCCGCACCCTAAAGCACTCGAGGTTTTTGGTAGCCACATCTGAACCACCCATACAAGCGCGCTGGTTGAGTCGACCAGCCAGTTGTATTGAAAATAGTGAAATGAAACAACCAAAGTTAGCGCAATGTCCTCAGTGCAACAAATGGACCTGAGAAAGTTCGTGAATCCTTTTATTAAAGCAAATCCATATAGGCTGCTGTGCCAAAGTTTATAGCATATAGCGGTCCAGGCTTAGTCTCTGGCCGGTACTGCACGCCCGGAAGACTTGCCTTGCGTACAACGGAAAGGCCTTTGTACTGCAGTGGCGTTTTCATTGAAGTAAGCTGCGGAATGCCAGAGCTGAAGCACCATGCTGCGACGCACAGCGAATGACCATTCCACCGGAAGTGATGACCGCTGGCAGCAATCTGTCGCCAAGTTATTTACTTTCTCGAACAGATCATCAATCGCCCGGCCAAAGAATTTTCGAAAGCAATAATATTTGTTTCTGTCCCTAAAGCGGTGGCTGCTTTATTTCTTCTAATCTAGTTCTACTTACTTTCATCAGTGCTTGACAATGTGTGGAGTGATTTGTCGTCTAGACCGTGATTTCAATAATATATATTAAAAAAAAACATCGGCACTACCACCACGCAATATAATGGGTACCATATATTTTTAGGCTCCCTCTTGCTCATTCAAGTATCCGTTTCCTTTTGTTTTTCTAGTCAGCGCACATTTCGCAGCTGTGAAGGTAACTGTTATTTGCAAGCCTAAGAAAGTTTAGGAGCAGAGAACACTTGTGAGAGGGTCTGCTATGTATACATTTCTTTTTATCAATTCGCCAACTCAGGTGACCTATCACTCACACTAGCATCAGATAAACAGTGAAATGCCAGGCCTGCACAGAATGCGCACCATAGTCCCAGCGAAAGTTGGAAGAGTGACGTTTCCGGGGCCCTTTTACAGCGAAAGCTTTTCTGAGATCACATCGCGTGTCGTGTGCGCGCCGCATACTTGTCCACACCACCGCCACCGCCATTGTACGTAGTCATTATTATTATTATTATTATTATTATTATTATTATTATTATTATTATTATTATTATTATTATTATTATTATTATTATTATTATTATTATTATTATTATTATTATTATTATTATTATTATTATTACTGATACTGCGGTCTCCAGGAGAGACTATAGCAGGTGTGATACATTATTACATGGTATTAAAAAAGGGCACAACAGTTTTTAAAAAAAACACACATGAAGTGGAAAATACAATGCATACAGATAAAACAATAAGGCTAAGAAAATGAACAAGAACAAGAACAAGAAAACTCAGAACACAATTAGATTCGAACCGGGGTGCGTTGCTTGCTAGCCCAGTATTATTCCACTGAGCCACGCCGGTGCTTGAAACTCCTTCGCATACTGTCTTTAGGCATGCTTGATGTCGGGAAAGGAATCGCGTTAGTATGAGCAATAAATCGTCTTAGAACAGCAAAGAAAGAGCCAAGTGTCACGTAGACCGAATTACGCAAGGAGTGGGCGGTCCAATGCTCTAACCCTTTACAAAAGCTCATTTTTTATCAACTATTAACTTTGGTTCATAGTCACTGTGGGGTGTTCTGGGGATTACAAAAGCTTCTGGCATGACTCTTCATCGTCGTCTGATACAGCACGAAAAATGCATACAATTACTTGCAAGAGTGCAGTAGGTACCAGGCTTCTCAAAATAATGGCATAACAAATGCTTGCCAACTACAAAGTGATTATTGGCGTAGTGGGTACCCTGCCTGTGTGCTTGCAGGAGCTACCCAAAGAGTGTAAAAAGGTCTCTGAAAGGCAGGCAGCTCTTGCAGCTTTCGCTGTGATAGTGCTGCGCGTTCCGCGCAGGCCAGGCAATTTTAGGGGCGAAGCTCTTTATAGCGGCACCCGTTCGTCCTTCGTAGCCGTTGTAGTGTGTAACAAGTATAACACTTTGGCCTCCAAGTTGGTGCCGGTGAGAGATTTTTTCTGTGCGTTGTTAAACAATAAGAGATAGTGATCAATGTGTGTGTCAATGACTACTAAGGGGGAATGAGAGAAAGGAGTGTTCGGCTTTTAGTTAGCGCGCACGCTGCGATCACCATTAGCAGCCATTGGCATGTACATTGAGCACTATCGGACAAGAAAGGGATGCTACATTATACCCGCTAGGTGTAACCTCCTTAGCTTCACACAAAGGTTTAGAGAGCGTCGAGCCGCAGTGCCATGAAAGCAATGAACTAGTATATACCATGAATGAACTCGAGGTGGTTAAAGGTGGGAAGCAGATACGAAGCGTAAGCCGTAAGAAAGTAAAAGCCGAATTCTCTTGTCTCTCATTTCTCATTAGCAGCCATTGGCATGTACATTGAGCGCTATCTGACAGGAAAAGGTTGCTACGTTATACTCGATGGGCGTCCCCTCTTTAGTTTTACAAAGGTTTAGCGAGCGTCGGGCCGTAGTGCTCTGAATACAGTGAACTAGTGTATACCATGAAATCGAGGTGGTTAAAGGTGGGAAGTAGACCCGAAGCGCAAGCCGTAAGAAAGTGTGCGTGTGCCACCTCACGTTTAGTCCTTGGAATGTCCGCTGGATGGTGGTGCTTCTATATGGCGAATATATGATGAAAACATGCGAGATGGTGGTACTTGGAGTGTTGAATATATGAACGAACGGACACAGAGACAGATGCATGGATGGACGCATGAACGGACGCAGGGGCGCATGCATGGACGAACGCAGGGACGGACGCACGAACAGACACACGCACGGACGGCCGTATGGACGCATGGATGGTCACACAGACGGACGCATGGACGGACGGAAGCAAGAACGAATGGACAGACGAATGCTTCGCCCCACTCTCCATCATTCACTCCGTAGATATGCTGCCATTTTTTACACTATTTGAGTAACTACTACAAGCAAACTTGCAGGTACCTATTACGCCACTAATCATAATTTTTGTTTAGCAAGCAGACATTCACTGCGTCATTCGAAAAAGCGGACACCCGCTACACGTCCCCCCCCAAAAAAAATATTTTTTGCACTTCTTTTTTTATTCTGTGGTGGACAATGATGAAGAATTATGCCTGAAGACTTCGTAATGAGTTGGACCACTCGACGACCCACTCGTTCACGTAATTCGCATTGTTTGACACCTGTTTTTTGTTTGTTTTTTGCTGTTGGTATAAAGCGGATTGATATGTGGGGTTTAACGTCCCAAAACCACTATATGATTACGAGAGACGCCGCAGTGAAGGAGTCCGGAAATTTCGACCACCTGGGGGTTGTAAAAGTGCTTATTTCTCACATTGACGCGATTCCTTTCCGGACATCAAACCTGCCTAAGGCGAGTTTGCAACACAGTTTCACGCAACGGCGTGGCTTCGTTTTTTTTGTTGTTGTTTTGTTTATCGCCTTCCATACCAAGACTGTTCACATGCTCGATAAAATACAAGAGGATATCAGTACAAACACAAAGCCAATAAATAAAAAAATGGCGTAGCTCAACGGTAGAATATTGGGCTGGTCCGCAGGGGACCCTCGTTCGAATTGTGTCCATAGTGTTGTTGTTGTTGTTGTTGTTGTTGTTGCTGTTGCTGTTGTTGTTGTTGTTGTTGTTGTTGTTGTGGTTGCTGTTGTTGTTGTTGTTGTTGCTGTTGCTGTTGCTGTTGCTGTTGTTGTTGTTGTTGTTGTTGTTGTTGTTGTTGTTGTTGTTGTTGTTGTTGTTGTTGTTGTTGTTGTTGTTGTTGTTGTTGTTGTTGTTGTTGTTGTTGTTTGCACGATATTGGTTACGGACACCGGTGGCGGTGGACCACTACAAATCGCGTGATCCTTGTTGCGATCCCATAACAGAATTCGCTGTAAAACAATAAATGCGTGGCTTTGAAAGGCCCCTAAATCGCATCTGAAAATACGAAGAACAGCGGATCATCCTTCCCCAGCGTTTGCCGTCTTTGCAGCCCAATTCGTCACACCTGCTGTTTGTTCACGCGACGTCAGGACGAAATCAGCTCTCGATTGGTCGATAAACAAGAGAGGTTGGTGATGAATTTTTGCCTACCCGGCTTTGCCATGCAGTCGCATGCCCCGTCCGTCTGGTCACGCATGACTGTCATACGCCATAAACTTATTTATCTTCTTTTTCGACGTTTGCGACTGCGCGAGCAGATAAGGCAATGTCTACTAGAAAAGCACCCAAGCCTGTCTGGCTCACAGCTTAGTGCTGACACACCACGTGAGTATTGAAAAGATAAGTGGCAAGGAGGAAATAGCGCTCGGAGGAAGCGTAGTGAAGGTGAGAGAGAAAATACTACCTACTCGGTGTAGTTTAAGCACCCTTTTAGTGTGCGTATTCTGGCAAATTCGTGCCACGCTGTGACACTTCCTTCAATTTCATTTTTTAATATACGAAATTATTAAAAAAAAACTTCGTTGATCCTGCGTTGACGTACAGCCATTGGATGGTTCGTGATGAAATAAAAGACTTCATTCCTGGCTCGTACCATGTATCCCCCTTTATAGAGCAATTCTGGTACTATTTTGACTTTGTTTTTTAGAGATAGTTTTTCTTGGGGACCTTCGACGCAATATTTTTGGTCTGTCTGTCTGTCTGTCTGTCTGTCTGTCTGTCTGTCTGTCTGTCTGTCTGTCTGTCTGTCTGTCTGTCTGTCTGTCTGTACATTTGTCTGTTTGTTCACCCATAACGGTACCCTAAACAGCACAAAAGTGGCCAAACGATACTCAAAACGGCCGACCCTTTCCACAGCGCCCGCCAATATTGCTCAAGATTCAGCATTCATAATTATGCGATTGTCAATCAAGAAGCAATTATTGCGCATTTTTGAGGCACCACAACAACACGTCAATATTCTGTATGTGTGTCTGTTACTAGAAAAGGTATACGTGAGTAATTCTAAAGGCCGTTGAATTTATCACGTTGCGCATACATGCAACGCTTGCACGAAAAGGCAAGTGTTTCCAACGCTTTGCTAAGACTAAGTCCCTGAATGAAACAAGTTTCATCTAGGGACTTTGGCTAAGATGACACTGTGGTGGCGCCTACCCATCACCTTGAGTTCTACACCTTATCACCACCGGGACGGGTGCGCAGGGCGCAAGCGCTTTGTTTTCCAAGATAACTGCCAGATAGCGCTCACGTATCACGTGTGAAGGGACTTGATGCGCTCGTTTGCCTCCACTGCACCTCCAGAATACCATTCACTGATTTTTTTTTTGCGTAGAACATCAAATAAACGTTCTGTTCACTTTCTCCAGATGCAAGACTATTGTCTTTTGACTACATTTGCAGTGTAACATGCAGATACGGGGCCATTTTGTTTTTATTCAGTATATGAAAGGGCCTCGTAAGGAAGGCTGTAAGAGTGCTCGAATACTGAGAATGTCTTCATGATTTCGGCCTCTCATTACCTACGAAAAGTGCTCATCCCGTACGTAAGCCCCAGGAAACTTTCAAAACACACTTGCCAATTTCCTTAAACAGGAATCTGTTTAATCGCAATATGCCTAATCTCCCTAAGACCCCGCCCGCTTCAAGACTGCATGTCAAGTGATCGGACAGCCTTAATGAGGTGAAATCACCGGCTATACCTTTTGTTAAATCCAGCGCACTCTGAAAGCTCCACTTCGTCATATGCGATAATGTATAACTTTGTTATGTTACGCTCTCGCTAAGATTTTATTGAAGCGTTCCGAGGATTCTGGGCCTTATATTCCTAATTTGGAAGATGATGTCTGAGCCAGCAATCAAGTTAGACTATCTTTAATGAGTGCCTTCGTCTGATTTATTTATTTATTTATTTATTTTAAAAGCAGAAGTTTTCTTAACAATCAGGACATTCGCTACTGTGCGTCACAATCACATCGTATTCTTTCACACCAAGCTGGTGACACCAGATAGCAAAAATAAGCGGCAGATACCCGAGAATACTTATGCAAAATAGGATAGACTTTAGTGGGAGCATAAACAGCTGTTGTCTTTTAGTTTTCGCGCCATTTGCGTAATATAAGCACCAACTGATGCTAATTTGGTGCTCGTTTTTTTTCTTTTACAAAATGTTTGTATGTTGCTCATCTCATACTCAGTCTTCTATCACTTCATTTACTTCCGAAGTGTTTCAGAGGAAGGGATCGTGGTTCTTTAATTATTTGTGTAAGGTTACTTTGCATTATTTTCACAACTCTGGTATCCTCCTTGTCTGATTCGTTACTCCAAAAACATATTTAATTTGGCGAAAAACTTAAGGGAATGATAAAATACCGACTCGTCTAAACTACCAGAATATTTTTCTCTCGGAGAAGTCTCCTCTCATCTGCTTCGTTTACGAACGAAGACCATCCAAAGCGAGATTATGCTAAGAATCTTTTGAACTGCGGACCATTGTCGAATGGCCGACGCTGCGCCCCTCGACCTTTTTGTGCACGCAGTACCGACAAAAGTTCGTTCGTTGGGACCAGCGCATTTGGAAATTGAAAGTGTAATCCGGTGTAATCCGAGGAAATTTGGGCAGATGTAGGTGCTGGCACAGACACCGCAATACATGAGTGCAAGACAGCCTGGCTTTTCGTTTTTTTGTTTTTTGCTTTGTATTTCTCAGCACTGATTCAAAAATGTAAGATAAGCAACAGATGAAATTGCAATCCTTTGATAACTTGCTAGCATTATCTCACAATAAGCCGTTAAAAAATAAAACAAAGCTAGCTAAAAGCCCAATAGACGAGCATGTGTATTTTGTGGCTCTCTAACCCTCTCAATTCTTATTAGGTTTTTTTTTTTACTTAAGTCAGGAACGAGCTTTTCAGAGCCGCATTCAATGCAGTCTAGCGCCAGTACTACAAAGAAAAGCGTGAAGCATGGATTTAGAACAGCTTTTTTTTTTAAGAGCACGCATTAACGACTCGTAGCACATATGTTAAGAAATTCTCGGTGTAGCCGCAGTCGTTCCGGTCATCAGTGTCCTTCTTTACACACAGTTGTTCGTAGGCGTCAGAATTTTCCGTGTTTCATTAGAGTTGTCTCTCACTCTCACTCTTTCTAAATCTGTAAACTTACCATAAACTTTCATTGATTTAATCACATTCGTTTCCACTGACTATAAGTTTCTGTGGCCCAGTTTCTACTGTGACTCATCGTCCTTTTTTCATAACTGATGGCAGAGTCAAGAAATCTGTCTGCTAACGGCTAACCAAGTAGTTGGGAAGAGTCCCCAATTAATTGCATAGATAATCTAATGTGAATGCTGAAACTGAGTTACATGGAGCACGTACTGGTCCTGGAGGTCTTCAAGTTACTTGAATCATGTGCTCTTTCTGGTTTGGTACGGTAAAGTATATCTGAGCGAGCGTTTACTTTAGGCCTAGACGACGCGACGAAAAAGCCCACACAAGCTGCACAAGCGTCACACATTTCAAGACACATAAAAAGGTAAATGCGTTGAGAGGTGTTATAACAAACTAAGCATGTGAAAATTTCTACGCGCATAATCGCAGTCGTTCGTGCTACGCTCATGGTTACACGGTTAATGTGCATCTTATATATATATATATATATATATATATATATAATATATATATATATATATATATATATATATATATATATATATATATATATATATAGATATATTTATATATATATATATATATATATATATATATATTCGAATAACGCGTTCGATAGAACGCGTTATTCGAAGGTCGTAGGTGCAATTCCTGCTCACGGCTGGTTATTTTTTCATCCACTGTTATTTCTTCTTATTTACATTCCATTGGTTCTAATAACTTCCGCTGTACATACCTTGGCATTACTGTCTGTTAGATCTCGTTATTATTGTGTTAAAACACTCGAAAACGAGCCCTTAGGTATACAATTTTTCCCTTATATATATATATATATATATATATATATATATATATATATATATATATAACGTAGGGATGCAAACTTACATGAGCATCACGATCATGTGATTGATCTAACATCCTCGGCTTCAATGATTAGGAACTTGAGGTTATCATATAACCGAACCTTGCTCGATGATGTAAGGAAACTTTTATATTTACTTAGCTATACAGTGTGACACATATCTCTCGATGAAGCATAGTGTTAGGTGGGTATGGAGCGATAAATGGCCACGACTAAAAACAAAGCACAGGAACGCCGTAAAAAACTACGCAGACCTATCGTGGTATCACAGGTGTCTCGTGGACAAGGAGTGCGAGAGAAAACAATGGAGACGTGGGTAACGAGATCAAGTGGAGGATTGCGAGAAGAGGGAGCGCAAGAGGATGGTCTGACAGCTTGATTTATGGGTACGCACGGAGTAACGGGGCCCCACTCACCGCGTCCCTTTCTAATAGAGCGATATCTTTATAGGACACTGCTCATGCGGCCGCCGGAAACAACACGAGGCTCTAAGTGAGAAGCCGTAGACGATGGCTGGCCTCTATACTTCAAGGGCTATCAGTGAAAGCGAATGACCGGCCATGTCTAACCGCTGCTAGATTTTATTTTTACTGCCGTTTCTATCCACATGCGTGTTGATTATTATTGTTCTCTTCGTGAACCAGTGACTATTCCACTCTTGCTGTTACTTCCTTGACAAATGCGAGATTTTATGTGTGCTTTCGTATGTGCACAGTCGAACTAGATGCGAATCTTTTTTTCACATGAAAAACCCGGGAGAGTAAAGTCACAAAACCGGAAGCCGGCCATAGTCACAGCCTCATATGCAGCTCGGATTCCTGAGGTGGTAATGAAGTCATAGAACTGCCGCCACCTGGTTGGTAGTCCACTCCGCTGAACTGGCGCTTCTGCCCACGCGATAACGTTAAGAGAGCTTACTTTCCGGAAATGGCGCTGTCGGTGTTGGTGTCCACGTCGCTGTCGTTGGCTGTGAGCCAAAAATCAGGGTTGTCTATGAGTGAAAATTTGAGACAGATGCAAATAAAGAACAATAAAAATTTTGTTCAAGTGGGATCCGAATTTCTGCGCGGCAAGCAGAATGTTCCATACTAAAAAAGTCTATTTAATGTTACGTAGTGTGAAGAGTGTCATTAAATATGTATTACTGCGTAGCATATTCCTAGAATCACACCTGGTTTCAAAACATGAGAGGCTTCGCGACTATTAAAATAGGAGTTGTTTTAAAAGTGATTGACTCACAAAGCACGCAGGCGAAATTATCATTGTCAACAATAGCATCAACCACGTGTCCAGTAGCGCTGTTGGGCTTGGTTCCTTATAAACCAGCAGTGGGCAGCCCGCCAAGTGCCGAAATGAATAATTATGCCACAGTAGGCACTTGGCAACTGTTTCTACGGTAGCCTCCTGCAATAGCTTTAAAGGACCGAATTACAGTCGCACAGATTTATCGGTTCACTTGCGGCACGGTTTAGCTGTACATGGAGAAGAGTCGCCAATCTATTGGCTGAGAAGGCAATAAAAACAGAATCCTGTTACGCTATCGTGTTCTGCTAATGAAGGTAAAACTGAAGTGTTCTCGGGGTTTCTTTAGCCTACTAAAGCGGGTTCATGCTGGTTCGCACATATTATCTGCACAATAATATTATTTTTAGTGCTTCAGCTACGAAGTATGGCGCTTCTAATATAACAAAGTTGAGCTAGTTGGTTTTTATTTTTGATTGATATGTGTGGTTTAATGTCCCAAAACCACCATATGATTATGAGAGATGCCGTAGTGGAGGGCTCCGGAAATTTCGACCATCTGGGGTTCTTTGACGTGCAAGCAAATCTGAGCACATGGGCCTACAACATTTCCGCCTCCATCGGAAATGCAGCCGCCAAAGCCGGGATTTGATCCCGCGACATGCGGGTCAGCAGCCGAGTACCTTAGCCACTACAATACCGTGGCGGGGCGGTATGCACCTATTCTAATCAAACACATACATCTTAGGGAAGTCAGGTCATCACCGAGGCGTTTGTAATGTCTCGACTTCCTTCTCGTGTCCATGTTTGCATGCCCCGTCTTTCAGAATGAATATGGATTGTTGTGGGCACTGAATGCAACGCTGTCTTTTTGCTCGGTTATTGGTCATCGCTTCACGAAAAAATATGAAGACAAAGAGGGTAAATCTTAATGCTACTGAACGTGTCCCATTCCAATCAACAATGTCACGAAATTTTGTAAAGTAACTTTTTCATCAATAAACAACTGCACAATGTTGTACACATGGTAGCAGTTATTTCCTTCTTTGATTTCCTTTTTTTTAATTTGATAATAATAAGCATTCGCTTTATATTCGAAATGTTAGATACGCAGTCCTGGATAGTGCCCCAGATT
The DNA here is from genome assembly GCA_013436015.1 of Rhipicephalus annulatus. Classification (NCBI taxonomy): domain Eukaryota; kingdom Metazoa; phylum Arthropoda; class Arachnida; order Ixodida; family Ixodidae; genus Rhipicephalus; species Rhipicephalus annulatus. Next base: position 146,009 of record WOVY01012905.1, read on the forward strand.
TGGTATTTGTGGTAATGTTGTGGATTCAATTAGTCAGTAACGATGGGGAGAATCTAACTACATGATGTGTTTGATTCCCTTTTTGAAAATTTTCCGAAACAATTCCCAGCGGGCTAGAACTCGGTTTTCGAACACGCAAGTAGCTGGTCGTGCTTGCTCTGGGGTTTTGGCCTAAGTTGGTGTTGTGGCTGTGGTTTCTGTGTCTTTATTAGGTGTTCCTATAGTGCTTTTACAGCTAAGTAAGCGCTTTTAGCGCTAGAAAGAGCACTCAGATGCCGTTTTCTTCACCTGGACCAGGGGCTTTCCTCTGGTCTGCTTCACTTCCGCCACAGGAGATACCAGTGGATCAGTTTCTGCGCAACGGCGTCCCGCAGTTCCTGTGGCCCTCGTCCCTAACAATGACGGCTTCATATGGATGAAGAATTCGAAAGTGGTCCAGGCGGAGCTTAGAGCTGCGACGTCTCACTTTCACAGCATCGCAGAGGTCCGCCAGTTCAGCAGAAGTGGTATTCTATGTTTTTCATCTGATCAGCTCTGTGACAAGACCTATTGAAGTGCTAGAGTTTCGCGACCAATCCGGTGAGCGCCTTTATTCCCCCGCATGTGGCATGTGTGAAAGGCATTGTTCGCGGTGTCGATGTTAACTTGACCCCGTCTAAGGTATTAAAGATGTTTGCCGTGACTGGTGCTATCTCCGTTTATAGGTGTGCACGACTGGTAGAGAAGCAAAAGATGCTGAGTGAGTCGAAAATTGTAACCTTGGCCGGAGCGAATCTCCCAAGCGCAATCAAGGCATGGCCACTAATATACAGAGCGAAACCGCTATCACCGCGACCACTCCAGTGTACGAAGTGCTGGCGATACGGTCACACTATTAAAGGATGCAGGTCAGAACTCAGATGCCGGGTGTATGGTGACAACCACAAAACAAATGACTGCAAAGCTAAACAACAGAAATGTTGTTTCTGCAAGGAACAACACTGCAGATAGTCCTGATTGCTGAGCTAAGGCTCAAGAAGTGCAAATTCTTGAAATTATAGGGCGTAGGCGCTGTTCTCGATGAGAAGCCATAGAAGAAATACAGTCTAGAACTCAGGGGTATGCCAGTGTTGCAGCACGACATATCTCGGAAATAAATGGGTTGATTTCCCTGAATATCGCGGAGGTCGTGGAAAAGGCTCTAGAAAAAGCCATGGAACGACTGGCTTCTAACCTTTGCGATTCTCTGTCTCAAATTTTGGCTAACCAGATGACTCGCAAATTTGGTACAACGAGAGTCAGACATAGTATCCCAACATGCTGAGAATGCAGGACGAATAGCTGACGGTGAATCTACAACTGCGCCATCGTATTATCCGTCTGCAGGAGCCTCTGCAATAGGCATCCACAGCCAAAATGAGGAATTTGAAACCGCACCATCGTATTCTCCGTCTGCAGCACGCTCTGCAGTAGATATACAGAGTCTAAGTGAGAACAAAGCTGCATATACAATAGATTCAGATGACGTGGATTTGGACCCTAGGTTCCTGAAGCGATCTAGATCCCCTGTGTCAAGGAAAACTAACTCACCGAAACAAACAAAGAACAAAAGGTATCTGAAGGAAAAGGAGAGCCTTTCAAAGGGAGATTTTTTGAGAAAAAGCAATCTAGAGAAAGCTATAGCGGAAGCAGCTCTTGCGAAACCATGGGGTCGCTTAAGATTCTCCATTGGAATTGCCGATCAATTTATTCTGCATCTACGGATTTGGTATACTTGACTTCTAAATTTGCTCCTGATATTGTGCATTACATTACATCATAGAGTGCATTACAAGAGACTTGGCTATCTATACATAACTTGTTCCAGTTAAATAACTTCCGGTCTCTTCGACTAGACCGTCCATCGAGAGGTGGAGGTCTAGCTTTCTTTATTATTAATAGAATTAGTATAAAAGTCAAATGCTCATACAAACATATGTCGCCAGAGTGCGAAATTTTGGCAGTAGACATTACATTACCCAACTGCACTCCTTTCACTTTAGTTAATATGTATTTTCCGGATGGAGTTCAAGACACGCGAAGTTTGGATCTAGCTACAATGTCGTGGTGCAAAGACAAAGTTTTAGTTGGAGACTTTAATTCCCGCCACACGAGTTGGGGTTCTAGAACTGATCTTAGTGGGAAACGCTTGTGGGAGTGGACAATGGCTAATGACCTGACGTGCCTCAACGTCGAAACCCCCACATTTATTCGTAATCACTCCAGGTTGGCCTTAGATTTAAGTTTTGTCAGTTCGGCCATTACTACTTCTTCTTGGAAAGCGCTGAACTGTGGCACCAACAGTGACCACTTACCAATAAGTTTTGAAATTTCTTGCCCGACAATTCCATCTTGTTCAAATGTAAGAGTATTTGTAAATTACACTAAATTTAAGAATGATCTGAAGTCAGCATTGGCTTTTCACTCGGAAGAGAGCGATCATAAAAAAGCACTGAAAATAAACGCAGTTATTAAAGATCCTACAAAAGAGCCAAATTTACTGTTGAATCCACAAAACGGGCATGTAGCCGTTGGTGGAATGATGAATGTACACGAGAGCACCGACGACGTCAGGCAGCTTGGAGGAAGCTTTTACATAATCAATCCCCCCAAAACAGGGCCGATTATGAATTCATTGCAGTGGGCTTTAAGAGAAGGGTAGAGTTCAAGCTAAACAAGAATATGACAAGACATTATGAATACCTGTCGAAGCCTGAACATATGAAAGCACTGTTCCGATATATGAGAGTTCAGAAAATCTTGCCATCACCAGTTAATGCAGCATGTGGTAATCTGTCGGCGCCAGAAATGACCACTACCTTAGAGGCAATCGGTAAAGGTCTGGAAAGCAGATTTACTTCAGCACCTGGCACAAGTCTACGACAAAGTCTGACTTTGGCGAAGTGACACAGATTTAAGTATCCAACGTGATTAAACATTTACCCTGTGCGTCTCCTGGCCAGATGGAATCACAATACTCATGATTAAAATTCTGTTCAATTTATCGCCTAGAGACGTCGCCAATGTTATTAACTACTCCTTAGAAAACTCATGGGTGCCGCAGGATTGGGGGGGTAGCAAAGGTGATTTCTATACTAAAAAATCTGGGTGTAGGAGCAACAGCCGATAATATCAGACCAATCTCTCTAACATCTAACATGGTCAAATTAGTAGAGAGGGTCCTACATGGCCGAGTAAGTATCTGGATGGCAGACAGTTTAGCAATAAAACCGAACCAAATCGGCTTTCGTAGTGGTTTCTCTATTTGGTGTACCCATGCTGATTTAGAGAGCCGAATATAGCTCGCGCGAAAAAGAAGGCAATACGCTGCTTTAGTGACGCTTGACATAGCCAAGGCGTATGACAGTGTGGAGCACTTCATATTGTTATATACGCTAAAGAGATTGAATTTCCCACAATATTTTATTAGGTGGGTGGCAGAATTTTTAAAATCAAGTGAATTCCACTGCTTCAAAGAAGGATGTTCCTCATCTAAATTTAAAGAAACGCGCGGAGTTCCTCAAGGAGCTGTCTTATCTCTAGTGTTATTTAATGCTTTAATGAGCACAATTCCAACAGATCAAGACGTTACTGTCTACATTTATGCTGATGACATCGCATTCTTTGCTGCTGACTGTGGTATTTACTCACTACAACTTAAATTACAAAGATATAATAACATGTTAGAAATTTAGTTGCAGTAGATTTCGCTATCGTTAAATATCAACAAAAGTTCGCTCATGATGTTTCCGCTTGCACAACCAATTTCGATTTCAATTCTATATAAACAGGAACCCATCCAGCAAGTGGACTCTATAAAATATTTGAGAATGATTTATAATGACAAACTTAACTGGAGTCCACACATAGAGTATATAACTACCAAAGCACAGCAAGCTTCAGGCTTACTGCACAAGCTAAGTAACCGGAAATATGGGTTACGGAGGCACACCTTTATAACGTTGTACAAGATGTATATGCGCCCCATCATGTAATTCGGCTACATATTATTCTCGGGTGGCCCTGCTTATAAAACGAAACCTCTAGTTGTCTTGGAGCGAGAAGCACTGCGAATGTGTCTGGGACTCCCTAGGTTTGTGGCTATCAACGTACTGTACCAGGAAGCGCACCTGTCTACACTAATTTGTCGATTTCAAATTTTGACCGTACAAGCATTTTTAAAATTTTATAGCTTACCGGCAAGAAGACCTCAATATGCTTTTATCGCAAACACAGACGCCTTCTTTCTTGCTCATTGGCCACGGTTTCACACACCTCAGATAATATTTGTACAAAAGAATCTAGAAAGTATTAATGTGAACATTAGAAATGTAATTGAGACTGATGACTCGAATCGTCATGTTATAATTGACTATGATGATATATTCTTCCAAAACGCCAAGTTACAATCTAAAATTTTTAAATAACATAATATTAGATTACTTGGAGCATGCAAAAACTAGAAGTATAATAGCCACAGATGCTTCCGTAAATAATCAAAAGACAGGTGTAGGCATGCCTCTGATTCGCTTGACTGGTCCTTTTCAGTGAGACTGCCTGATTTTACTCCAGTTATTGAAGCGGAGCTCGTGGCGATTATTTTAGCGCTTCAAAAACTTCCATCAAATGAAAACAACGCAGTCATAATGACGCATTCTCTTTCAGTTTGTGCAGCTGCGACAGCTTCAGTGAACTCTCAAATTCTAAGCACATTCAAAACATTAGTACTCCCGCAGTTGAGACTCCTGAGGTAACTATGGGTTCCGGGACACTGTGGATTAAGATTAAATAAATTGGCCGATTCCTTAGCACGAGCCGCACTGGATGGGTCAGTTTTATCCATGCTGCCAGATGTTGAATATATTACGGCAATAAGAAATCGAAAATCAGCAATCTCCACTGATACGATGGAAAAAGTAACTACATGGACAGAATATAACCACCTCAAGTTTCTATAGCAACCCCACTGGAGCCAGTCCAGAAAACTTGAAATTTTAATTACTTAATTTGGATGTCGTGTCCCCCCCCCCCCCCTAAACTTGTATCTACACAGAGCTGGTCAGACAACATCACCCCTCTGCGCATTCTGCGGAGACATAGAATCACTAGAACATTGTTTTTTTGTATTGTCGCCACTACGCTATACTTCGAAAAAGGTTACTAGTTATTCCATTTCTGAAAATAGGAGTTAGATTGATGGAAACGGCGCTAAGCATTGGTGCCTCAGTTTTGGGACATTGCCACAGGGACGCTTTCAATGCCATTTGCGATTATATTCAGGCAACCAAGCGTATAACTTTGTGATCTTCAATTAAAAAATTATTTATTACTCCCCAAGGCAAAGTGAAGTAAACGCCGCTGAGTGGTAATCATAACACCTCAAATCTCAAAATTGCTCTACTTGACTTTTCTATTTTTTTCTCGTTTGCTCTTTTTTATGTTCTTTTCCTTACATTAGTCTCATTATAATACAAATTCATTACACATAGTTAAAATGATCACAAAAAAACTGCACTACAATTTTTTGGCCAATCCCCCTGAGTGGGTATGAGCCATCATCGCAGGGAAACAAACAAATAAACAATTCCCGACTATTGTTTACAGTCAGTGGTGAGTGCTATATTCTGGTGTCACGTGCCTGTAGTTACTGCGAGTCAGTGGAAGAAGACGAATAAGAGCACGTTAATGGCAGCGCGACCATTGGTGATCGTGGAAGAGACAGTGTCTTCCAGTAGGTTGGAAAGCTTCTCCCGTGCAGCGCGTCTGCTGATTCCGTGCGTCGTCCTGTTCGGCGCGGTAGCATCCTTCTTCGTCGGCTGGACCGGAACCCTGATCTTGTACAGGACCAACATCTTCCGAAGGTAAGCTGATACGCACGCCAGACAACATCGTCGATAATACATCGTGCGACCAAGGCCAAATTTGGCCTTGCACGCCTTTATTTAAATTAGTCACTCGTACAGCAGCTTTCATTGTTGAAAACTGCCTGCTATAAATAGGATTTGTAAATACTTACGCAAGAAGGATTGAGAAAATTTTAAAAATCAGTCTTTGTAACATTGGGTACCAAACTGATCAAGCCAATATAATTTATGGCTAAAGTGCGCGTTAGACCTTGGCTTACTCGGAACACTTAGGCTTTCTCAACATGCATGGCTTCTCTATTTCTGCCTAATCCTCAAGAAAGTTATCCATTTATATCTTTCTATGTAAACTAATGTTTGCACGAAGGGATGCTGGTAGCTTGTGTGCCTAATATTTAAAAAGTACTTTCACTTTCTTGAATCAGTAGTATAGAAGCTGCGCCTCCCCGCAGCGTAAACTCTACGTTGCCACTGCCGTCAACAACTTTGCGAAAATGTGTACCAATCATGCATCAGAAGGCCTTAACGACAGTTCGAATTGCAGAGAATTTAAGAGAACCTATTTCGCAGTTATGTGTCGGCCACAGTTACGTGAGAACAAAAAAAAATAGTATTACGTTAAAAAGCTACCGTGTTCTCAACGCTGAAACAATGAACTTATACTGACACTCATAGGTGTATTCAACAATCTACTCTCTTTTTTGGCTCTGGCAAGAAATATTTTGCTAACATAACGAATATGCAGGCCCAAAATGGTGTACAGAAAGCGAGAATGCAGTAGAAAAGGTGCTACAAAGTTTTTCATCCCGCTGCACTTTACTTGCTGTCTTTATTTACGGTAATTAAGCAAGAAATGGAATACGGTAGGCCAGCTTATGATTTTCGCTTTGCTCAAACTTTCTTTGATATAAAATCTCGCATGCTTCTTTGTTAATGCAACGCTTTTCTGATTTCTCCACCACCTTTGTCTCCGGCATGCAGGAATGTGCTCCCAGACAATGCGCTCAACTCGGCCGCCATCATTGCATACAACGTGGGTTCTATTCTGGAATACAGCCGTCCCAAATCTGAAACCCATCCCCAAGCGTCATCACGTAACGAAAGCATTGCTGCGTTCTCGGGCAACGAACAACTTCTGCGCTACCAGTAGAAAATACTACGGAGTGTGTCAATTGCCCTACCATCTTCGTCAAACGGGACGATCGGTTTTGTGTATTTATGTATTCATTTCACTGAACGTTACATCGACACGCCAGAACCAATAGCATTTGTATTCAGATTCAGCGTATGCTGTTCGCAGGCCGTTTTTTTTTTTCATCAATAAGTATTCATTTGTTTCATTGTCATCGTGTGGTGTGTACTCCCTGAATTATAATTAGCTTGACGTAGAAACCGACGTAGGAGCGCAACTAAGCACGACGCACGAGAAGACAAAGACGAGGACAGTGCACCTGTTCTCGTTTGCTTCTTCTTGTGTATCATGTTTAGTCACACTGTCAAGATGGTTTTATGTCTAAGCACCAAATTTCCTAACAGTCAGCTCTTTTGAAATAGATTAGTTAGCATTCGCTCAATACCTATCATTAACTAGCATTCCCCTAGTACCTATTGAGCAAGTTTTTTTTCCTGCAGCATGAATTTTAAAAAAATCTGCGTCATGATGCAAAGACGGACGAATGATGTGATGCAATTAAAGGGTTGCTTCTCTTCCCTAATGCATACTTTCCTATAGAAGGACCTATTGAGAGGGAGAGGTGCATCACTGAATCAACTGAGCCTTCAAACTCGGCCCACTCAACGACTGCTGTATTGCTTATCTTTGGGCCGACAAAGATCGGTATGAAAAAAATAGAAGTTATGGGAATGCTTTAATGGCTTGCATCAAAAAATGCCATGCTCAAAGATATTCTCGGCAAGCATGTACACATTCGTACTGAGACTCTTCGAGCACTGGTACTAATACTTCTCTAAATTGTCAGTAATTCCATGAACTCAGAGTTGTCTTTTTTTTTTTCTAGTCACTTGCTATTAGGTGAGAAGAACCTTAGGAGCTCACTTGTCGGCGTCTAATGTGATGGTGGGTCATGTAGACACGGTCCATCATAAAAATGGGTATGCGCTGAAAAGATTGGTAAATACCACTACTCACCACTGGTCCACCAATAATAAAGACAACAGTCAGCCCAACAAATAACCGACGATGTTAGTGAAGCGAAAACGCGCTTCCCAACATGCCCTATAGGGAACTGAACCCGGCATGTAGGGAAAAGGAGCCTCCATAGGGTAAGCTGCATTTCCGCTGCCACATGATTCATGGCCGATCTCTTGTAGTGAATCGAGCCGCACCTCGAGTATCCAACTAAGCAATCAATCCGACGCGATATTTCGTCGTCTTTAGTGAGCGGAAACATCCTTCCTTGCATGCTCGGTTTCAGGCTGAGACCCACTGGTGCCTCTTCGAAAAACTCGCTTTCAAAACACTACATGCTTCACTCCTCTTCAATTTCTAAAGCACTGGTTGTAAAGTAAGTTTCGCATAGATAATCCGAGTTGCCTCACACACGTGGGGCCACCAGGGTTCAAGAACTCGGGGTCGTAACCCAGCAGAACCCGCCACACAAACTCGCTGGAATCACAGTAAACTTTTCCCGTTGCTTTCATGCATGTGGCGTATCGAGATTCCCCTGCAACTAAAGATAACTTTATAAAGGCTTCCGGTTGAAGCAGTTTTGGTATTCCTTGTCTTGTGCACTTGTGGTCCGATAACAGCCGTTTAATGAAAGGTGCACGATGAATGGCTACATTTTCTACGGTAGCCATGACTTGCCCCTAACGTATCGTAAAGCTTGGTAATTCAATCGGTTACCAATATTAAATGGGACGCACAATATTTATTCGTGTTTGCAGTTAACGGTGGGTCAGTTCACAGTGATTAAGTACTCATGAGGCATCAATAAATTTACGACTATGATGCACAAACATGTTATACTGGCATACATCCGAATTTGTATTTGAACTGATGATTCCTAAAGGTGGTGATATATGAACCGTTCTTTATTGTCTGACCTGTTTCTGCTTCATAGAGCGAAACAAACGAAGCCGTTATAGCT
>WOVY01012905.1:160000-372500 GCA_013436015.1 Rhipicephalus annulatus
CTGGACGACTGGCCCGATGGAGCTTGCGTCTACAGGAATTTGACGTTACCATCGTATATAAGTCTGGACGGAAGCATGAAGACGCTGATACGCTGTCGCGTGCACCCATACCTTTAGTCAATCAAGAAGAAGACGACGATGATGGTTTCCTGGGCGCCCTTAGCTCATCTGACTTGAGCAGACGCCAGCGAGAGGATGAAGAGATTCGACCGCTCATCGACTATCTGGAGGGTCATAGCGCCGTTATACCTCGCCATCTATTTCGTGTCATGACGTCTTTCTGCCTCCGAGGTAATGTCCTGTATAAAAAAAAACGCCCGTTCTACGAGCCGCGCTTACCTCCTCGTCGTTCCGAAGGACATGCGGGACGAAGTCCTCTCCGCGTGCCATGATGAACCCACATCTGGTCATCTAGGTTACTAGCGAACGCTCGCCAGAGTAAGTGAGGCGTACTACTGGCCCGGACTTTCAGCAAGCGTGAAGCAGTACGTTAAAAGCTGTCGTGAATGCCAGCGTCGAAAGTCGCCACCAAGCAAGCCGGCTGGATTACTTCAGCCAATTGATCCACCCCACAAGCCATTTGACCAAGTCGGCATGGACATTCTCGGCCCATTTCCTTTATCGTCCGACGGCAACAAATGGGTCATTGTTGCAACTGACTATTTGACCCGCTATGCTGAGACACAGGCGATACCACGAGCCACGGCTTCTGAGGTAGCACAGTTCTTCATGTGCCACATTGTTCTGCGCCACGGTGCTCCATCTACAGTGATAACCGACAGAGGAACAGCGTTCACTGCACAACTTATTGATGAAGTTTTTCGGCTAAGTAACACTAGGCATCGAACGACGACTGCTTACCATCCGCAGAGCAACGGCTTAACCGAGCGACTAAATAAGACAGTCACAAACATGATCTCCATGTACATCGACGTCCAACACAAAACATGGGATCGCATTTTGCCTTATGTGACGTTCGCTTATAACACCGCCGTTCAAGAAACAACCCGATTTACACCGTTTCGCCTTCTCTACGGCCGCGAAGTTCAGACGATGCTGGATGCGATGCTTCCTTATGAAGGCGCTGATCGATTACCAACTGACGCAGAAGAATTTGCAGAGCGTGCCGAGGAAACTCGCCAGCTCGCCCGGCTACACATTGGTCAGCAGCAACAGGTCGATGCACGACGTTACAATAAGCGTCACAATGACGTATCTTATAGTCCGGGAGACCAAGTTTGGGTTTGGACCCCTGTTCGGCGCCGTGGCCTCTCCGAAAAGTTGCTCAGCAGATACTTCGGTCCGTATAAAGTAATACGCCGCGTGAGCGACGTAAACTACGAAGTGGTTCCGGACGCTACGTCGTCACGATGGGCACAACGAAAACAACCGACCTCTGACATAGTTCACGTGGTGCGCATGAAGCCCTATTTTGCGCGTTCCTAAAAGACCACTTTTCCTGTGTTTTTTTTATTTGTGCTCCGACGATTGCCTCATCATTGGTGAACTTATCGCGTCTAACATTTGATTATTGGTGCCCTTTTTCATTGTTTAACCTACTTTGTTTTGGTTTTTTTCAATAACTTTACAGCATCGGGACGATGCTCTTTCTTTTTTTTGTTGAGGAGGAATATTGCCACCTGCTTCTAGTAGTGGGTCGTATGCCAAGGTGAAGGCACACACCACGAAGAAGAAAGAAGTGCGCGTGAACCCCCGCTCTAGAAGACAAGCCCAACCGGCGCGCTTGGTTAGAGCCCTGTTGCTCGGACATCAATAGACCTTGTCGACATCCCCTGGAGCGACGTGACAATATATAAAAGAGAGAGAGGTATGGCAGAACAAATATTAACTGGTAAGTAGCTGGAGCAAACGCCTAAAACAAACGAAACTTAAGATGCATATCTTTTATTTACGTACGCTAAGATTATATGTAATCAGCATGGTAGGCATTTTTCTACCAAATTATTTATCGATGACTATATTGAATTATAAAACACCTACACAAAATTAACCGCATTTCCCAGTGATCCGCTGTTGCCCGGTGTCAGCCCTCGTACCACTACTGCCAATTCCGTAATTTATCGTCATAACCTAATTTTCCGTTATCCTAAACTGTGCCTCAAGTGTGCCGGAAGCCCGTTGTTTAACTATATCAGATGACGAATTATTTCTTTTCCGCATTAGATGACCTGTCTAACGCTTCAATTTTCCAAATGGTCAGACCACACTTTTTGTTTTGCCCTTATAGCATACAGTTAACTTCATATAATACTTACCACGAATGTGTTCTCTGATTATTACTTCTCTATATATCAACTGCAAAGTTGTGGCGGACGTTTATATGTGTATTTGGTTAAGTTTGTGTAATCGTGAGAGGTAAATGTGTTCAGCGACCACTTAAAAAATATTGTAAGGTTTACCTGTAAGGCCAGGAGAGAAATGAGAAATTCGAAATAAATATGTTAGGACACACCCGATGGCAGCAGTGGTATACAAAGAGAGAGTGGGGGGGATATGCAATAGCGGTGTATTTGAGGTCGGCAATGAAGCTTTTGATGGAAGATCGAGAGGAAAAGCCCGTGCAACGCTGAGGATAAGACGGGTCTAGGTAATGACCCCGCAAGAGTTTACTCTGCGGGTCAGGGACTCTGTGAATGCGTAGGGAAGCGATTTCGAGTTTCTCTGGGTCCCCAGAGAAAACCTCTGGGCCACTCGCTCAAGTCAATCGACGAACGGCATCGTTTGGCGCAGGAACGCCGACTCGAAGAAGTGGTAACTGCGTGGCAGAGGCCAAGAGGGATACTTCTTGCGTGGTGGTTCCTCTACTTCACTATACCTCTGCCCACTACCCCGAACACGAGCACACGAACATACACACACACACAAACCCACAACACACACGCACGCACACGATTCGGCTCAACTTTGGCTGAGAGAGGAGCGCTTGATTAATGCGGCAGTGCCACACCAACGATGCCATTTGAGCCTGCATTCGCCAGGCCAATAGACTGGCTAGCTGTTCTGTTTTTGCGATAGGTGCATGGAGAAACCGTAGTTTCTAGCATGCATTACTGATTGCGAGCACAAGTCTTTTGCTCTTCGTTTTCTATTTTGTCACTATGCCGAAAGCGCGAATATTTGGCTCCACGAGTCTAATCACTTACGCACCCCTCCCCTCCCCTCCGCGTTGATCCATGTTTCTAGATGGAGGTAGTTAACATAATGTTGTGGGAAATCACACAAATGAAAAGGTCTATGAAATATTGCGTGAATATTTCAGTCAGTGCCATCTCACAAGTATAAAAGTGTGAATTCTTAAGTTAAGAGTTTAGTCAGTGCTACGATGCACGGTATCAAAAAAGCCATTACAATGACTGAGTATTGCAGCTAATGACTACTAACTCACCTACCCCCATCAAAATTATTCAAGAATCAATCTAATTCGCGCCAAATTAACATTATGAAGCCACTCGAGAACCAGTCATTTTCTTGTTGCCCGTATATCATCGGCACGAAAGAGAGTGCCACGCCCCGTGGAGGACGAAAATATAGCATTATAACGCTGCCTGTATATAAACGTCGGCGATCATACAACTGAGCCGCCCCGCTGGAGCGATCGTAACGTAATCGAATTGAGGTGAATGACCGACAGACGAGACCAAAACGTTGCTCTTTATCCGCGACCCGTACGACTCGACAGTGCGTTGCCATTTCCTCGTCTGCGAACCTGGCTTTCATTGTATTTCTATTAATTTTTGATATGTGGTTTTTTGTAGAACCCCTATTCATTCACTGTCCGTCACTCACTCCATCGAAGTGGCACTCTTTCATTTTTTTCTTGATTTCTTCGTTTGACTACTTCGGTAAAAACCTTAGCACTCACGAATATGTGTGCTGTTCGGTGTCCCGAGTGCGCGATCGAACCGCTGATCGCCGCAAGGGCCAGCGTGCGAAATCATTTGAGGAAGACTAGAGGACTGGTAGGCACAAAGAGGAGGGGACGATCGGAAATCAGATCCGGTGGCCGTCTTTGAATGACAATGACGGGCCCAATCGTTCGAGTCGATGAAAACTCGCTTTCCTGCCGTTCTTGTTTACCGCTGAACTTCGTCTCTTCTTCCTTTTTTTGTCCCAGCTTGGTGGTCTAGTGGCTAAGGTGCTCGGGCTCACCCGCAGGTCACGGGATGAGGTAGCGGCTGCGTTTTCGATGGAGGTGAAAATGCTGTAGGCCCGTGTGCACAGATTTGTGTGCACGTTAAAAACCCCACCATGTTCATATTATCAGTCAGGTAATAGAGAAATGCGCGGAATACAACCAACCCTATACATAGCCTGCATAGATTACGAGAAGGTGCTTGACTCAGCCGAGACATCAGCAGTGATGCAGGCACTATGAAATCAGGGCATCTACGAACCTACATAAACTTATTGGAAGAAATGTACAGCTGATCAACTGCCACCATGATGCCTCATAAAGAACCCGACAGAATACTAATAAAGAAGGGTGCAAGACAAGGGGATGCGATCTCCCCGATGCTATTTACCACCTCCTTATGGGAGGTTTTCTGAAACTTAGAATGGGAAGAGATAGGGATGCGAGTTAATGGAGAATACCTTAATAACGTGTGCTTTGCCGATAACATTGCATTGCTAAGTAACTCAGAGAACTAGTTGCAACGTATTACTGAATTATACACAGAGAACAGAAAGGTACGTCTTAAAATTAATATGTAGAAAACGAAAGTGATCTACAAGCACATCGGAAAAGACCAGCGCTTCGGTATAGGTAGCAATGCACTTGAATTTGTAAAAGTGTACGCCTACTTAGTGACGCACACAGCCTAACTACGAGATTCAAGCAACTAGACCAAAGTGTGGAGCGTAGTTCGCAAGAATTCTCAATCATAAATGGTAGATTGCCACTATCCCTCAAGAGGAAGGTATATAACAGCTGAATCTTACAGGTGCTTACTTATGAAGTAGGAACCTTGAGGATTACAAATAGGGTTCAACCTCAGTTGAGGAGCGCGCAGCGAGCAATGGAAATGAAAATGATAGGTGTAACCCTCAGGGACAACAAGAGAGTAGAGTGTATCAGGGAAGAAATAAATGTTGAGGACACCATAGTCGAAATCAAGAAGTGTTCATGGGCAGTGCATTTAGCACGAAGGCAAGATGACCGTGGGTCATTAAGGATCAAAGAATAGATTCCAAGAGAAGGCAAGCGAGTGAAAGGGCGACAAAAAGTTATGTGGGCAGATTAGATTTGGAAGTTTGCAAGTATAAAGTGGCAGCAGCAAGCACACGTAGGAGTTGAATGGCAGAAAATGGGAAAGGGCTTTGCGCTGCAGTGGGCGTAGTCAGGCTGATGTTGATGATGATGATGATGATGATGATGATGATGATGATGATGATGATGATGATGGTGGTGGTGGTGGTGGTGGTGGTGATGATGATGATGATGATGATGATGCCTACGACGACGACGATGATGATGATGATATTTGCAGTTTAAATATCTAAGCTCACTTTTATCTTGGTAGGTTTTTAGCTTGAACGTCGAGCTACCCAGCTCTTGGCTCATCTTTTGTAGGTGGGCGCTGCCACGAAGAGAATATAATCATCACGGTCGTCATTGTCGTTGCCATCATCACCACCACCACCTTACCGAGCGTAGTGGGCAACTGTCACAGATTGTACTAAGTGCAACAAGGACGTCGACAGAATGCGGTCTTCCTCCATTCCATGGCCAGGCTCGACGAGGCCCGACACGTTGCCAACTGGCTTGGCAGAGAGCATCGACCGCTCCATGTACGGCTGGCTCGTTCATCGCAGTGGGTGGTGCACCCCTTGCAGAATATTTGGCTCCGTGTTCATCGCAGCCGCTCTCTGCATGCTGTTCGGTGCGGTATGGTACCACCAAGTGGCCAAACCGGCCTTCTTAATGACCGTACAGTCCAAGCATCTGAAGGCCGGCCACGACTCCACGCATGTTCGTGTTGCCAGAGTGATGCGCAAGACTTCAAGCTTTACGGAACTGAGGCCGGAGAGTACGATCTCGAACGATGCGATGCATTCTACCAGAACATATTTCCACGTGGCGAAGGACGACTCAAAAGCGTAGAGTTATTTTGAAAGCACAAGATGCTGCAGTCCTGTCGTTCAACCCCTATTTTTGTTTCCTTTTATACTGAGTTGTGCTAAACACTTAAAACGTGTTCATACTTGATAGCGTGGATTTCACAGAATCCAAAAGAAGAAAGAACACTGAAGCGTGGAAAGAGCATTCCGCTGTGCTTCAAAGTGCTTGTTATTTTTTCTTTTGTCTCATGTGGAATTCACGCAATCCAGTATTTAAGATTATATATGTCAACTAACCCATAAACAAATTTTCTTGAATGCAGAACGTTCTGTGTGAAAAACAGTCTTACTTGGCAAAACTGCGATCTTTGATGGTGTTCCTGGTGCTTTGAATGATACATGCCTAAGATGCAAGCATGTTATTACATGATGTGTGTGTGACAAAAAGTAACTACCGTATGGTCTTTAGAAACATGTTATATGCTAATGCAAAATTTTAAGCAGACTAAGCAGTGTGGTCACCCGAGATTTTAAAAATCACATCATATCCACGGAGTGAGTGATGAGTGGGCGAAGCTCCGAAGGTTCAGTGTCAATGTTTATGAAAGGGAACACGGGAGTGCGTGGCCTGCGTGCTCCGGCAGCTGCTGGCAAACACGTTCAAGCGGAAGCGAGAGCAACGGCAGTCACTTTTCACGTCATTTGGCTGCGGGCTAAACAACCATTCGTTGCTGATAGAGAACCAGCGGCAAGATTGCGATCCCCTCCCCCTACAAAGCAATCGCGTGAGTGCCGATAATCGCCTTGTAGGGGGAGAGGTTGCAATCATGCCATTCTATATCAGCAACGAATGGTTGTTTTGCTCGCCAAGAGATGACGTAAAAAAAAGGACTGTCGTTACTCTCGCTTCCGCTTGAACGCGCTGCCAGCAGCCGCCGGAGCGCGCAGGCCACGCTTTGCTGTGTTCCCTTTCATAAAAACTGACACTGTACATCGGTAAACCTTGAAGCTTCCGCAATCTTGCCCAGTCTATCGTTTTGTCAAGACGTTACAAACACTTTGTGCGCGTTTCACCCCCACTTCTTCGGCTCTCAGCTCAGGATCGTCTTGCCGACGCTTTTGTGCAGCTTCGGCTTCGCGGGCGCTTACTGCAGCACGTGCTGCAGCTGCTTTCCGAGCCCTCCCTTCCGCCGTCTTCGTCACTCATACTTTAAGCACACATACTGCCGGCGAAAGAGAAAGTGCGCCAAGAGCGAACGCATCTTATAGCTGCTCCCTAGCGGGCTCCTATCGCACTAGAGCACACATCAAATTATAGCGAGCACCGCAGCCCCATCTAGCGAATATGCCGAGTACTAGCGGTGCGAGCGCCACATCGTCATCGCCATAGCGGTTGCTGTGACGGATCACAATGGCGGACAAGCCTACGCCTTAAGGAGCTTCGCCTTTAAAAGGCATGGTCGATCCTTCTATCGTAGAAATCAGTATGTAACACGAAAGCAAAGTGTATCTTACAGAAGCAGTTGAATGTTCATTCCAAATTTATTGAGAGCTTCCACAATGTCTAGTGGTGTCTACGACTAATATCTACAATTAACGTCCATGATCAATAATTAAACGAGGCCTTGCAGTAGCTGTAGTAATTTACGCGGAGGGTGTCATCGAGGAAAATGGTGTGACTGCGAGAAGAGCGTCGCTCATTGGACGCAGAACTTGGGCCAAGGTCTCCTTTCCGCGGCATGTTATACCTATTTAACACCAAGGTCGAACTGGAGGGAAACGCAAGGCATGTTGTGTCTCCTATGTTTCCCTGCAGCTTTTTTGGGGGCGAGCGAAGGCATGAAAGACAGTGTTACAGGCAGTTGAGACAGGCGCGCCTCGCAGACCTATTTTTTTTTTTTTGTGAGGATGGATTGTGTGAGCGAAGCTGATCCTGAGGCAAAGGTTAAAGCAATGACAAAATTGCAGTTCTCTCATTGGAAACGCGCCTAATGGGACGGATGCGCACAAGTGACGCGTAGCAGCAGCAAATCGTGGAGGCCATGACCCTGGTGCATTCATTCAATTTATCATTTGCAGAGGGGAACACCACTCCGCTCACCAAGAGCTGTGTAAAAAGAAAGTGTGGGATATATAAGGCATATAAGGTATGTATGGCCACAGCGGGGTCTTCTGAAAGACTTGGTAGACAGATTTTCCAGCCCCTCTCTACGGAATCATTTACGAGTAGGGAAGTAATCTCATTGAATGCATAAGAAAGAAATTATTTCCACCTGGAGTTAAGACGTTTTTCTCTTGAGTTTACACGTGTATACAAACTGTAAAAGCATGTCTTGAACAATGACGTGTTTCTTCCGTGGGGTGAGAATTCTCTTTTTTTTTGTCACAAACCAGATGCAGTAGAAAACGTTCTTATCAACTGTTGGGATGCCTAGTTTTATTGGGGTTTCCTGCAAAGAACGTTTAATGAGAGACTACCAACAAATGTCTCCTCTGCCTGTTTTAGACAATAGTGTCCAATGGGACCTGTTTAAGCTTCTAGGTATTCACGTATGGACGTCACGCGCAGAAGTACGAGACGCTGTACCCCACGCTGGCACTATTGGTCGACGCCTATTTTGTTAGAAACGTCACGAAACCTAGAAGTGCTGGAGTGCCAAGTGGCTTATGATTTAATGCTGTGTACATTAGATGTAAATGCAGCCAGTATTGCAATTGCTGATAGGTTGTGTGTGACATATATATACATCTTATCTTTAAACGTTCCAATAACGAAAAAAGTGAAAAAGACGTAGGTCATAGACCGGCATCTGCTGTCGCGGGTAGCAAGGTCATGGGTTTGATTCCACTCAACTGAAGTTTTTCTTTCACCCACTGAATACATCACTGAGTTCTTGGCATATATATATATATATATATATATATATATATATATATATATATATATATATATATATATATATATATATATATATATATATATATATGTATATATATATATATTTATTTATATTTATATTGTGTGTGTGCGTGTGTGTGCATGTGCGTGTGCGTGCGCGTGCGTGTGTGTGTGTGTGTGTGTGTGTGTGTGTGTGTGTGTGTGTGTGTGTGTGTGTGTGTGTGTGTGTGTGTGTGTGTGTGTGTGTGTGTGTGTGTGTGTTTGACAACGGTAGTCGTGAACAGGCCACGCAGGTTACAGTTTTATAGCTCTGATAGCCCTTCATTAGGCAGAAAATATTGGTCCTGAAGCACTTTTGGATCGCGCTAAGCTTTCTTCTTTATGTACTTATTGGCCTTGTATTATTAATGCCAAAAAAATCTATGTAGAACTCAGCAGTAGAAAAACCCTCACTTTTCAAACATTATCCACTTCACTGAATTTCAAGTTCCTTCATCGAGCACCCCTTTGACGATGACAGGGAACTCTGCGTTAAAGATTCAAAATATTCCTACTTAATTTCAATCCCTCTTCCTGCCTCTGACGTTGTAGAAATTACACTTCCTTATGTAATAATTTTCTCGAAGATTTACGTATGCTCCCTTTTGTACCCTCACTTCCCTCCCGCATCCCACTATAGTCCACGAAGCAGACTAAATAGATAAATTTGTTTATTGATTATCCACCCCCTCTTTTCTTTGCTCTACCCTCTCACTTAATTCCCCGTGTGGGTACGAGCAAAAAAATTGCAGGCCAAAAGGGCTTTTAAAATTAAAAAAGAAAAGTTCTGTTTCATTTCAATTCCAATACTCAAGTTTTCCAGCAAAATAACCACTAAGGTTCTGGTCTGAATGTCGAATTAAAATATATTTGTCACTTTTTATTATATGCATATTTTCCCTGTTTGATGAATAACTATTACTCCAGATATTCAAAACTTCAAATGAACAACTCTTGATCACTCCCCCAGTGGGGGTACGAGTCAAAGAAGTATCATCACCATTAAACCTATTGCGCAATGTACGATTGTTCGGAACCAAGGAGGTCAAGCTTGTTCGGCCGCTGGCCCGTATCCGTGGAGGCACAGCGGTCGCTCCCGCAAGAGGAGGAGGCCCCGAAGAGGACGGACAGTCCTGCTCGCTGCGTCCGCTGCAACACGTGGCTAGCGGCGATCGTCGTGTTCCTGATAGTTGTGGGCACGGGCGTGACCGTGAGTGTTTTCTACCTGCACCTGCTTGACTTTGGCACTTCGAGAACTCAGAAGAAGCCGCAACACTATCGGTATCCGTGGCCGCCGACTGAAGCGTCGACCAACCGACTACGCAGGGCTGGAAACGACACGCCACACGTCCACTACGAGTGCACAAGCGCAGGAACGGCAACCTCCGTAACCTCGACGCACGGCAAAGTCAACTCGCAGCGCACAGCTCTGATTGTGGCGGACTCCGGCAAAGTGGCGTACAAGAGGCGGGATGTTTGACGTCATGATTGACGTCCTGTATGGCCCCAAGCATCTGTCCTGCCCGCATATTCGACAATGTAAGCACGGATGTTTTAGCAGCTGGCGCCGACCGGCATTCCTGTAGCGCGTAGGACTATGAGGCCATGAAAGCGCGCATACAACTTTTTGATCGCAGATGAATGACGTTGTAGGTAAAAGAATGTCACTAAAGTTACTTCGACGATGTAACTGATCAGTTTCTACGAGAATGAAGCCTTGGTAATAATACCTTTCCAACCAGACATTTCTGCAGAAAGATTCTAAAAGTATGGTGATATATGTTATAAATTATGTCTGTCGCTAAATGATAACGACGGTATATAGACGCAAGGGTACTGCAAGTTATCGAGAGCGTTGTAGATTTAGATTACCATTTCATCAGTGTGCATTTCTACAAATGCGTTGTTCGCGTAAAATTAGGACGCTTGGCACCCCGAATTTGTAGAGTTATGAAAGATACCGCAGTGAAATGATCGTATTTATTTCTAGAAGCCTGCTTGTATGATGTCTACTTAAATACGCGAGCTCACTTGCAGCCTCATCTCCGTTCAGATGAGGTGGCCAGAAGTTCCTGGTATGACGAACACCATCCTGCTCTCAGAAGAAGATCATGACAGCCACTGTGATAACCTGGGGAATACGTAAAATGAAACCATAAAGGCTAGAGCAATAGATGCCTCAACCAAGCATGAAAAGCGAACGTTAGCGAAAAAATTGGAGACCCCAAAGCTTCGCCTTTAGGAATTGAACGAGATAGCGACAACATGTTCCTAGTTAGTGCGTACTTTAAACACTTAGTGCATGAAACTTTTTCAAATTTGCTATGCATCCGCTACGTGGCATCAAGGGAATAGGTGCGGTAGCATGTGTGCCTTTTGTAGGGGTGTACCGGTTTTAGACCACAGAGCCATTATGATGATCACATATTCAGACGCCCGTTGGCAGTGGACGCTTGTACCACGCATTATTACTGCAATAGTTCATGTTGCATTGTGAAACATGTATACAGGACTCGTTTATTTGTGAAGCATGAAAGCTACTTTCACTCCATTTCCAAGCAGAGAAAGTTCTTTTCGCTACTTTTACAAGCAGAGGCGTGGTTTGTGTGGTAGAACATCCGCTTAGCGCGCAAACGACCCGGGTACAATCACCACTCGGACCCCAAAACTCTCGTTCAGTCCCCCCAGAGTTTTTTATCGTTTATTTATTTTATTTGCACCGTTCTCAATGTTTTGGTTTTTGGTCTTGCATAACACGATGAATTTTCGCTCACAATCAATAACGCCGATGCCGGAATTTCTGCGAAACGAGTGCTTTATAGCTATCGCGTTAATATTTCATGTTGCATTCTAAAACATGTATGGATTGTGCGTATGTTTCTAAAGCATGAAAACTACGTTCGCTGCATTTCCAAACAGAGGAAGTTCTTTTCACTGTTTTCACAAGCAGACACGTGGCCGTGTGATAAAACACCCACTTGTCACGCAAAAGACCCGGGTTCGATTCCCACTAGGACCCAACCGACCCTGGTTTGGTCCCCACTCTGACCCTGAGTTTTTTTCGTCATTCATTTATATGTCTTCGTCCTCGATTTTTCGGCCACGCATAAGATGATTTTCAACTCACAACCAACGACACTGACGCCAACGCCGGAATTTTTGGGAAACAAGCTTTTCAACGCTATCTCGTCAGTATCAGTAGTGTCTGATGGTGGTGCTATATGACATCATAATGATGTCACATCATGTGACACCATATGATACGTTATCACATCACGTCTCTCATAAGGTCATAGGCTTCAAAGGTAAGCCTATGACGGAAGCGCCGCAAAAACCACGTGAATAGCAGAAATCTTCCAGTTTTTATGATCTCAGAGGCAATGCAGAACCACTTTGGATGCGGAAGTTTTGTAGCGGCATCAATACAAGTGACCGAGAAGATGAAAAGAAGGGTGGCTTTCAGGGTATTAAGCAAAAGGAACGTGTGACTTTTTTGCTTGTTGAATATAGCCGTATGCTCAGTGATGCACAACATATTCAGTTCAGAGCACTAAACTGCGTGCGACAAAAACTTTGATTGTGACAAGAAAAAGCTTTTGAAATGGTCTTTAGCATAGAGCCGGTAGCCTTAATATTATGATGAAGAGCATGAAAGACACGGGGATTGCTCGCATCAGCTGTTTCTCCGCAATGCCGAAAACGGCGCTAATAGAAAATATGCGAGCGATTTCGTGTGCTCCATTAACCATCGTTACTGGCTCACAAACAACCTTTCAGGAACTATTTCAGGGGCAAAACTGGAGCACACGTGCTCCGCATACTGGTTGGGGCCCTATGGGACCACACAGGGAAGTACGACCCGTCTGTGACGTGGGAATTGAGGGAGAAGGCCATCAGTGAGAACCTCAATGCAGACGAGGCTGCTCGAGGCTTTACAAATCACCAAATGGCCTCGGATTATGCATTCTGGAACCCTACACCCCAAGGCTCTTGCTATAGGGGGCTATTTTTAAATACTATAGGTTTAAAAAAATGAGGGACCTTTAAGCGTGGCCTTTAAGAGTTGAAGGTGATAGCGATATCTAGTCGATATAGTGCGTACTTCAACAACTTGGAGCATACTTTTTATTGTGTGATGTTGCTCGAGAAGTCTAAATTCTGTATTACTGAATTGTAACCGATAAAGTTGAAAGTGGCTTGTGTCGGTGAATCTTTCGCATATTGCTACATTTGCTGTAATCAGTAGCATAATTTCAACCATGATTGAGACATTATGCGCATGAAAGTTTTTGAACCTTTTAGGTACACAATACGTGGTCTTGAGAGAATACGTGCGGTAACGTATGTGCCTTTTCTAATGGGTGGAGGGTTTTCAACCATGAAGTCGCAATGATAATCATAGGTTCTGACGCCCGATATCAATGTACGCTTGTACTGCTAAGGCAATTGCGATATTTCATGTTGTACTTTGAAGCCTGTAAACAGGACGCACATTTTTGTAAAACATGAAAGTTATTTTCACTACATTTAGAAGCAGAAGAAGTTATTTTTCCTGTACTTCGAAGCAGACGAGCGGTCGTGGGGTAGGACACCTGCTTGCAACGCTAACGGTCTAGGTTCGATTGTCACTCGGGCCCAGAAATATTAATATGTATTTTGTTTCGTCTTTCTCGATATCTTGATGGGAAAGCCAGGCGGCGCTCGTCCAGTGCGGATGTGCGAACACGTCGGCTCCCGTTTGTTCAAGGGTTCTGGCACGAATTTTTTGCCTCAACTAGCAAGAACTGTGCATCATTCGACGCCGTTTGTTGTAGTGAACCAGCAGATACCAACATCTTACCGGTGGGTGAAATTTTTGGACATCCCCAGGACTTTTACCCACGCCACGCAGACGCCTCGCACGTCGACGCGTTTCTCGGGCGCTGCAACAGCGTCGCGACGACGCCTAACGCGTCGTCGAGCTGAAGAATGGCCTCCAACCCCAATGTGTCGGTTGTAGAAGGCATGGACATCAATCCGGAAGAAGCGGAGTGCGCGGGATGGATTGAAGTAGCCAGCAAGAAGAAGAAACTTGCCGAGCGGGCGGATTGTAACGCTGGTAATGCGCCCACGTCAGCGACAGGATGCGGTAAAGGCGGCTCCCGCACTGCCGCCTCACAGAACGTGTTGAGGCGTGTTGTGAAAGCTTCCAGGATCCCAAACCTTCCCAGGGATCACTTTAAGACCATTATACGGCCACGTGGAGGGATGGATGTCAAGAAGACAGACCTTCTTATCTTCAAGCGCTCGCTCGCAAAGGCGGCTTCCCTAACAGCAGAGCAGGTGTTCGACGACACGCTGTGCACGAACCCCTTCCAGAACATTTTCGTCGTTGCCACGCCGTTCGAGGCGAATGCGCGCGCCTACGCCAGGGTCCAAGAGATAAGTATGGGCTCGACTGTCATAGGCTTGGCGGCTTACGTGGCTGCGTCTGACGACACATGTAAAGGAGTGATCCGTGGAATCAATGTGGATCTCAGTAACGCAGAACTGACAGAGATGATCGTCAACTGGAGGAACCCTGACGCTCTGGGGGTTCGAAGAATCAAGAAGACACCAACAGTGATCGTGTTGTTTGACGGACAAAAGGTCCCCCAGCACATCGTGTGTGATGGTGTTCGATACCCTTGTTCCTTGTACCGCAGGCAAGTGGACGTGTGCTATGCATGTGGTGATTTGGGCCACAGGTCCGATGTTTGCCCCAAGGGCGATGAACAGAAGAAATGCCGCGGATGCGGCATGCAGTCACCATCACCGGATCATCAGTGTGATCCCACGTGTGCCATCTGTGGCGGAGCGCACCCAACGGCGGACCGCAAGTGCAGAAAGCGCTTCCAGGTGCCCTAGATCGTGCGCCAAAGACGGCGGCGCCGCCGTAGGCGCGCGCGGCGTGGCTCCGACACAGCTGGAGGCGAAGAAGGACTGGCGGAAGAAGAATCATTCTCCAGCGCTCATCGCAGCAGATCGGCGTCTAGAGGACGCTCCCGCTCCGGAGGACGCTCCGGCAGCAAATCGCGCTCTCGCTCCAGAGGGCGTGACAAGGGCAGCAGTCGCTCCCGTTCGAGAGGACGATCGGGTTCCAAGGGCCGCGTTCAGAAGCAAATGTCTTGGGTGGACAAGGCCAGGATGAACATCCCAAGCGGCCAAAAGGTAACGCAGGGCATTTTACCAGAGCAAAAAAGAGAACAATCAGAGATTTTAATGCTTAAAAAAGAAAATGCAGAACTTAAAGAAGCACTACGAACGCTGAGGGCCGAGTTCGAGCTCTTCCGCAACTCGCTTGAACCCCGTGAAGTAGCCACACCCATACCGGTTCAAGCAGGAGGGTCGAATAAGCGCAAGGCCGTTTCGCCCCCCGCGATCGCGGAAAGCGTGGCAATGCAAAGTAACGAGTCCCCCGCTCAGGTCCCTGAGAAAAATGTACTCGCGTCTTTAACGGCGATTGAGGAATCGCTCAAGCAGGTGAGAGAGGCCTTAGCCATTCAATCTAGCACAATCGAACGTATGGACGGGAGCGTCTCCCACCTGACACGTCGAGTAGGAATCCTCGAATCTAAAATGAAAATGATTGACTCTAGCAAACTCAAGACGACCAACACTGGTACGATTGCAAAAGCCAAGATAGTGCAGCAGGATTCGGACGCTACGAGTTCGCCGCAGGCTATGTTCCTTCAATAATATTCAAAATGGCGGGCCAAACCGGAAACATAATTATCTGGCAGTGGAATTGCGCAAGTTTCTTAAGGCGTAAAGCTGCTCTACTGCAGCTCATCAAAGCACAGGCGTCAAGGCCGCACGTCCTGCTCTTGCAGGAAACACTTAGCGAGAAGGTAGTTCTCTCGGGCTACCGTTCGATTAGCCAAAAAGGCGCATATGGCAGAGGTATCGCCACGTTGGTCAGGAAAGATACCTCCTTTGAGCAGCACGAAGTCAAAATTTGCGACTCGGATAAGAGATCCGGTCTCGAGGCACAATTAATTGAAATCATCCCCAACGGCAAAATCCGAAGCAACATATTCGTTTTTAACCTGTATAGCCCTCCTTCGGCTTATAAACATAATATCCGCTCACTCCTTCATAGGGTCGCAACTGCCGCCAGATCGCACCCTTTAATAGTAGCTGGGGATTTCAACGCTCCCCATCCGTCTTGGGGCTATGTTACGAGGACAAAGAAAGGGGCCAATCTAGTTGCAGCCAGTATAGACTTAAACCTAACGCTTATCTCCGACCCGCGTTTTCCCACGAGGCTGGGAAACTCGGTCGCCAGAGACACGATGCCTGATCTCAGCTTCACTAGAAATGCGGTGGTCGAGTGGTCCAACTTACAGGAGAACTTGGGAAGCGACCACAGCATCATAGAACTCCGGATGGAAATAAAAGCACCACCCCCAAGAACCTATAAATATACAGACTGGGACCTTTTTAGGCAAATCAGAGGTGAAGATGAGTCAGTACATGACACCTTCAGTGAACTTCTTATACAAATCCAGAAGGATGTCGAGAAGGCCACCAAAGAAATAGTAACAGAATTTGATGCTCCGGGGATGGATGCAAGGTTAGCGCACCTCCTGGACGCCAAACGCTCTCTCATCGCGAGATGGAAAAAACAAAGGCTAAATCGCAGGCTACGGAAAAAGATTGCGGAGCTCAATCGGCATATTGAGGAGCACTGCTCCGAACTCCATAAACAACAATGGAGGGACGCCTGCTCGGCTGCGGACGGGAAAATGCGCAAAGGAGGCAAATGGACCCTCTTCAAACACCTCCTAGATGATGGACAATCCAAAGGCAATCAGAAACTAGCCATAGACCGACTTATTAATAAGGAGAAAATGGCAGGCATCTCTGAAGCTTCCCAATTTCAGATACTTGCCAACAAGTACCTCCCGCTTAGCCAGAGCTCAACTTCTGTCCCCCACTGGTATGAGGGTGTGCCTTCCCCAGAGTTGGACGCTCCCTTCTCGGAAGCTGAGATCAGGGAAGTGCTCCATAGCCTAAACGGAAGGTCTGCCCCAGGTCCCGATGGAGTTACGAATCGGCTCTTAAGAAATTTGGATGATAAAGCCATTCAGGCCTTAGTGAAGGAGATAAACAGGGTATGGGAGGAGGGCGTCGTACCAGAAACTTGGAAGAGGGCCACAGTGGTCTTAATCCCCAAGCCAGGTAAATCACCCAGCTTAGATCACCTCCGCCCGATCTCCCTTACTTCTTGCCTTAGCAAAGTAGCAGAACATGCAGTACACAACAGGATATCGCGCTACATCGAGAGGAATGACCTATTTCCATATAATATGGTAGGTTTCAGGCCCTCACTTTCCACGCAAGATGTCATGCTTCTCCTCAAAACACACATAATTGACTTTCCAAGCAAAGATGTAAAAGGGGTCCTCGCACTGGACCTCACTAAAGCATTCGATACTGTCAAACACGACTATATTCTTAAGGAGATATCGGCTTTGAACCTGGGAGTTAAATTCTTCTCCTTCGTTGAATCTTTCCTCGAGAGTCGGACGGCGGCAATAAAATTGGGACAATCAGTCTCGGAGCCTTTCAAACTCGGACGAAGGGGTACTCCCCAAGGGGCAGTTATCTCCCCCCTTCTATTCAACATAGCCATGCGCAAGCTGTCGGCAAGCCTTTCTAAAGTTCCTAATGTCGGACACGCTTTATATGCTGACGACATTACAATCTGGTGTCCCGGAGGATCGGAGGCGGCGGTTGAACAAGCTCTACAGGAGGCTCTGGACGTTACAGAGTCTTTCCTGGAAGGTACGGGACTGGCGCTTTCGCCGGAAAAGTCGGAACTCCTGCTGTACAGACAGGCTAGACGAGGTGTTAGGGGACTCACCCCTCTCGATCAGGTGCCCATTAGCGTTTGCACCAAGGATGGTCGCACAATTCCTAGAGTCAATTCTATGAAAATTCTGGGGCTTTTATTAGACTCTAAGGGATGCAACGCAAAGACTATAGCCCATCTCACCACAAAAACAGAGAACATTCTGAGATTAATTATGCGGGTGTCCAACAAGAAGGGCGGCATAGGCGAGGATATCCTCCTTAGGGCCCACCACGCTTTCCTCATGAGCCATATCATATACATAGTGGCGGCTCTCAATTGGACCAAAACGGAAAGGGATAAATTGGACACGCTCATGCGCAAAAGTGTCAAAATGGTGCTCGGCGTCCCAATCTCGACTAGCACAGAAAAACTCATGAAGTTGGGAGTGAACAACACCACTTCGGAATTAATTGAAGCGCAAAGGTCAGCACAAATAATTTGGTTATCGAGTTTCAAAACAGGAAGAAAACTGCTCGATGCGGCAGGCCTCCGTCCTATCTTCAATCAGGGAGAAACTACGCAGCTTGATTATCAAACAAGGAATTCCTTTATTGTTGACCCTCATCCACGAAACATCCATCCCCAACACAATAAAGGTCGTAGGTTGGCGAGGGCTAGGGCTTTCATAAAGAACCTCTCCGGAACAGAGACATTTGTGGACGCGGCGCGCCACGCCAGCGGCAGCAAGTTTTCCGTGGCAGTAGTCAATGACAGGGGAGAACTTGTCTCGGCAGCTTCAGTGAAGACCTCCTTGGTCGATGTAGCAGAACAGGCTGCTGTAGCGCTGGCATTACTGGACACAAAACGCACCACGGTGTACACCGATTCCCGAGCGGCCGTTAGGGCGTTCGCATCGGGATTGATAGCCACAGAGGCAGCCAGAATTCTCCACAGCAAACCCCCCTCAGACGTTATTCATCACATAGTCTGGTTTCCCGCTCACATGGGACCAGACGTACTGCCGGGTCACCTGAACCCAAACGAGATAGCCCACGACTGTGCGCGAGGTTTCACAAGCCGCGACGGGGTGGTCTCTCGGGTGAGTTCGGGAGAGCTCGTCCACAGTGATCCTCTCGTTACTTTTCACGAGATAACATCTCATTACAGAGGAGAGCGACAGACTTTTCCCTTTCCCCATCATAAGCTCCACAGATCACAAGCAAGCACGCTCCGCATGCTCCAGACGGGGTCTTACCACTCTAGGGGCTTTCTGAGCATGCTTCATCCGGATATTGATCCACTTTGCCCAGATTGTGGTGAATTTTGCTCTTTGAGTCACATGCTCTGGCAGTGCCCTGCGTTACAGGATTTTAAAACAGAAGAAGACTGGACGACGGCAATCACAGACCCCAGACAAGACGTCCAGCTTCAGGCTGTCCAGAGGGCCCGTGAACGAGCGGAGAGGCATGGCCTCTCTGTTCCGACATGGGACTAGCCAACGGCTGGGTGGGGACCTACATAGTTGGCCCGCTGCCTTGCCTCTCAGGACCAAATAAAGTTGTTTGTCCTGTCCTGTCGATATCTTGATCAAGGAGCAAATTATTTTTGCTCACAACCGACAATGTCGACACCAACGTCGGAATTTCTGCGAAACGAGATTTTTAATGCTATGGTGTCAATAAACAAATCTATGCTACCCGCATGGCTAACTATGCTCTGTGGAGGCGACTATGTTACGAAGACTGCAGGCGAACTACTACAGAAATACGTGCACTCCACACGATCCAGCCCACTTACAGGAACATATTCCCGTGATGTAGAGCAACACCAACCCTTTCTCACATCGTGTAGGTGTGTGTGGGACACGAAGAATAGAGAGATAGAGAGAGAAAAAATAAAACGAAAGGCGAGGAGGTTAACCAGGGCTGAGTCCCGGTAGGCGACCCTGCACTGTGGAAGGGGAGAGGAGAAAAGAAAGTTATATAGAATGAGAAAAAGTCACTGAATGGGCCGACGCGTAACAGTTTCACACCACAAACGATGAAACAGGCCGGCGTGTTTGAGAAAACGCAACAGCGCTTTCATTTGCCTTTTGGAATGGGAATGGGCAGTTCCATGGTCCCAATACTTTCACGACAACGAAATTACTTCTTTCCAGTTGATTTAAAACACTGCGCAGGTGAAGCCTGTCGTTTGTGTATGCCGGGCAGTAACATGAGAGGTGTTCATTAATCTCAACGACGGCGCAGTCGCGCGGAGAATAGCATAACACAGATTATAAAGGGAAGAATGGGACGCGCTGCTATCAAGCCTGGTCCTGAAATAACAGCGACGACTGCTCCGAAAAACTTAACAGACGGCTCGTTCATAGGGGCCTTCAAATAGAACACCACCCTGCCAGACAGACTCTGCTTTTCCCTCCTATGTATTCACAGCAAGCCACCCTTGCTCTAGCCTGTTTGATTTCTGCGCATAATGAAGTTTTTCTACTACTACTACAAGCACAGCTAATTCTGTACGTGCTGTACACGAATTTGAACAGGCACGACCAGAAACAAGAGAAAGACGCAGGCTCATAGGTATAAACTGCTAGATGTAACGAATTCCCTCACTGCAGCTTCGGCTCTGTGACATTCTTGCCGAGCTGTACATCTTGAATGACTGGAAATCGATAAGCCGTGTTTCGTTCGGAGCAGTATGGGGGCCGACGGCTGACTGGAGGATAGCCGCAGACGAGGATAATCGCAATGACAGGGGTGTTGTGGGAGAGGCGGTACACTTGTCCGGATGTCCCTATTGACTATCAGTGGCATGAGTGAACAGATGCCTCGGTATAAGGCTCCCGGTTGTGATGACAGCGGCCGACCGAAGTATCAGCACGGTGCAGCCTTTCTGGCAAATCCCAAGGGAGGCAGGCTTATGCGAGTCTAGAGGAAGTCAGGATAGGTAGAAGTGGAAGACGGTGTCGAGGAACACTATCCTTATTTCTTGGTCTGAGCCTATCAACGGCACGTTCCATTTGGTGCTTCTGGCTTTCGCCTATATGTACACTACATTTCTTCTTTCCTGTTTGGGGACGGAAGAACCGGGCTATTACTTTGCAGGCACCACCGCAGGGAGAGCCTGTGAGCTGCAAAAATCATATTGATGATTAATAAACGTTGATTAATTATAAGGAAGGGAGGGTCATGGGTCACGAAGATGTTCTCTATTACAGGACTCCAGTGGCCATTGCAAACCACCCAGCTACTGAGTTACAACAAAGCGGTCCGATTGACTGTCAGTTCTCTATATAACATACAAAGAATATATCAGACTCATCGGAGATGATAAACTGAATGTTTGCGTACAATATATCTCCACCATCTTATACCACCGGATGAAGTTTCTAGTAATAAAAAAAGGCAACCCGATGGTGAGCCCTAGACACTCTGAGCTAGGTAACAAATCAAGGTAACAAATCAAAACTAAATAACAAACATTTTCTAACCGTGAGATTTTGAGAACAGAAATTTTTCAATTTTTGCTGTGGTCATTATGATCTTGATGGACGCTTTTTTATTTACTTTGACAATTCTCCCGTCAAATTTTGGCTAATGTACTGATTCAAGCATTCTTTTCAACGATGGTCATGGAAACATGTTACTCGCCTATGTATTGACGGCAGACATTGTACTGTTGGCTTTACAAGTACCTTTGAGAAGGGCACATTTTGACCATTTTACAGCGAAAGCTGTTATGAGATCGCAACTCGGGTCACGCGCAGTTGTCCGCTGCCGCCGCCATGGCCGGTTTCCGTAACCACATCGCGGTAAACTAGAAAAAAAACCTAGCATTAAATACACAGTGGGGCTCGAAACCCGGGTCTCCTGGGTTCTAGTTGACTTTTTAACCACTGAACTATGCTGGCGCACGTGACTTTTTGGCAAACTTTGCACGAAAGACACAATGGGGCTTGAACTTGGGCCCGCTGGGTGCCAGCCCATTATTCTAGCAATCAGCTACGCTGGTGCTTGTGACTTGTTGGCAAACTTGCCTTAGGCAGGCTTGATGTCGGGAAAGCAATCGCGCTAATACGACTTATAAAGCGTCTTAAAACGGCGAAAGAACAACCAGTCATCGAACAATGCGAAGAGCGTAACGAGAGGGCCGTCCAATGCTTCAACACATTACAATAGCTTCTTCTTATTCCCCTATAAACTGTGGAGCATACACACATCAGCAATGATTCCTCATCGTCGTCAGCCACTGGATGAACGATTCGCACGAAATTCCATGCAAGTGTTTAGCGGATACCGTGCTTCTCAGAAGAATCACGAAAATAACATAGCGAATGCCGGCCTAGTACCCAGAAGCTTATTAATAAAGCCCTAGTGAGTATCAAGCAAGTTTGCTTGCAGTAGTTACCCAATGAGGGTTTTGAAAACGCTCTGAAATGCCACTCTTGTAGCTTTCGCCGTGACTGTGCGGCACGTTCCGCGCAGGGCTGGCGTTTTTTATTAAGATGTGTTTTGACCAAAATATACCTTTTTTTTTATCTTAACCTAAACAATTCATGGGCAGAATAGTTGGGCGTTGGTAAAGCTGAAATAACTATTCTTGATCATGACCAGGCAATTCACTGCAATGATTTTTCTATTTAGAGTATGTGGCTTTCTGCAATGATTGCTCTACAGAATATGTGGATTAGATTACCATGGCTACAATTCAATCGCAGCGTGCATTTTCACTCAATGTTTTTATATCTATTATGATTTTTTAGAGGTTAACCCCTTCCCTGAAACAATCACATTTCTGAAATGCGTTTGGAAAATTAAACAAACCATTCAGTTTCCCTCGGATTGATTCAGAGGAACACGGTTAGGCTTTTAAGGAAATCCAATAAAGAACACGCCTCGGGACACGCTATTCTCTTTCTTAAATGCGTCAATGGCCCTTTTTATATGCAGATTTTGGGCTAAGAAATGCTCAGGTTCCCATTTTTTTTTTTGCTGTATTTCTTGAAGGCGAGGTAGGAATAAGTTCACGGAGTGGCCCAAGATACAGTAAAACACTTTTGCGAGCACTCCACAAAGTACAAGTAACAAACAACATTGAAAAAAACCACTTCGAGTGGCTTAGCAGATATCTTCTCTTTTTTATTCAAAACCTGTGGGAGTATAGTGCAGCTCTTTGCTCATTGAAGCGGACTTCACTTAGTTCTTAAGCTGGTAAAGGTCCCAGCGCCAACCCACCTCCTTCGAGATTTAATATCACGGCACTGCAAAGTGCTAATGTTCATTCCCCTCAAGTTTAACCTCGCGTAACATCATATATTTGTTCAGTTAAAATAATCAAGGTGCGTCTGCAATATGGTATATATTAGTCTACGTCGATGCGTAGAACAAAGCGCGCATTGAGACACCTTGGCATATGCCAATACAGACTTAGGCTTCGGTTTACTTTAACCCTTCACTTTATATTTTAGTGGAGCACTCTGAAGGTTTTGTTTCAGGGGTGAAGTGGTTGTCAGCGCGTCTTGACGGCGTCATGGCCTCTGCTTGTCGGTGTGTCATATCCTCGTAACTGGTCATCGTAAGAGGGTATGCGCTATGAAAAACTCGGTAAGTCCCGAAACTCTGATTGATTCATATGTGGGGTTTAACGTCCCAAAACCACTATATGATTATGAGAGACGCCGTAGTGGAGGGCTCCGGAAATTTAGACCACCTGGGGTTCTTTAAGTCCCGAATTTCTCAACTGGTACATACTATGCATTTTATTAATTCGAGGATTTGTCGTTACCACTTTAGACATGTTTGGCTAAGCAGTCGTGTCACAATCTCCGGCGAAATTGATCAAGATGCTGAAGTTTTTTTTTCTTTTTCTTTTACAAACAAGAGACTCGTGCGTGCATCTCTACGATAAAGCATTCAATTTCAAACACCACTTCCTGAAACGTATTTGCGAAGCGATGGTGTGTTAGTGGAACGGTGGTGAGTAAAGAAGCAAGGAGCAAATGTTTTGCTATGAAAAACACCAGCGCACACTGCATTGCTAGACGCCTGTCCAAGTTTCCGGTTAGTAAAGCTGAAACGCCCTTCCCTACGTGCTCTTTTGTTACACGTCTTGTTTTAAAAGCGAAGGTGTTGAAACCAGCCGTTAAACTCTGGTGTGCACAAGGTAGCAGAAAAAGCTGTCATCAACAGGATCACGCGTGTGCCACAGATATTTGGCGAATTGCGCTACTCACGGCTTGTCCACTAAAAATAAGGGGCAAGAGACGGGCGGCAAACCCCAAATAAAATTATTAGAGAGACGTAACCAGTACTCATTGAGAACATCTTTAATGAGACGTCGGGATTTACCAAGTGATAAATATCTTGGACACTCGTTTCGGCTCCGCTGAAGCATCCGCACGATGTGCTTCGGAGGCACGTAAAATTAGAGATTAGCACTATACGGAACGCGAAAGACAATATGGCGGCTGCGAGAATACCCCGAAGCGATGCAAGCCTTCTGCGAACGACGACGTGCTTGTAGATCTACGGGAGCTGCGAATGCTCGGATTCAGTGCGACTCAACATCCGTATCGCATCTGCTACTGTCTTTGACGCGAACCTCTCTGCGCTGAGAAGCAACCTCCTAGCATCAACTAGTTAAAGCTTAGCGACAACCTAGAAGCAAGCAAATTAGACGTCAGAATCATTTATATTCACTCTTAGAAGCCTTGCTCGTCTTACTTCAAGCTTCACCATTTCTCTGGGTTTTTTTTTTGTCGTAAAAAACAAAACAAGGATAAGCTTTGCGTTTGAAGCTTTTTGTGCTGAATGCTGAGCAGGTTGCATCGCTTGTTTTTCTCACGAAAAAAAAAACAACGGATGCAGTCAGTTCCACTAGTATATATTTTATCAAGCCCACAAAAAGTAATAACAAATGAGTAAATTAAAACAGCCTTAAGCAGAAGGTTCCATCGTCGCTGCTCAAGATCTTTAGGTCTTAGGGAGTGCGTGATAGACTTCGAGAATGCTGGCAACTACCAATGGTTTTATCAGTGACAAAGTCTTGGTGATAATGATAATTATAGTGATGTTTCTGTTATTGTTGTTGCTGTTGATGATTATGACTATTATCGTAACAACTTTGGCACCTAGGGACTGTCGGGAACTGGCGAATAATCGGGCAGATGTAACTATGATTTTAGAGTCTTCAGAAGAAATCCATACCGAGCTTTAGGTACTCGTCTTCCTCCAGTCTAGACCCGAGTTACAGCAGCGCCGTTTGCAGTGTCTTCTCCACTGCATCAATAATAAAGTTCCCTCAAGTCTTACTTGCCAAAACGCACAAAATGTCTAAATCACAGAGCAGTGGGGGCCTTGATTGATTGATTGATTGATTGATTGATTGATTGATTGATTGATTGATTGATTGATTGATTGATTGATTGATTGATTGATTGATTGATTGATTGATTGATTGATTGATTGATTGATTGATTGATTGATTGATTGATTGATTGATTGATTGATTGATTGATATGTGGAGTTTAGCGTCCCAAAACCACCATATGACTATAAGAGACGCCGTAGTGGAGGGCTCCGGAAATTTTAACCACCTGGGGTTCCTTAACTAGCACCGAAACCTGAGCAGACGGCCCTACAACATTTCCGCCTCCATCGGAAATGCAGCCGCCGCAGCTGGGATTCGATCCTGCGACCTGCGGATCAGCAGCCGAATACCTTAGCCACTAGACCACCGCGGCGGGGCAGCAGTGGAAGCCTCCGGGTCAGTTTTGACCCCATGGGATTGTTTTACGTGCAGCACCAAAATCTAAGCAGATGGGGATTACTTTTGTGTCACATTCGTAAGAATGCAGCTGCAGTAGGCGGAGTTCGAAGCCATGCCCTCGATCTTCCGTGGTAAGCTGCCAAGGTGGTTTTCACTGCACCACGGGTGTTGCAAGTAGGCCAGCTGCCCCCTAAGATTTCCGCCTGCCCCCCCCCCCCCCCCCCCCAAAGAGCACGCATATGCAGAACACGGCGCTTTAGCTCCCAGCCTCTCTGCCCCCCCTGAAAAAAACTCGCTTGTCATGGGTACTCCCCTACTCTCTCCTAGCCTCAGTATAAAAATTCTGACGCCACCTCTGCACTGATTTGGTAACTTATTGCCCACTGCAAGACGAATACGCGACGCGCCGACCCCATTCAGGTGACGTGCACGTCGTCTACACTTCTAACATGCTCATTCCGTGTCGTTTCCTTTAGCCACTCCTCTGCTCGGATCACAGGAACGGAGTGCTCTTCCAGGAGATGTAACTCGATCTCCGGTTCCCAGACTAAGTGAATCTTGCTTCCCCGCACAAAATGGGCGCAGTGCGGAAGAACGCACTCTTCCGATGCTATTGCGTCAACCTCGGCCACACGTCCGCATGCGCCTTTGATGCTGCCGTGACGTCCGGATGAGAATGAACTTGAGAGCGTCGACACCACCGAGAAAAGCCGAGGATTTCTGTGTGGAAGATTACTCATTTGGTGTGTTGCTTATTGCAGCATAGAGAGCGAATCGGCAGTGGTGTGGACTTCGGGGACTGTGCCTCCACGGGTGAAACGGAAAATAGGTCAAATGTGAAAGGTGGTTCGGAGGTGTTAAGAAGCATAAAAGTTTCGTTGGCAATTTTTCTAGCAAAATGTGAGATACTAGACTTCAGTGGAAGGTATCTTTTGCTTTCTCCTTGTTTATTCTTTGCTGTGTTACAATGACATAAAACATCAGCATCTTTTTTTATGCACTAAAAGGTTGCTGCAGCGTTTGCGGTTCACGTGCTTTCTTGGTGTGCAAAAGTAGCCCAAGAAACAGAGTACCAAATTCTGATTGTTGCTATTAGGAATATATTTATAATAATCTCTGTATGATTACGACAGACGCTGCAGTGGTGGGCTCCGGAAATTCTTACCACCTGATGTTCTTTAGCGGGCTCCTTGACTAAGCGCACGGGCCCCTAGAATTTCTCTTCTTTCAAAAATTAAACTGACCTGATGGCAACAGTACTGAATTCCAGTTTCCATGGCTGGGATTCAACCGCGTAACCTTCGGGTCAATAATCAGTCACCCTAACCACCACATCACCATTGCGGCTACTCCTGCTTTTGCGGAGGGCAGGGGTGGAGTCAGGGAAACTCTTAAATATTTCTGATTTTTCTTTAGTGAGTGCATTCCAGTGACAGACCCCGAGTGTGCGAGTGGCTTCATAAGGGGCAGGCCTACCTGCAAGACCACCGAGTGAACTAAATTTGTATAAAATGCGGATTAAGGTTCAACGATGTACAGAAAGCTAAAAGCGCATAGAAGTTAAGACTACATATTGTCACAGTAAAATTTCAAAACACTCGACCTATTTTGGCTGGTGTGAAATGAACGTCCACAATGAACCCTTGAATGTTTGCCCATTCTGTGTCTGCAGAGTTTTAGAAATCTGTCAGGTGACGACATCTGACAGCCGTAAAAGCCTCAACACGAGAACTGCGCATTATAGCGGCACCCAATACAGCATGTGAGATTATGAGAGAAACACCGCTCTTCCATCTATTTACCACTCTAACTTATGGTACACGTACCCTCCAGCATTAACCTTCAATATTTAGCGCCACATAAATAAGCTAACAGCGAATGTGACAACCAGTACCATGGTCTAATTATTATGGTAGTACACATTTATTTACTGTAAGTTATGGCACGAGCAAAAAGTGTAAGCAGTATAGCCCACATTTCAGACACGGAAAACATTCGCTGTTATCCGTATATTGCATAACAGTCAACAAACTTGTGAACGTACGTAACGCAGTCTGCGTAAAGTTGGGCTCGAAGGCTTCCCGAAAAGACAACAATATTTGTTTTTTAAAGGCCGAAGTACTTTTCCATTATTACTTTTTTCTTGCGTCAGCCATGCGTGTATATTTGAGGTGATTCTACGGGTCATCATTCTGCGCCGTTCTAGGCAGCGCACGGTGATTGCGACACACTCAAAAAAGACCCGCTGAAACCGCGAGGTGTGCCTAAGCAGCTTTGCCAGTTCACATTATACAGCTTGTACAAAGTCATTATTGGGTCCTCGTAATCCTCGTATCAGACTCCCTTCCCTATTAAGCAACACGGACCAGCGTATAGTCACGTGCCCCAAGAACCAATACTTCTCCCGTCTCATACGGCATTGCTTAAATGGATTACGGGGGCCATTAAAATAAAATTGGACCTTTTTTCTTTTTGAGTAACTCGTAGTTTCTGCACAAAATGGCTGCAACCTAAAAGCTGTGAGTCTAATATTTCCCTCAGGGTATCCGACACTGTGCCACCACAAACGATTGAAACATAGACATCATACGACCAGAGCTTCGCACAAGTATAACTTGTTATCAGTGTGTTTCCGTTTTTATTACGCATGTGAAGTGTTTTGTCATCGCTTTGGTTAGGCCGGTTGCTCTTCAGACGAATGCTTCCTGTGCGTTACGTCAGGTTATCTTTTTTTTTTCCTATTCGGGCAAGCTGGGAAAATGACAAAGATTGCTAAATAACTTCTTGGTCACCGAAAATTCCCAATAAAAAGTTGTAGCTCTTTGTTATGGAACGTCGAAATAGATTATTCATACTAAGATAAATGTCATTCTTGTAAGCTAAATTATCAGCTATTAGGTAAAGTGCTTCACACTGACCAGCCAGTCTGAGGCACTTCACCTGTTTGTCATATGATTATCCCACTGCGTTGTTTCCATCTGTCAGCTCCCATGAAGATTTTGGATAACCTTTAAAAGAGTCACTCTAACGAGAAAAAAAAACGACAGGCCTGCGCAGACCGCGCAACACTGTAACAGCGAAAGCTGAAATAGCGGCTTTTTAGAGTCCTTTCTTAACATTCTTTAGAGCCTTTATTTTAACTGCTACAAGCACCCTTGCTGTATACCCACTACACTATGAACAATTTTAATTTTTGTGTAGTAGGCTGGCATTCACTATGATATCCTTCATCATTCTTCGGAGAAGCGTGGTATCCGCTAAACACTTGCCAGGAATTGCGTGCCGTTTTTTTTTTATGCAGTAGCTGACAACGATGAAGATTGCGCCTGAAGTGGGCATGCGCAACAGTTGTTAGTTAAACAAGAACAGAATTTTGTAATGAGTTGGATCATTTCACGACCCACTTTTTACGCAATTCGCATTGTGCGACGCCTGATTATTCCTTTGATGTTCTAAAATACTCTATTATTCATATTAACGCGATTTTTTTCCGACATCAAGTCTGTCTAAGGCCAGTTTGGAAATTAGTTACAAGCACTGGCGTGGCTGTTTCTGTTGCTTGCCATACTAGACCATGTGAATGTTGGTTCGCTAATCAAAGTTAGCGTGGCTTTGGCGTATCGCAGCTGCATGTCACGTTTAGTGGTTCATAATTCATTAGGTGCCCCCATTAACATTAGGTGCTCCGTCCGTCAGAGATGTCCGTTTAGCCTTCTTTTGTTCAGTGTCTATATATAAACGTTATGCTTAGCAATAACTGAAAACAGCCGCATTCAGGGTTTTAGGTTGCAGGCACCAGAAGTGAAACTTCTGCCATGCGGATGATGTCGCAGTTTGTTGCACGGACAAAGAAAGTGTGGCAGAGGTTATCACTGTACTTAAGAGATTTAGCAATTCCACTGCTAGTCTCATGGACTAGGAAAATTGCTTGTGTTTTTTGGCACGGAGAGTGGTCATTTAGACCGCGAATTTTTGCCAACATTAAGTGGGAGACGACAGCTGTCAGGTATATAGGGGTACCACTACAACACTACAAATATAATGATAAATATTGGCAAGAACAGGCAAGAGAAATTCACTTGAAGGCGAATAGGTCGCAGGGTAATCATCGATCAATTTTCTCGAGAGCAACAGTTTGCAATTTGTACTTCGTCTCGAAACTGTGGTACGTGATGCAGGTTCACGGGCTAATAGATGAACATTTCAATGTATCTTCGCAGTGTTCGGGTGCGCCTAAATTTGGGAACAATGCAGTTGAACTCATTTATTTATGCGAGTGAAGAAAGGTGGTTTGGGACTACCTCATTTATTCAGGAGGCAAATCCTAAATATCTTCTTGTTTTTTTTTTTGTAACGTGAGTGATCCTTTCCTACGTCTGGTTTGCCAACTGAGGCCGATAAGAGCTTTACCTGTGCATGTAGTTGGTACGGACCACATGAATGGCGCTGTACACGGATATCTCAGGGAGGTTATCCTAAGTATCCGCTTTTGTCTCTAAGATTTTGTAATATGTACCTGTTTTTAGTGACACGTAAAAAGCTGTACATTACCTGTTCCAATGCACAGGGCCATACACAGTGAAGATCAATGGCAGGACGTGCTAAAAAGGGTTAAAAAATGCAAGTGGTTTCTGCCACAAGGGCTTTTTTTTTACTTCACACTGTAATGTTGTACGTCAAGGCATTTTTGGAAGATCGGGGTGTCTTTCTACCTTGGGGGTCACATTGTCTAAATTGAAATAAGCCAGTAACTATTTACCTCATTTTTTAGCATTGCTAGGAGGGGATGTAATTTTGGGATGTATTGCAGACGACAATAAAAAAACTGATTCTGCTATAGACCCATACGGCATCAGATTTCTACCGATAGGTAGTGAGAATGGTTTGCCATCTTACCTAATAGTGTTAACAGGCCTCCACTGTTAGTGGTGGGCTCGTGTGGCAGGATTTTACTGTGATTCAGATGCACGACCCCCAGGAATGTACTTCCGAGAGTACATGTCGAAATTTGTGGAACTTCCCAAAACACGGGACTTTGTTCCTGAGTGGTTGGCGAGGGTGGATCTTGTGACAGCTCTCAAAGAGTTTTAAAATCGGCGTCTATTCAGTAGGACTTCTGCAACTTGTTGTCGTGACATTTACGAAATTTTTTGTGCATATAGTGTCGGAGAGCACGACAAAAGGAAAAAGAAAAAAGCCGGCATGGCGCAATGGTAGAATACTGGGCTGGCACGTAGCACACCCGGGTTCAAATCCCATTGTGTCCATAATTTTTTATTTACTGACTTTTTTCTCACTTATTGTGATACTGTTTACGGACACTGGCGGGGGCAAACAACTACGGCACCACTCGAGACCCGTGTTTTTACCTTCGCTGAAAATGTCGTGCACCGTGCACTAAGTTGCGTACCGCTGGCTACGCAGGTTCACATCCTCGGTACGTGTGTTCTAATCTCATCTCGCGGAGAAGTTATCTACGAAGAATTTCTCCCTTTCCCTTTCTTTCTCCCTCTTTTATTACACTCCCTCTCTCTACTCGTTACCTGTTGGCGAGATAAGAAGACGTGCGCCGATTGGTCCACGCCGGACCAATCGGCGCACGTGTTTTTGGAGTGAAAGAGCGTAGGAAGAAGAGAGCGCATGTCGGTTCGCGATGATGAGAATTTTCAATCTGTAACAAGCGGCAAACCTTGAGCGTAACCTTGTACATCATTCTTAGATATTGCGGTCTCGAGAAGTCAAGTTTTTAGTTTCAGCACAGCTATCAAAAAATGGCAATCTCGCTGACGGAAGGCCCATTCATATAGTATACATCCTTCTGGCGCAACAGCCGCTCCCTTAACACCGCGAAACGTGACGACATCGCCAAATCGTTGCGATTGCGAAAGAGAAAAGGCTAGCAACAAATGCAAGCGGCCCGAGGGAAATTCGACGTGAATGAAGAAATCGTTCCCAACTAGGCGCCGATTACGAAATAGGTTGTAATACTACGTGTTTGACATTGCCGTTTATTTACAGAAGCGTGCCACCCACCGGACGTCCGTGTTCCACAGAAGTGCCTTCTTCACCGAGTACTCGCACCACAAGTACACGCGCGGACGAACAGATAAACAAACAAGCACGAACACCGGGCGGGTTAGTTCGGCAAGCCGTCGTGCATCAAGACGGGCTTCGAGGAGGTCGTGGCGGACGTGTTTCCTTCGGCCTGTATACGGTTGTCGCAACCGCTTCGTAGCTGCGTTATCGGCTTTTCTTTTTCTCGCGTAGCTCTCTTCTCCGGTAGCGCAAACGAAGTCGTGCCCGATGTACGCCGCGGTGTCCCCATTTCTACAAAACCTAATCATTGCCAACACTTGCGAGCAGGGCCACTTCTTCGGTCGCGAATTTCGTCGCTCCTGGAGGACCACTTCGATTGATTGGGATCGCACTCCTTGGAACATGAGAATGCTTTCAGTTTGCCCCTTGTCCGATCCGGTTCCTGGCAAGTTCATCGAGAGAAGCTCGTCATTCTTCGGCTTCGCTGCGCTGGGATGTCAATAAATGGCACACAAAGCAGACGAAAATGCCCAAGATTTCTCTTTCGCTTCGTTTATTCGGAGTACCTTTCCCCATGCGGTAATGGTACTTCTTAAAGCGTGAATTCAGTGTGCTTTTTTATAAATGCAAAGTAAAAAAAGATCACAGTTTATATATGTCTGCGCAGGCTTTCGCAAGCCCTTAATCTGATTACCAGCCCGACAATGGAGTCGGAAGCCGCAGGAAATAACAGGCGACAACAAAAAAGCTATGTAGTTTGGAGAACTACACCCATAGTTCACACATTGGTATGTTACTGCTCGCGTAAGATACGGTAGTGTATGCATAACCACTTGATGGAAAAAAAATTGGGCGACTCCTATAGGCTTCGCTTTAAGAGTTGAACACGATCGTGACATTCTGTTTTTAGTGTGAACTTCAAATACTTTGTGTATGAAATCTTTTCTAACTTCCCATGCACCCACTACGTAACACTAAGGGTGCTGTAACGTGTGTGCTTTTTGTAGTGGGTGACTGGACTCAAACTACGAAGTCATTATGATAATCATATTTTATGACGCCCCATAGAAATGCACGCTTGTAACATGTATTATTACGGCAACATTTCACATTGTGTTGTAAAGCATGTATACATACCGCGTGGGTTTGTAAAGCATGAAAGTTACTTTCACTGCATATATAAGCAGATGAAGTAACTTCCACTGTATTCACAAGCAGAGGCGTGGTTGTGTGATAGTACACCCGCTTGCCACGCAAACCGTGGTTCGATCCCCACTCCGACCATCAACTTTTAAATGTGAAGCATTTCTTAGCGAACATCGGCGACATTAAGCGTATCTATCTATCTATCTATCTATCTATCTATCTATCTATCTATCTATCTATCTATCTAGCCGCTTACGTTTGGGTGCTCTCGTTGTCACCCCCTTAACTTGGCGTGAACCAGAATTAGCATGGGGGGTAAACTGGTTTGACGAATATGGCGCGCTGGTAAAGACATCACTAATGTCACAATCCTGTCGCGTACGTCGTCAAACACTTCCCGCCAGACAGTGGCACATACCCACGGGCGTGTATGTGCCGCTTGTATGCTGGTATGTGCCACAGGTGATTGACACTTAGTATCTACCCAGGAATGACGAGAACACACAAGGGCAATTTTAACGCGTTAGCGTCAAGGAATACCCTACATTGGTAGCGTCGACGCATTGAAGGCAACAAGTAAATGTCAATGTTAAGAAAAATCTGACACAGGCAGCGTTGACCCTCTGACGAATGCAAATAAGAAATTTCAGGCTCCTAGCAGGAATCAAACCCAAGCATTCTGCGTGGCAGTCAAACATTCTACCACAGAGCTATATACGCCAGGTCTCTGAACTACTTCTCAAATAGACGCTAATCTTCGAGAAACGTCAATGTGTTGCAATGCAGCCTACCCAATTTTATGAACATTGCATATGTACTCATTTGATGCAGCCGTCACGTCGGGTTAACGTCAATTGTGGTTAGGGGCCATGCGGTGAAGTTGGTTTATGTAGCAGTGTCCAGGGCCAGCATCCTCGCGAGCACCAGTGCTTGATATCAGCTTCTGGTGTTGCTAATACGCATGTTACAGTTAAATTCCTTGTGCAAGTGCAAACTGGCTATATAAACATCATCATATGTCTATATGCAAATATATTGATATATAAGTGGGGTTTAACGTCACAAAACCACCATATAATTATGAAACACGCCGTAGTGAAGGGAACCAGAAATTTCTACCACCCAGGGTTCTTTAACGTGCCCCCAATCTGAGCACACGCGCCTACAGCATTTTCACCTCCATCGAGAATGCAGCCGCCGCAGCCGCGATTTGATCCCGCAGCCTGCGGGTCAGCAGCCGAGGACCTTAGCCTATAGACTACCACGACGGGGCGTCTGTGCGTGCAACATTTGTGCATATATTTAGCGACATTTCATGACGTGTCGCTCAATAAAAAAATTGCAACATGGTCACCTTCCCTCCGCATGCTTCGCATAACGTTTATTCCCAGGTACGGGAAATCTGCCGAATTTTTTATTACTTTTTTTGCTTCGTTATCGATTTTTTGGTCATGCAAGCATGATCGATTTTTCGTTCACGCAAGGATACTGATTTTACGCTCACAACCAACGACACCAACGCTGATGCCGGAATTCCTGCAATCCAAGCGCTTTAACGCTGTAGCGTTAAAAAAAAAAGACGTGAAGCACAAATTCATAATTTAACACGGGCAACGTGATAGCTTACAAGTCTTGCTGATGCCTTAATTATTTGCATTAAAAGACACCACGCGGATGAAAGGACACCTTGATTCACAAAATTGTTCATGCGCAAATGCTATTTGCTGCCCATCAGCCACATTCGTTAATTAGGTAAGGCATGACCTTGCTCCTATGAACTTTTTTTTATTGTGAATATCTACCTGAACATGGGCTGTATCAACATGGGCCGTCCATCTGAACTCGCGCACTTAATATGCCGCTGAAGCTTTTTTCCTTGCCTGCTACAACAAAATCATCACCACCACCGTAAACGTTTTTGTTGA
The DNA here is from genome assembly GCA_013436015.1 of Rhipicephalus annulatus. Lineage (NCBI taxonomy): Eukaryota > Metazoa > Arthropoda > Arachnida > Ixodida > Ixodidae > Rhipicephalus > Rhipicephalus annulatus. The sequence goes on from WOVY01012905.1 coordinate 194,712, forward strand.
ATAAATTCGTCTATAAGAGATGTTTTTGTTGTTGTTCTTCTTGGTTTATGCATTGCTTTGTAGCTAGATTGTGTCGCAAACAATTGTGTTATTTTTTATTTTACGTCATTTTGAACACCTTTCTTTTCGTCTTTTTTACAATTATTTGGCGGGAAATCGATCAAGTTCAGCGTCAATTAATTGCTTTGACATGCTACACGTTCTCTGGCTTTCGTATTAACAACCAACGGTAGCTCTTAGTGCAATAATATTCATGTTTCCTATCTCTTGGGTTGTTGTTCAAGAAAAACTATTTCATTTTGCGGGTGGCTCCGGCCATGAGAAAAACTGGGAATGTCAGTGTGATCACTGCAGTTGAGATTCGCATCTGAAAAATAGTATTTGCTACTCAAATCTGGTTTAGCTGAAACATCAAACGCTAATTATTTATTTATTTATTTTATTCATTTATCTAGTTACCTATATGGTCAATTCTTAGGCTCTTCTGATTAAAAAATCACAGCATATTCACGGAGCGAATGATGATGAGCGGGGCAAAGCGTCTGTGCCTCTGTCCGTCAGTCCGTGCGTCCGGACGGACAAAGGCATGGACGCACAGACGAAAACATGGAAGCAGGGACCCACGAACGGACGAACGAAAGCATGGACAGACAGACTGACCCACAGATGGATGGAAGCCCGTATGGAACCACAGACAGACGGGCACACAGATGGACAGACTGAGAGATGGAAGCACCAACGGACGGAAGCACGGACGGACTGAAGTATGGACGAACAAATAGACGGATGGAAACACGGACAGACGGAAGCATGGATGGACAGACAGAGAGACGTGCCCACAAATGGACGGACAAAAGCACTTACTAACGGATGGACGGACGGTCGAAAGGGTGGACGCATGGACGGGTGGACACACGAACGGACGGATGAATGGTCGCTTCACCCCACTCATTAACACTCACTCCGTGGTTATGCTGTGAAAATCACTAAATTGATCTCGTTATAATATTCCCAAGGACATATACACAGAGTGTGATTTATTGAGCATCTCATAAACTAGAGGTGGCTACATACTACTACTGATACAGAAGAGGGAACGAGCCATGGCCTAAGAAGTTTCGCCCCTAAAATTATGGACCATCTCCCCGAAGAGAACCCTGATGGATTGCGGAGCAGCAGCGGTGCGCATGGCGTTCACCCGGTTGAAACGGGCGTCGACACGGCTGCTGCAGGAATGGTTTGAAGCGAAACTCGGTATAGCGTTTACTCGAGTAAACGTTCGTTTGAAACGCAAAATACGGGAGTTGGGTTGCGTATCGCGTGAGTTTCATCGCAGATAAACGAGCCGAAGAATCTTTCTTCTCGACGTGCGGTCGAGCGTTGCGAGTGGTGGAGAGGGTGAAACGAGAGAGAACTGTATTGTGAGCGGGTGGAGGAGCCGGCAGCTGCGGGCGCTGCTGCGAGCGTTCTGCGGGGTGAGACAGAGAGATTGACGTTAGCACGCAGCTACGAGAAAAGTGTGCAAGGGAAACGTTACGTCGACGTGCAGCTGCAGCGTGACCGACTTGGCACCACTCCACCACCTGCGTCGAGGGGAATGCGTTGCGGCGCGTTCGTGAGAACGCAAGTACGTGAGTCAAAAAGCTATTTCGAATCTAAAAGGTACACAAAGACACTTTAGAAAAGACGGAAAGGATGAAAAAACACGATTGGAGACGCTGCAGAATCTTCAACAGGCATTGCGGCCTTAACAATTGTTTCACCGCCACGTCTTCTGCATATAGCCTGGGCTTCAGGGTAAACGAAATATTTCAAAACTATTATGCAGTGCAGATCTTATAGTTACATCTTGTCTTTGTCATCACACTTTTTGGCGGGGTCATATTTACTTCCATCATCCTATTACGGCACGTTCCAGCTTCAGTTTATAAAGAAACTTCTTCGTAAGCTGAAGTCCTGCCGAAATGTCCTGCCGAAATCTAAGTAAATTTTGTGTGAGTTGCATTTTTCGGATGGTTTTCTGTGAAACATTCTCCCATCCCTCATACATACACTAAAAGGCAAAGCGAAAAGTTCAGGCAATCATCTCTAGTTTTCATTGAAACCAGCGAATTCCTTCCGTCAGTACGCGGTATACTTAGAAACAGATGCTCACTGATTCTCGCCAGAGTTTCGTACTAGTGCACCGTATGATGCTTCCATATCAATTTCAAAACAGTCCTAATAACTGCAAATGCTACATGATAAGAAAACCGACACGCATGGAGTCTGTCTGTTACTCTTCATTTTGTAAACTTTGCGCTATTACCATCGGCAGCCACCTATGCGCCAAATGCTCGAAGATTTCACTCAACGCATTAGCCAAGCATACCGGGCAAAATCTTGCAGAGTGCAGGAACGAGGGCGCCGCAAAAGACTACTTTTACATGCGAAGCATCTTTTAGCAAACTCCGGCGACTTTGAGCATATCTATCTATCTATCTATCTATCTATCTATCTATCTATCTATCTATCTATCTATCTATCTATCTATAAGCCACCTACGACTTTTAGCTCTCATGGCCGTTTCGATAATTGTATCGATACAAAACTTGGTATTGTATAACATGACTGTATGAAGGACATATTTGTCTAGTCATAACATGAAAATCATGACATCCATGTCATGAAGGTCATGTTTTACAGTTCATAGTCCTGCATCTCTTGCGGTGGTTTTGTTCACATGGCATGTTGTAAAACTGGTATGGCATGGCATGATTGCATAACAAACACAAGCGGCAGACCCTATCAAGAAAATGGCAGATCCCACACAGTGGTAATCAATGATATGTGAGGCACGAATTAAAAATGTCGATATGTCACTTTAAAATCAGCATGACGTTACGAGGTTGAGGTAACTGATGCCGTACAAGACTTCCGTGTCATGATTACCATGTGTGGATGTGTCCTTTACCTTCGTCATCTATTCACGTCACGTGATACGAAATTTATATAAGTGGAGCTAGCTAAACTGGCGTGAACACGCTATTAGCGTGGTATGGTGTCATGTTCTTACATGACACGCGTGTCAGGCATGCGTGTCATGTAACAACATGACTACATGTCACGCTCATGATGCCCTCGCAGCTATTTCGCTTGCGTCACATATACCAAATTTAGTATTACAGTACGTGAATGGATGATGAAGGTATGTGGCTGGTGCAAACATGATAATCATGAGATGCGTGTCATGTAACAACATGACTACATGCCACGCTCATGATGCGCTGGTGGCCGTTTCGCTAGCTTTGCATGTACCAAACTCGGTGTTACGCGACGCGAGTGGACGACATAGGTAAATTATACATATAGACATGATAATCATGGCATGCGTGTCATGTGATAACATGACTACACGCCACATTGATGATGCGCTTGCGACCGTTTCGCTAACTTCACATATGCCAAATTTGGTATTACGTGACGCCAATAGATGACAAAGGTATGTGCTGGTGCAAACATGATAATCATGAGATGCGTGTCATGTGAGAACATGACTACATGCCAAAGTCAAGGCACCCATACATTTCGACATGACGTGGTGTGTGTGCTCGCCGGCGTTCATTTCGTCACGTCACGCCGGCGTTGCTAAGCCACGCGGCGGTGCTGTCATATACTGACAGGTGCGCACCACGCTGCGTTGCTTTCCCACATGCGCGTTTCAGCGCGTCCGGCGTCCCTCCGTCACGAAATGAGGGAGACGCAGTGTTGTCTGGGTAACGCATCGGCGCGAAATGCAGCATGTCGCATTTTGCGCCGGTTGCTGTCGGGCCGCGCCGACGGACGCTGGTCGCGCCTGGCGTCAGACTATAGAGTGCTCGCGTTTTGCTTACGTAGCGTCGCTGTGCCCAGCATACGCGCGCGTCAACGCTGCATAGGAGTATATTGGGCCCTTCATGATGCGCTCGCGGCCGTTTTGCTAGCTCCATATATACAAATTTGACATTACGTGGTGTATATGGATGACGAAGTATATGACTGGTTAAAACACGATAACTCTGGCACACGTGTCATGAAAGAACATGACAACATACCCCGCTCATAGCGTGCTCGCGACCGTTTCACTATCTCCACATATAGTAAATTTGGTATCACGTGACGTCAATGGATGACGAAGGTAAACGAAGCATCCAAACATAATAATCATGACACGGAAGTCGAGTACGGCATCATTTACCTCCACCTCGTAACGTGGTGCCAATTTTAAAGTGACATATCAACCTTTCTCATTCGTGCTTCGCCTATTATCGATTCCCACTGTGCGTGGGATCTGCCAATTTTTTCTTTGTCGCCGCGTGACTCTGGAGTTTTCACGACGCCCTCCAGCTAATACATACGAGCGCGGTGCAAGTATACGTACGGCCTTTGGCTGGAGAAAGAAGTTCGCCGTACGAATAGTTTGTACAAACAGAAAAAAAAAAACGCGTGTAGTTGCTTAATACTTCGAACTCCGAGTATTATTATTCAACGTTACAAAAATAAAACTGTAATTAACGCACGCGGACATATGAGCACACAGCGTCTGTCTTCCCGCGCAGGGAAGTGCGTGAACGTTGACAGTCGGGCAAACACAACGTTAGGGCGTTAATAATAAAAAAAACACCGTCCATGGGCGCGCTGTCAGAGCCTCCGGCATCGCATTGCACGCGATGCTGCCGTCGCGGCGCAGGCTTCAACCTGAAGTGTGCGTTTCCCGTTTAGGAATTCAATTACCACCGACGCGTTGTGCAGTTCCGTGCGAGTATTCGAGAGTCCCGTCGCCGTCGCAGTGCCGGAAGGCACCGCGGCTGTTGTGAAGCGTCGGTAAGAAGGGCGGGAGGAAAGGAGCGAAACTTGCCTGTCGCCGCAGTGCACGCCGCGCGCTGCTGCCCGACGCTGACGGGGCTCGGAAAGTTTGCGAGTGTCGGGGTTGGGTCCAAGGCAAATATCTCCGTATGCAGCGTTTGTGAGCGTGCTTGACGTGAGAAAGCCTCCGCGACCATCGTCGCAGTGCCATCTGAAAAGGAATGATTATTAGTTTCCCACAACTGATATCAGATCTCTTCAACTAATCTAGGGCACAATTTGTAGTAAAAGAACACAGATAAAAGGATTGAATTCGTTCGCCGAGGCGAATTGATGAAGCTTAATGCGACTTCTCGGCAAAACTGCCACGAATTCATAAACCGTAGCGCTGAATAGAGAATCAGGTCGACGCCAACGTCCCTTTGCGAACACCTTGTTTCGTTAAAGTTGAGGCGATAAAACACGTTACAAGAACTGGCTAAAAAGACAGTTTGACAGCCCATGCTTCCTATGCACAAGGCGCGCATGTGTAAGATCTGCTCTACCTAACTTACATTGACCCATCTTGGAGTTATTCGACAAAAGTTTGCAAGGCGCGGACCGTATACAACTTGATCGCCATGCTTTCATGCACCTTGCAAACTCTCGAAGTTAGGTGGCACAAATTTTGCCATCCTATGACCATGACTGGCACTCGTTGGTGTGGGTGCTCATCAGGGGAAGGTTGCTTTATCTCTCCTTCTACCTTTTTTTCTCTCCTCTCTACCACAAACTTTTTCATGATTTATTAAGGAAAAAATCATAATTTTCTACCTCTTAGAAAGCCATGGCTCGTGCAAGCGCTCCTACTCGCCAAGCAATTTTTCAATCGAGGTTTAAAAAAAAAAGACACTCCTCCCAATGCATGTGAATTGGTGCACCAGGTGATTTGCAACCATCAGCATCTCGCTCATGTCATTTGGACACAAAGGGCGCCAAATTGAAAGTCGTGCCGATAATTTCAACCTCCACATCAAGAAAAAAAAATGTTTTCTACACGCATCAAAGGCAATTGTACGAAGCTGTGAGAGTGTTAAAAACATGATTTGCTTGCTGGCGCTTCTGTTATTTTTCTGTTTGCTTGTTTGTTTTTCTCTGCACAAACAACAGCACATCACCTGGACTAAAACGCCTTTCTGAGAGAATAATGATTATGCAGCCCACATGCACAAAAAAGTTCCACCTTCGTTCCAACGCTTACTTTTGTATTTTTAGATAAATGGAATCACAAAAATCACTTTTCGTCGGCAGATGCACAAGCTGGCGATAAAATATAACAAACGGGACTCTCAAAGTGTGTTTTGGGGGCTTTTTGTCGGTCGAAACTTGCATAGATGCAGGCGGAGGCAGTCAGTAGTTTTCACAAACAATGGGAGTGAAATCTTGCTGGATCTTAAGGTGAATTCAGGGTCTTTGTTTACTTGAACAACGTCTTAGTACTCGGCAGCGTTTGTCACTAAGAGAGCGGGTGCTTAGCCACGGAGGCGCTGCTCAAAGTAAAGAAAGCGACGCTTTGGAATCCCCGTCAAGGTATTCGGGTAAGATGGGCTTAGATGCACGACAAAAGAGTGTAGGTGTGTAAACACAGGCACAAGAGAGAGAGAGAGAGAGAGATGTAAACATTTACTGTAGAAAAAAAAAAGAGTTTGGAGGCCAAAGCATGACCCCGCTAACAAGAGACTTGGGCCCGTGTTCACAAATCAACCTCAACCTTTCTTCGAGTTTTCCTTATCTGTTTCAAACTTTCTTTGCGTATGATATACAAATTGGACCAGTATTCATGAACCGGCCTTGTCCTTATTTTTCGCCCTGTTTTTATTTTTGTGTCTTTATAACGCATGTGGAGAGTACAGGAACTTGAGCAAAACTTGAGGTAACGCCGAGGATTGTATGTGAATGCGGGCCTTCATCTCTTGTTTAGCGTCCGTGTTTACAGGCTTACATTTTAAAAAGGAGCTTTCTCCTCATGCTCGAGCCTTGTCCACCCATCCCACCCACTGTGATCCGACCGTAGTAGCCACGCTCCCTCTGAAACAAATGACAGGTTCAGAAGGTAACGCGATGGGCACGTCTCTTTTTTTGCATGAGAGGGCACGCTGGACAAGCGACGCGACGGTAGCGAAACGCGAGCACTGACGCGAGACGCAACTGACGCGACCAGCGTCCGTTGGCGGGCTCATAGTTGGCACCGTTCCAAGACAAGGGACGCTTGTCATTCCCGGTTGAATCTGCCAATGTTAGTGGGGTAGGGGAAGGTGGGCAAGCTCCTTCATCAGCATTCACTTTGTGCATAAAGTGTCATTGTTTACCCTAAATCATACCAACAAGCTTTGTTGGTACATTACAAGCTTGCATGGTTATATGTAGAAAAAAAAGTAGGCAGATCCCACGTAAAGTGGGAATCGATTATATGCGAAGCACGAATGAGAAATGTTTATATGTCACTTTAAAATCGGCACAGCGTTACGAGGTGGAAGTAAATGATGCCGTACATGACTTCAGTGTCATGATTATCATGTTTGGATGTGTCGTTTACTTTATTCATCTATTCACGTCACGTGATACCAAATTTAGTATATGTGGAGCTAGCGAAACGACCGCGAGCACGCTATGAGCGTAGTATGTTGTCATGTTCTTACATGACACGCGTGTCAGGACGATCCTGTTTTCACCAGTCATATACCTTCGTCATTCATTGACATCACGTACGTAACACCAAATTTGGTATATGTGGAGCTAGCAAAACGGCCGCGAGCGCATCATGAAGGGCCCAATATACTCTAATGTAGCGGTGACGCGCGCGCAGGGCACAGCGACGCTACGTTAGCAAAACGCGAGCACTCTATAGTCTGACGCCAGGCGCGACCAGCGTCCGTCGGCGCGGCGCGATTGCAACCGGTGCGAAATGCGACAGGCTGCATTTCGCGCCGATGCATTACCCAAACAACACTGCGTCTCCCTGTTTTCGTGACGGAGGAACGCCGGGCGCTCAAATGCGCATGCGTCAAAGCAACGCAACGCGCCGCGCACTTGCGAGTAAATGGCAGGACCTGTGCCTGGCGTGGCAACGCCGCCATGACGGACGAAATGAACGCGGTTGAGCACGCACACCGCGTCACGTCGAAATGTACTGGCGCTTTGACTGTGGCATGTAGTCATGTTCTCACATGGCACGCATTTCATGATTATCACGTTTTCACCAGTCAAATACCTTCGTAATCCACTGACGTCACGTGATACCAAATTTTGCATATTTAGAGCTAGCGAAATAGTCGTGAGCGCATCATGAGTGTGACATCTAGTCATGTTGTTTCCTGATAAGCATGTCGTGATTATCATATTTGTATGTGTCATTTACCAATGTCACCCGTTCGCCTCGCGTAATACCAAATTTGGCATATGTGACGCTAGCGAAATGGTCGCGAGCGCAACATGAGCGTGGCGTGTTGTCATGTTGTTACATGACATGCATGAATGATTTTCATGTTAGGGTTGTTGCGAACGACGGCGACGCCAACACGGTCCCGAAGGCGCCACTGCTTCGATCTCCGCAGGGAAGGTCACCAGCCGTTTGGTAGCGTAGGTTTCTGAGCTCGCGACTGCTTCTGCGCAGAGCTGATAGACGAGCGGACGAGACGACGGTGAGTTAAACAAGGTTTATGTACAGCATATATACAGAGGCGTTACAAATTCGACACTGGGGCCAACAGAGACTCGAAGAGCCGAGCTCTCCTCTCTAACACATAGGTCTGCTTTCGACGATAGTTATTGCGCGAGAACAAGACGACACAGAGACAAGAAGGACACGAAAGACACGAGCGCAAACTTCCAACTGAGTTTATTGCGCAGAGCACGAAAATATATAGAGGAGACAGTGACCATGGCACAAGAGCAGAACATGAGTAAGAAAACCAAAAACAAACAACACAAATACAAAGGCACTGAAAAACAGCAAAGAAAAATCTAGAAGAAACCGAACCAGAAAGGTAAAGCTACCTGCCCGCACCGAATCCTTCGAGGAACCTGCGTTCCTTCTCGGACTAAGCCACGGAGGGCTTGCTAATCCAAGGCACCTGTTTTCATTACCTGCCCGCACCGAATCCTTCGAGGAACCTGCGCTCCTTCTCGGACAAGGCCACGGAGGGCTTGCTAACACAAGGCACCTGTTCGCGTGCCATTTGCGCAGCCTCGACAATGACACGGGTGCCCACATCTCTGTGTTTGTACAACGTCGCTGTTTCCTCGAAGAGGGGAACACACTTGCACTCAGTGCAGTGCTGGGCAAGAAAACCATCTTTCCCGTTTTTAACATTGTTCGCGTGCTCTCTCAGCCGATCGTTCAGGCACCTTCCGGTCGTTCCGGTACCTGGAACGACCTGAACGTGGAAGGTGCCTGAACGATCGGCTGAGAGAGCACGCGAACAATGTTAAAAACGGGAAAGATGGTTTTCTTGCCCAGCACTGCACTGAGTGCAAGTGTGTTCCCCTCTTCGAGGAAACAGCGACGTTGTACAAACACAGAGATGTGGGCACCCGTGTCATTGTCGAGGCTGCGCAAATGGCACGCGAACAGGTGCCTTGTGTTAGCAAGCCCTCCGTGGCCTTGTCCGAGAAGGAGCGCAGGTTCCTCGAAGGATTCGGTGCGGGCAGGTAATGAAAACAGGTGCCTTGGATTAGCAAGCCCTCCGTGGCTTAGTCCGAGAAGGAACGCAGGTTCCTCGAAGGATTCGGTGCGGGCAGGTAGCTTTACCTTTCTGGTTCGGTTTCTTCTAGATTTTTCTTTGCTGTTTTTCAGTGCCTTTGTATTTGTGTTGTTTGTTTTTGGTTTTCTTACTCATGTTCTGCTCTTGTGCCATGGTCACTGTCTCCTCTATATATTTTCGTGCTCTGCGCAATAAACTCAGTTGGAAGTTTGCGCTCGTGTCTTTCGTGTCCTTCTTGTCTCTGTGTCGTCTTGTTCTCGCGCAATAACTATCGTCATGCCATACCAACTAGCCCAAGCTGCCACACTTCTGCTTTCGAATAGGACTGCTCGCGACGCGCCGCAGGGCTTCTTTTATATGCACCGGGTCCAACCCAAATGTCCAACCAGAAGCGCCGCTGGTCGTGAGGTCAGACTCCTCCAATGGGGGTCGCCGCTGGGCCGCGTCATTCTTTCTCATCGAATCTGAAGAGGCTGCGCTGCAGGTGGCTGCACCCAAGGACGAGTGACGTCGCTAGGCATTGCGTCAGCCGCCAGACAGGAAGACGCCGGTTGTTTACTCGACGGGCTCGCGGGCTGGCCTTGACACAGATTGCCTTTTTCAGAGGCACGGACGTTTGCTCCGGACTCGCAGGCATAACAGGGTCTATCGCTTGTGTTCGACATGCAATCATGTCAAACCATACCAGTTTTGGGACATGCATTGTGAACGAAACCACTGCGAGAGCTGCAGGACAATGAAATGTAAATCATGACATTCATGACATCCATGTGATGAGTTTCATGTTATGACTTGCCAAATATGTTTTTCATACAGTCATGTTATGCCATACCAAGTTTGGTCTCGATACCATTATCGAAACGGCCAGAAGAGCTAAAAGTCGTAGGCGCATAGATAGATAGATAGATAGATAGATAGATAGATAGATAGATAGATAGATAGATAGATAGATAGATAGATAGATAGATAGATAGATAGATAGATAGATAGATAGATAGATAGATAGATAGATAGATAGATAGATAGATAGATAGATAGATAGATAGATAGATAGATAGATAGATAGACAGATAGATAGATACGCGCAAAGTCGCTGAAGTTCGCTAAGAAATGCTTCGCATTTAAAAATAGGTAACGATTTAGAGTACTTTGTACTCTGCTATGTGTGAGCTGAATGCTATACCATGGGCTTCACACTTGACGCTGTATCGACAAAATTCTGGAGCTGCAGGAGTTTCTTGAATGTCAGTGTGTTTAGAAGTGTATAACAATTTTAAGTACTTCGTACTCAATTATGGTAGAGCAGTAAGCCATCCCGAAAAGCCCTTTTGATGTTTGTTTAGAGAAAGTGTTTCACAATTTCGAGCACTTTGTGCTTATCTATGGGAAGCAGTAAGCTGCCCCCGAGAGTGTTGCTAACGAAAGGGTGTTTAGAAAATTATTTAACAATTTTGAGTACTTAGTACTCTACTATGGGAAAACACAAAGCCGTCCCGTGTGCTTATGTGTTTAGAACAAGTGTTTAACGATATAGAGTACATCGTACTCTACTATGGGAGAGCATAATGCCGTCCCTATTCTATCGAAAATTGTGGTGGGGGGGGGGGGGGGTTAGAAAGAGGGGGTAACGATTTAGAGCACAAGGTACTCTACTACGGGAGAGCCTAAAGCCGTCCCAACTCAAGCAAATTGTGGTGTGCTTTTACCACTCGAGAATATTATTAACGTAAAGTGCTACGTTGAGGGCCTACAGCGCGCGTCCCTTGATTGTGCAAAACGCATACAGTGGCTCAGGTTAGTACATAAGGCCAAATCAATTTTTTAGTCTCTCCCATCACCCTTTGCCCTGGTGAAGTGCAAGAGTGAAAGTTGGAGGCCACCCTCTCTTTAATCTTTATCCACTATTCCTGCTCCTCTACACCACCGAAAAACTAAGCAAACTTTCAGGCCGATCACTAAGTCGACAGTGGTGACTTCAGTGAATGGAATTAAAGGCAACGCAAAAAACCAGGCCCGATACCCACCCTCAAAAGGATGACTTAACCCTGCACGCCTCTTCGGTCGTTTTTAATATAGCAATAGCAGAAGCACGTGTTGCTTCCCAAACTTCCGGCCACTTCATTTATTACTCTCTAACAGCGAAGCAGAAATCTTGTGTTTTTAAGATGCGCTAGAGTAAGGGAAGCCTCTTTCTTCCGCTTCAGATAAAATGGAGGCGCTCAAAGTTAAGGAGTAACTCTTATAATGTTGTATCTTGCTTAAAGCAAAGTGTATTAAAAATATTTGACCAGACACGGGGAGAAAACTCTTGAACATGAACTGGCTATTCGTTAAGGTTTCTGTTCCTCACCGACACTTTTCGTCTGTTAGGATACGCCGGTACAGAGAACCGAAAACTATCCAGCACCTGAGTTCGTAAACAGCAGTAGCACAACGTCGGGCGAGTTGGTGGGCGTTTTTTATATGGGCTTCTTAACTGCGCTAACCAACATGAGAAAATTGGCAGATTCCACGTACAGAGGGAATCCACGATATGCGAAGCACGAATGAGAAATGTTGATATGTCACTTTTAAATCAGCACAACGTTACGAGGTGGAGGTAAATGATTCTATACATGACTTCCGTGTCATGATTATCATGTTTCGATGTGTCATTTACCTTCGTCATCTTTTTATGTCACGTGATACCAAATTTAGTATATGTGGAGCTAGCGAAACGGCCTCGAGCACGCTATGAGCGTGTTATGTTGTCATATCATTACATGACATTGTGTGAGGATTATGTTATTTTCAACAGTTATATATTTCGCCTTCTATTGAGGTCACATAAGACCAAATTTGGTATATGTGTAGCTAGGAAAACGGCTGTGAGTGCATCATGAAAGGCCCAATATATACTCCAATGCAACGTTGACGCGCGCGCGCGCTAAGTATATATATATATATATATATATATATATATATATATATATATATATATATATATATATATATATATATATATATATATATATATACTTTTTCATTTATTTTTTATTTATGTTTCTCGTTTATGCCTTTATATCGCGCTAGCGACATGACACTCTTCACAAACTGAATGGAAAGACGATGACCTATAAAAAATGCTACGAAAAAATTGGTCTCCCCGCCGATCTCGGTGGGCCTCCTCGGCTTTTAAGCGTAAGCGGCGTGAATAGGAACGCGCTAAGAAATCAAAAAGCACCACTACGAAGCACTCTGAACTTACAAAAAGATATATTGATGAGGAAAGAAATAGAAAACAGCATCAAGTCAATTGTTGTGAAAGTTCAGTGGGATTCGCCGGTCGGGGTGGTTAAAATAAACGTGAATGGACTTTGTTCTTTCCCTCAGAGCACGGGGTAAACGAATGTGTCTGCTGCTTTTATGTCTCTCTTCGAAACACTATCTTTCAGTGTTCCGACCACAGTATATTTTTGTTTCCTCATCCGAGTAAGCCTGTATAGTTATAGCCAACTATTGTCATTACCGCACTGTTAGGACATCATCTGTCTTTACCAGTGGGTATTTTTGTAGTCTACCTTCAATAATGAAAACCAGCAGATAATTAAGTAAATGAAGGTGTATGGCACAATCATGGTTTTGTTTTAACTCCTTTCTAGTAATTATAACATAGAGGTATTGATACAAAAGGGGACAAAAACACAAAAATTTGGTCCCTACAGACGGCAAGTTCTGTTTTCGTCAGCTTTATATTATCTTCACGTATATATCCTACTAATCCTACACAGTAAATCACCACAACTAACGTCCCCCAAAGCTTTCTTGGTTTCATTAAGCGTTTATTTTCATTGAGGATTTATCAATATAAAACCGAGATTTTAACAATTTTTTTCTTTCATTCACTCTACATTTATGTAATTACATTAGTGATGCAATCGGAGTAAACCTTAAGTGCTCGCTAATCATTTTTCAGTAAGAAGCTGATTGCCTTAATCAAGCTCCATGCTTTTTAATAATACAGCTGAAATAAAGCGATAATAACACATAGCTTATCTATATTCATTAACTAATGCCACGCCTGCGTGTTTGTATTTAATCAACTCGTCAACCCTTTGTCCTGCTGCACCAAGGGGCATTTGAGAGCGACGCGCCATGCGTGCAGCGGCCAGCTAAGCAAATATTATTTTCCCGGAGAGTCCAAAGCACACAGCTGCTCGTATACGCTAAGGGCTCCCCTACATTCGTGTCTCTCCAGGTGCGAGCACCCCAAGTGTTTGTGTTGGCCATCGATCACACAGGTTTGCCCAGTGGTGCCGCCACCGCTCTTGCCGACTACACGAACCACCAGGCTCCTGTCGCTATCATTCATTAGCAGAACATCTCCACTTAATTAAAAGGCGCGCTTTATGGAGTTGCAATGTAAGGTCGACCTTCGCTAACAAGTGCCACCACGGCGCGTAGTCGTTCGTTTCGAATCCCCCCGGCGTCTTGAACGTTTGTCGGGTAACGTAGGTCGTCCCTCCGACGTTTGTTCTAAAGGCTGTCGGCCGTGGTACTATTGATGTAGCTGCGTTTGGAGCCACTTGAACAGAGCTGGTAGGTTTGGCATTAACAAAGGTTTAGTGGATCAGTGTAGGCTCACCGAAGCACTCCTTTGGGCCTCTCCCGACAGAAGCAGCTTTCGGAGGGTGCAACGATTGCACAAGGAACTCGCGTATTGATTAGGCGGGATGGAATAGCTTCGTAGCCTTACTTCATATTCTACACGGCGCACAAGTTCTCAGGTAGCAGTAAAGTATGGCATCCTCTGGTTAGGCTAACGAAAGAATACAATGTTTGATAGGCCATGTGGACATAGTTGAGAACCCCCCTGATAGCCATTCTTTGACTTGAAAGAGTGAGTACTTAATTTCTTTAAGCCAAGGTTGTCTTGCCGATTTTTTTCTCGTTTTATGTGATGGTTGTTGTGGTATTCTCGCTTTAACAGATTGGGGCACTTTGTACACGTGAAACTGGGATTTCAGGAGCACAGAGCATGAAAACGTGTTTATAACGTTTGCACGGGGTATGTGCTGCTTCATCAATTCCCGAGGGAAAAGGCCGGGCCTGCGCCCAAGAACCGCAAAGCACTGTTTTTGTTCGTACACGACACTGCTTCTTCGCTGCACACATGTAGTACACATACGAAGAATTACACATTAGGATAAGTCTCGAAAGCAATAAAACGAAAGCACTGGACATTTGTTGCGCTGGCCTATTCTAAATAAAGTAAAACTCTTGTGTGTGAGATTCTTCCAAATATAGATGCTAAAGCTATTTGGACTTTTCGAGATGTTCTTGCTATCTGTCATATCGCCATGCTCAACCCGATGTTTTCGTTGATGCAGAAAAGGTAACTGAAAGGCCGTTTTTCTTTTTCCGTGCCTTAACCACATTTCTTCATGCTCCTTGTTGCCACCATTCCTTTGTGAACATCACTAGCCCATAGAGAAGTGAGTGCTAGTGAAGTGAAGCAAGGATGCATTATGAAGCTGCTGTAAATTACGGTACAGTTTTAATAATTGACGTGTCATGCTGCCTTGTTGCGGAGAAGGCTACGCCAACGGTATCAGTATACCTTTCAATGAGAGAGAAACTAAAAAGAAAAGGCAGACACGACCCAAATTTGTGTTGTAGTTTTGCTGCAAACACGATTCGTGCTCTGTACTATGTTCGTTTCTTTGTTTTGTATAATTCTTGTGGCACACTTTTACTCCCATATCGTTTATTCGTGTTTAGAAATATCGCAACAAAGCATGTTATAGACATCTTGTTCCAAATGAATAGTAGACTTTTTCTCTTCTTTTCTCTGTATCTCGCCCTTGGGTTGTACAGCCCGGTCTGACATGCCTCCCTATTTTTCACCTTACCCCTCCCCCTCCGCACACACCCTCTCTTGCTCTATGACATGTACTCACAACAGTCATCACAGTCAGTCTGCGCGAACGCCCTTTGGGTGATTTACTCTAATCATAAACTATTTAACCCGTTCTTACTAAACGCGATGCACAAAATAAACGTATTCGTTTACCTGTAACACGCCCCTTGTGAGCTATGCAACGAGATATGTGATGCCTCAGGATAGCCTTCCTAACGAAGGAAAAAAACTCAATGCACCATGTCGTGTTCTTTCTGCTCCGATCCTATTCCCGCCTTTACATTGAAATAAGAACAGCCCAAAAGACAGAGGACCACTTCAAGAAGCACACAGACAACAACCACCTTAGCTCTACATCGGGCAATTTTCCTTGACTCCTTACGCACAGTACGTGAGGCGCATCGTAGAAATGAAGCATTAAAGCATAGAGTAGCAATTGCTTACAGCCCGATTACGTCACCATGTCGACGTTGACCGGAGTAAAATGGATGTCGAGAAACAAGCGGCAGCCGCTAGGAAAGTGCTTAAGGTCGAGCCAGAGAGGCCCACCTCCGGAATGCGCTACTTTACGGCAAAGCCTTGTTCCTGTAAGATATCCGGGTAATTGGGTCTGCTCTCCGGGGCTCTTTAGACGCGCACCTGGAACTGTCTCGCGGTTTCTCGAAATCTTCCTGGCAATACCTCGGGGCTTAACAATGGCAAAGCTTGACGCAACCCGGGCTTTCTGGCTTGTCTTTTTCCTCCGAGTATTTTCGCGCAGTCGTGTTCTTTTCCCTTCTCCCTCAACCATCATTCTTTTGACCCTTTGTCGATTCCTTCTGCCCCTTCTGCAACATTCCTCTGCCATTTCTTTTCTCTCCGCCACCATAAATCTGTTTCCTTTGCCGTTTTTTGCATTCCTACTTATACTCAATAGTACCCGGCTTGTTTTTTCCTCCTTATCTTAGCCTCCTTCATTTCTGGTCACCTTTCTTTTTCTTTTTTGTTTTGCCCAGGCTTTGTCCTGGCTTAAGCTAGGCGTTTGCTGCTCCACGAGCCCGGAGCAAAGCCTAGGGAATACCGCTACTTTTTATTAGTTTTTTTCCCTACGGTGTCTTGCGTTATCTAAACATAAACCACCGTGTGTCGTCGCTTTGTGACAAGACTAATGGCCGGAGATAAATGCGCCAGTACCAACGATGCCTGTTTCAAGAGACCGAAAGAAAAGAGGGAAGAAAATGTTTCAAAAGTTGGTGACAGAAGAAGCATGTTTTGGCCTCTCGAGACCCCTGGAAGAGGGCATCTCTGCCATTCGTATACGACGCTGTGGCGAAGTCGTTCCCTAGCTGTATCAGCAGGCGGTTGGAAAACGGCCTCCTTAAGCTGTTGGCTCAGCCATGCACTTGATTACGTCAACGTTTCAGCTCTATTTTACCACCCTCTTCTTCGAGACGACCAACAAGACTAGCGCTCCCTGTGGAGCGATATCTCTAGTGCGACGAGCGCCTTATGTTTGACTGATGCTTACGACGGCTCAGAGTAGAGCCGTTTGATAGAGCAGTTTCTTGTCCGATTTTTTCTTCTGTCTAAATTTTGTTGTCATTTGTTTCAATAGTAATCACCAGTTCGTACCAGTAACAAGGGCTTATAATGTTGTTCGCGGGGGAGTCTTGGCTTCGAATGTGTCGCATAGTTCAGCTCTATTAACGGCCTCGATGGCTTCACTTCAATTAGAGCAAAATGAATTTTCTGTACTTATATTTAAGTGCACGTAATTAACTCCACGTGATGAAAGGTCATTAGACGACCCAAAGCATGAGTAATCATGTGAATACCAGGAACTTCTATTTCATAAATATTCCGTAGAAAACATTTCTGAGAAAAACTTCATTACGACTTATTACACTATGTTTACTACATCCTTATGCTGCCTTACACGTTATTTTACTGCTCTACGCTCATTTCAAATAAGTTTAATTGGTTAATAGCACACAAGCACACACGTTGAACTGCAAAAAACTAATACAGCTATGCCTAAGCGACACTACAGAGCAACCTTTGGCAGCGTGAATTTTACTGATCGCGGCTGTTCGTTCTGTCTCACCGACGAATGAGGCGCGATGCAAGCTGACAGCTTCTGCTCCGAGATGCACACTCCATGGCCAGCGGCCGATGGGATCGCTCCATCTTCGAGCGTCATCAATAGTAAGCCACCTTACATGACAGGATTGGTTATTCGATTTGTCTTTGACCGATGTCGGTGCATCCAGTGATCACTCAGGCGAACCCTATGGCATCAGATGCTCGGCCACTCCGTCACGTCTACTCGCCGACTGTTCCACCATCCTACGTCAAAACAACTATTAAGGAAGCAGCACTCCCCCGTTTTTGCTTCAGCCACAAGTTTCTTTGTCAGCTCACTCAAGTTGAATAGACTGTTACACTTCGTTGGGGTTGTGAAGAAGAAACAGCGTCGTTGGCAAGCAACATCGCCACCGCTTGGGTACTGGGTGCTGGGCTTCGCTCGCTCGGCTCGTGCTGATCTTCGCCGGCATCTGCTTGACCGTTGCTCTTGCACGATCGTGTTTCTTCGTAGGACCACCGTCGCAACAGTCGTCAATAAACCCCCTTTCAATTGGTGGAAGGTGCTGACATTCCCCGTCGCCTGAACTTGGGTGCTGCCATTCGCCGTCACCTCAACCTGGAGCTGCGCAACCGAACGCTACCTCCCATCATGGCTACCAACAACGCGCAACCTGGCTCTTCCGCTCCATCCCCCAGCAACCCCGGCGTTCTTCGTTTGCGAGAGCCCAAGGTCTTTAGCGGAGTTGATGAGACCGACGTGGAAGACTGGTTCGCTAACTATGAACTGGTGAGCGCTAACAACAAGTGGGATGACGCGGACAAATTGACTTACGTCATCTTTTACCTCACTGACGTGGCCGAAATGTGGTATAATAACCACAAAAACGACATCACGACGTGGTCCATCTTTAAAACCTTGTTTGCTGACGTTTTTGACCGACCCGCAGTCCGCAAGTCCAGAGCCGAACAACGCTTGCGGACTCGCGCACAAAAGCCAACGGAATCTTTCACAAGCTACATCGAAGACATTATTGGTCTTTGCAACCGTGTGAACACCACCATGCCCGAGTCGGAGAAGATTCAACACATCCTCAAAGGGATAAATGACGGTGCATATCAGCTGCTCCTGGCCCGTAATCCTGCCACCGTTGCGGAACTTGTCACTTTGTGTCAAAGTTTCGACGAGTTGAGCAAGCAGCGCGCCCTGACTCGCCCATTTTCCTCACACGCCGACTCGCTCTCCAGTCTCACTTCTGTTCCCGACCACTCACCAACCCTGCAAGAGATTAAAGACTTTGTGCGTGAAGAAGTAGCTCGGCAACTGTCGTTGATTCCCTTCACGCAGCAGCCGCCGTCCTCTCCTCTGCCCTCACCACTCCGCGACGTTATTGCCGAAGAGGTAGCTCAGGCTGTTCCCGTCGCTGCCCACCAGCAGCCTGTGGCCATACCTGTTGCCCATGCGCCGGCTATGCAGCCCATGGCCGCGCCCCTTACGTATGCCCAGGTGGTACGTAGCAGACCCCGACAGCAGCATTTGCCACCCATGTCTTCAGTCGCTCCCCACTCCACCCCATTTTCGACACCTTGGGCCGCACAACGAGTCAGCAATTCCTGGCGCACTCCTGACAATCGACCGATCTGCTACGCCTGCGGTACTCCAGGACACGTGGCACGATATTGTCGCCGTCGCTTCCAACCACTCCGCGACGCTACTCGGCCGTTACCGTATGACCCACAGCCCATGCACATACCTGCTCCCTATCCCTCACCGCAGTATGGATGCACTAACTTTCCTGAGTCTCGGTCACACCAGCCTCAAAATCACCGCCTTTCCACTCGTCCGGTGCGCTTCAACCGCTTCCGTGCCCTGCCAAACCTTTCGATCGGATCGGAATTGATCTCTATGGCCCTCTACCGACAACATCAGATGAAAATCGGTGGATTATAGTCGCTGTGGACCATTTAACACGCTACGCTGAGACCGCCGCCCTTCCAAGTGCCACTGTGCGGGACGTAGCATCCTTCATCCTTCATCGCTTCATATTACGACATGGTGCACCTCGAGAACTACTAAGCGATCGAGGTCGAGCCTTCCTATCAGAAGTCGTCACGTCTCTGCTTTCTGAATGCCATGTTGTTCATCGCAAGACCACGGCATACCACCCGCAGACTAACGGGCTCACGGAGAGATTTAACCGCACACTTGGCGATATGCTCGCCATGTATGTGACATCCGATCATACTAACTGGGATCGCATTCTTCCATTCATTACGTTCGCATATAACACCGCGGCACAGTCTACCACTGGATTTTCACCTTTCTTTCTTCTTTATGGACGCGAACCATCCCACACCATCGATACTCTCCTTCCATACCGTCCTGACGCATCCGAATGCCCATCTGTGTCCGAAGCTGCCCGAAATGCGGAAGAGTGCCGTGAACTCGCACGCACCTTTACGTCTCGAGAACAACAGCGCCAGAAAGAAAACAACGCCGACTCTTCACAAAGCCCCAGCTATTCCCCGGGATCACTTGTATGGCTGGCTGTTCCTTACCAAACCCCCGGCATTTCCTCAAAACTCGTTCCAAAGTACGAGGGCCCATACCGCGTTTTGGAGCAAACCTCGCCGGTGAATTTTCTCATCGAGCCACTTTCCCCATCTGACGACATGCGCCGGCGTGGACGTGACATCGTCCACGTCGCCCGCCTTAAGCCATATTATAGCCCTCTGCCTCCAGACTCTTAGGTCGCCAGGATGGCTCTTTTTCGGCGGGGGCAAATTGTGAAGAAGAAACAGCGTCGTTGGCAAGCAACATCGCCACCGCTTGGGTACTGGGTGCTGGGCTTCGCTCGCTCGGCTCGTGCTGATCTTCGCCGGCATCTGCTTGACCGTTGCTCTTGCACGATCGTGTTTCTTCGTAGGACCACCGTCGCAACAGTCGTCAATAAACCCCCTGATACAACGAATTACAACGAAACCCGATACAACGAAACCCCCTGAACAATGATACAACGAATTATTGGCTACAGCGAAATCGTCACGCTTCAATTAGGATATTTTTATTTTTTTGACAGAACGAAAAAAGTGAAATCTGCCGTGGTATCAGATGCGACGAAAAAATATTCGTTTTGCTCAAGGTTCAAAACTCTGAAGGTAGAATAGGAACCAAAAAAATTCAGTGGATCTCCCGTACAATGGGAATCGATGCTATGCGGAAGAAAGCGGACTGTGGTGTAGTTTAATAAAGCGAAATGTTTCGAAATAACACTAAAGATATTTACAAATGTTGTATGCATGGATGTATGTTGAACATTCGCATATGCTTTGTATATCCAGCACTTTACAGTTGCGTGAAGATGCCACCATGAACACAGGTATTACCAACACTAGAAGCGGTAAGCTGACACCTATTGCTTGTGCTTGCGTTGATGGCTGTCCTGGATAGTGGTATAGGTAGACCATCTTCAGTGGATGGTGTTCAACTACAACTGACACTAACCCGACGTAATGCCTTCATGATACTATTACAAATGTAATGTTTAAAAAATTAGGCAGCCAGCAGTGTACCTACAATTGACGTTTCATAGGATTACGTCTGCGTAGGATATCTTACCAAAACAGTCCCGAGACCTGGCATGGCTCTGTGTTAGAAAACTTGATTGCCACGCAGACTAATTGGGTTAGATTCCTGTTGGGTCCCTCCTATTTGTTCATTGCACTCGTGGGATCAACGATATTCGTGAAACGTGAATTATGGTTGCAGTACTACGTATCCACTTTTATACACGTTCCATATGTACACCTATGATACAGCCATAACGTCTGGTTAACGTCAGTTATAGCTAATCTCCATCCACTGAAGTTGGTTTATGTAGCAGTGTCCAGGGCTATTATTCTCGCGAGTACCAGCGCTTCATATCAGCTTACCGCTTGTGGTATTGTGAATATCCATGTTGCTGTTAGCGTCATAACCTCCTCTGTAAACAACTGGTTATATAAAAAAAACATGCGGCTGTTTAACGTATGTCTGTGCGTGCATTTCTACATGTCTTTAGTGTCACATCGTAGTGTTTTGCTCAATAAAAAAATTACAACGCAGTCACCTTCCATCCGAATGCTCTCATAACATCGATTCCCAAGGTACGTGGGATGTGTGAATTTTTTCTTGATGCCCTCCCACCTTAAAGTGATGCCGGGCATCACTCGGAATACTGTTTCGAAATAAATTATTATTTCTCTCTATCTCACGCAATTAAACCGCCAATGTCTGTTCACGCCGTTTTTGGGTAGATAAAAACTGTCAATCAGCTGCGGCGTACGCCTGTATACCGCGGTCCGTGGTATACGGGCATGTGCCGTATACACGTCTGAAGTGATGGTTTCTGACGACGTACAGGATGGGATCATCAAGTTATTCATGTCTGGACCAGACACACATATTCGTCGTACTATCTCGTACTAATTTTGTTCTACCACAAGTTAAAGAGGTGATAACAAAAGAACCTAGACGTAGATAGATAGATAGATAGATAGATAGATAGATAGATAGATAGATAGATAGATAGATAGATAGATAGATAGATAGATAGATAGATAGATAGATAGATAGATAGATAGATAGATAGATAGATAGATAGATAGATAGATAGATAGATAGATAGATAGATAGATAGATAGATAGATAGATAGATAGATAGATAAGATAGATTTGGGTGCACGTTAAAGAACCCCAGGTGGTCTAAATTCCGGAGCCCTCCACTACGGCGTCTCTCATAATCATATAGTGGTTTTGGGACGTTAAACCCCACATATCTATCAATCATAGATAGATAGATAGATAGATAGATAGATAGATAGATAGATAGATAGATAGATAGATAGATAGATAGATAGATAGATAGATAGATAGATAGATAGATAGATAGATAGATAGATAGATAGATAGATAGATAGATAGATAGATAGATAGATAGATAGATAGATAGATAGATATATAGATAGATAGATAGATAGATAGATAGATAGATAGATAGATAGATAGATAGATAGATAGATAGATAGATAGATAGATAGATAGATAGATAGATAGATAGATAGATAGATAGATAGATAGATAGATAGATAGATAGATAGATAGATAGATAGATAGATAGATAGATAGATAGATAGAT
Source organism: Rhipicephalus annulatus (assembly GCA_013436015.1). Lineage (NCBI taxonomy): Eukaryota > Metazoa > Arthropoda > Arachnida > Ixodida > Ixodidae > Rhipicephalus > Rhipicephalus annulatus. The sequence goes on from WOVY01012905.1 coordinate 217,415, forward strand.
AGATAGATAGATAGATAGATAGATAGATAGATAGATAGATAGATAGATAGATAGATAGATAGATAGGGGCGCGCGTATCGAGGCGCCCTAGCATTCAACATGCTTTCAAGGTCGCCGATGGATGTATGAATGGATGGATGGATGGATGGATGGATGGATGGATGGATGGATGGATGGATGGATGGATGGATGGATGGATGGATGGATATGGTTGTACCCTTTTGATCGGGCGGTGGCTAGCGCCACCAAGCCGTCATACATTCAGAACCAAAAACTAGATTTGTTTTTGTTTTTTTGTTTTCCTTAAATAGTTAGGTTGAGGATTCGTACTTTGCAGTGAAGGGTTTAATTTTCACTCGTGCCTTGACTTTAGCCACCAATCAGATAACCTGCTTCTAGTTAATTCTACCCGCATAAAGTCTATTTTGCCCTCCCTGTCTCTAAACCCCAGTGCTTTGGAAAACTCTGCGCCATCATCCTGAACTATTGGGTGGAACCCTTTACAGAACATTATCAAGTGTTCGGCAGTTTCTTCTTCCTCTCCACATGCACTGCATACCGTGTCTACCCCTTGGTATTTGGCCCGATGTGTCTTGGTTCGCAATACTCCCGTCCTGGCCTCAAACAGTAGAGAACTACCCTGAGTATTATCATAGATCCTTTCCTTGGCAATTTCCTGCTTAAATGTTCGATAGATCTCTAGTGCGGACTTCTTAATCATGCCGATTCTCCACATATCGGTCTCAGCTTTCTTAATCTTCTTCTTAACAGATATTTCTTTTTGGTTTGGCCCCCAGCTGTTTTCCAAGTATTTACCAGTCAATTTTACCGCCTTCACGAAGCACCGCCCCCACGGTCCCACGGAGCATGGTCTCTCTTGCGCGCGCGTTTATCAGACTCGTAATTCAGGAGAAGACGAAGGTCGCTTAGCAAGCTGCCACGGCCGCGCTTACGAAAGGTGCACGCTGCTAACACACAACGCAGGAAGGATTGACTCCACGCTCATCCTGTGTATGCTAATTTCGTGCGTCCTTTCTGCTTGACGTGTTCGCTGCAAGCTTCGAGCTGCTTGCCGTTCTTAACGCGAGTTTGCAATTTGTTGCTGTTGCTAAAACAATGTACAATAAACGCTCAACTACCTCCGTAAAAACACGTTTCACTTTTGTGTTATACTGATTCATATATAGGGGGGTCAGTCACGTTATTTGATATCGGTTACTTCAATAAAGTTGTTTCCATCCATTCATACCAGCAGGAATAGAATTCACGAAAGGTAGAAATACCGCAGGTCACGGGATCGAATCTCGGCTGCGGAGGCTGCATTTCCGATGGAGGCGGAAATGCTGTAGGCCCCTGTGCTCATATTTGGGTGCACGTTAAATAACCCCAGATGGTCAAAATTTCCGAAGCCCTCCACTACGGCGTTTTTCGTAATCACATCGTGGTTTTGGGACGTTAAACCCCCTTATCAGTCAATCTACAGGTGCAAATAGGTAACTTAATGCTTCGTTGGGCACGTTGGTTCATTCAGAAATGAATTAGAGCGAATATTTAAAACAATTCACATCTTTAAAACGTGGGTGTAAATCGCTGTGAAAGGCCACCAGACGAAGATTACATCTTTCTTGAAGTAAATATGAAAGCAGGCGTGTTTTGTCAAATGAACTTTCATGTGTTGTAATTTTGTGTTTTCATGTACCGGCATATTTGGTTTGAATTTCCACTAGTAGAGATATGAGGATTACTTTCTTTATAGTTGGTTTAAAGCATAAAATAATCTGTTTTTGTACCTAAAATTTTTGCGCGAGCAAGATGGCAGATTTGTTAGAACGCATATTTAACTCTACTTTTAAAGGAAGTATGAGACACAACTAATCAATTGATGGTACCAATGCCACTTTGTTATGGCTAAGAAATGTCTTTTTTTCTCGTTATTGTATGATTGCATGCCAGTGCACGGAAAGAGTTGCATTGAGACTCTTTTTGTCAAATTTTTTTAAAACTCCGAAATTAGTATCTGATCACGCGTGCGCGAATTTCTGGTCTGCTTTCATCATTAGAATTAGTACCTCCTGCAACTAAGAAAATCTGGTTGTTGCGAAAGAATCGACCACTCACAACCAACCCTTCAAGTGCGTGCAAGAGTATGTATACCTCGGTCAACTATACTAACGCGGGAGTCCATCCACGAAAAGGAGATGCAATGTAGGATATAAAGATGAGCTGCTGCGCGCACGGCGGACATTGTCGAATACTAACAGTTGAACAGCTTTTCTATAGCAGAAACACAACTCTGTCATTTCTTTCACCATGACCATCTACTCATTCTAAGCGCTTCTGAGTGCGCAAAGCAAAAACGAACTTCCTTCAGCTTATTCTTGTCAGAAAAAAATGGTCTCTTCTTTAAAAGTGTCCTGTGCTCCGCCGCGGTGGTCTAGTGGCTAAGGTACTCGGCTGCTGACCCGCAGATCGCGGGATTGAATCCCGGCCGCGGCGGCTGCATTTCCGATGGAGGCGTAAATGTTGTAGGCCCGTGTGCTCAGATTTGGGTGCACATTAAAGAACCCCAGGTGGCCGAAGTTTCCGGAGCCCTCCACTACCAAGTCTCTCACAATCATGTGGTGGTTTTGGGACGTTAAACCCCACACATCAATCATCAAAAGCGTCCTGAAAAGGGTGACTGGGTATTTCTGCAGTCTATCTGTCACAAAACTGAATTGTGGCGGTGAGACGACGTCGAACCTGTTGAAATCATCGGGTTTCTGTCACTATATTCTACAGCAATCAGACAACTATCTAAGTTACTCCATTGCTGGATGATATCTCCGAATTCATGCACACTTTAATCACTAGAATTACGTCATAATCAGTTTCAGACGGCTGAAGGGAACGTCAGGCCACTCAGACGATTACCTTACCGCAGATCGTTTTTTTTTTTTAATCTACTTCAGCGCAATCGTGGACTGTACGACTAAGGCTAGCAACAATGCACAACTTCACATCCAAGTGGAAAGTAGCAAAATATGATAAACAGATTTCTGCGTAAAGGCACGGAAATCTCTGGCACGGCTTCCAAGTGCCGCAGTGATACGGCGATGCAAGATATATATAAGGCAAACGAAAAAATTCTAGAACGAAAGTAGAGACACGGGAATGAGTCGGCAGCCCGGTCAGGCGATTTGGGAGGGAGGGAGGGAGGGAGGCAACTGCGCGTGGCTTCCGGAAAAAAGATTTTCGCTAAATCAGATTACGGTGCGCGAGAACTTCGTCGGGGAGTAATCGGAAACGCGACAGACTCTCATCCGCTTTGGTCGCCGCGCCAGTGTTGCGCACTTCGACAGCTTGGCGCGGACTCGTTAATACCGCAATCGGCTTGCTTTCCCCGACGACGCTTCCATTTTCTTTGTTTCAGAACTCGCGAATCACTGCGGCTTCGGCGGTACCGTCTGGCGCCGTGTGCGCGATTTCCACCCCCGCTCTCCTAATCACCTCCTTTTCTACGTTGTAATCTGGCGCGAAAAAACGCGGAAGCCGATTTTCGGCGCCCCTCGAGAATCCGCGACGCGGCATTCGCCGTTATACGCACTCAATCGCGTTTCTTGGTTCGGCATGACGCAAGCCTCTTCGACGCAACAGTAAGTCAAGTGTACCGACTGCGGTGATGAAATGTATCGCCACGCGCGCTGAGAAACAATGGAGGAGAAGCAGACAGAACGCGGCGTTACGTTATCAGTCTATTTAGCGTTTATTCCTCAGTCTACTTGGAGAAAACTTTGGCCTTGGCGTCGCCAGAGGGAAGGAAGAGCGGTTTTCAGACGTGCCTTCATCAGCACATACATACATGCATACCTACCCCCATACATACATGCATACCTACCCACATACATACATACATACCTACCCACATACATACATACATACATACATACATACATACATACATACATACATACATACATACATACATACATACATACATACATACATACATACATACATACATACATACATACATACATACATACATACATGCATGCATCCATACATACCATACATACATACATACCATACATACCCACATACCCACATACCCACATACATACATACATACATACATACATACATACATACATACATACATACATACATACATACATACATACATACATACATACATACATACATACATACATACATACATACATACATACATACTACATACATACATACATAGGCCTAGATCAAGGTGGTCTTTAAATAATGCTTGAAAGGGAGCTCTTGCAATGCCTTACCGGCTAATGTGGATCCAACGCTTACCCTTCCTTTGTCTCGAAACATGCACTTTCAGGTAGTGCCCGCATATTGATAAAGTTAATTAGATTCGTTAATGTAAACGCTAGATTAATTCTAAAATAAGATATGGTGGTTTTCGACAAAAGTACCCTGTGGAGATCAGTATTGGTGCTGACCTCCAGTAAGCTTTGCCAAGCCTTCAATACATGTTGAGGAAATTAGTTGCATGAAGACGCATAGCAGTATCTGGCCGCAAAAATGTATATATATATATATATATATATATATATATATATATAGTGTGAGCGCTGACTATGTACTTCATCTTCATCTGCATGACCAAACCATTGTAGTGATCATCATCGTATGTCACGCGGGCTGGCTCTCTGGCTCGTGCGCCTGGATTAAAGAAGGATAACCTGGTTGCTGCCGTACCGGACGTGGTCTCATAAGTGGTGGAGCGTGCTTTGGTTCCCACGTCCTCCTGCTCTACCCGTCACCCCTGGAGCTCCGGTCTGGTCGACGGTTGTGTCCTCAAGCAACAGCAAAGCAATGGCAGAACCCAACCCGCCCACTGCTGCAACCGCTCCTTCTCAGCCACTTAGGCTTCACTACACCGTGAGTACCTCTCATCGAGACCCTCCGGTATTTTCCGGCCTTCGCAACGAAGACGTCGAAGAATGGCTCGACAGTTATGATCGAACCAGCGTTTGTAATTACTGGGACGAGGCGCACAAACTGCGCTACGTTCCTTTTTACCTCGATGGCGTCGCTAAAACCTGGTATTACAACCACGAGAGCGACTCCTCCAATTGGTCGGCCTTCACGGGGCATCTCCGTCAGGTATTTGGCACATCTGCAGGATGTTCTGTAGTACCGAAACAGAAGCTCGCAACCCGCATTCAAGGGGACGACGAATCGTATACGTCCTACATTGAAGATATTCTGGCTCTCTGTCGCCGAGCACAAAATGACATGACGGAGGCCGATCGCGTCCGACATCTACTGAAAGGCATCAACTCTGTGGCCTTCAATGCTCTCGTGATTCAGAACCGGACTACCGTCCGGGACGTCATCACTACATGCCAACGCCTGGACGCGCTTCATTCCATGCGCCTTCCACACGCCTCCTGCGACGCTCGCTTTACCAAAGAGCATGAATTGCGGGCCCTTATCCGCACAATTGTCAGAGAAGAACTTCACGGCCTTATTCCAGGCAACCCTACCGTTGCGTCTGTCCACACACCTCCTCCCAACCTGCGAGAGATAATCAAGGACGAACTGGCATCAATGACAAGCGCTGCACATGCCCCGTCTCCTGTGCGCTTCCCAGTGCCTTCGTACGCAGAAGTTGCATCGCGGGTCCCTGCACCAGTTCCAACCGTGCCTGCGGACGTCGGATGCGACCATGTGGCTGCGATGACAACGCAAGCGCCAAGGCTACGCCACTATTCTACATGGCGTCCTCCCCGCCCCATCTGCTTCTACTGTGGCATAAGGGGTCATATATCCCGTTTCTGCCGCCGCCGTCAGCAGGATGAACGACGTGGTTACTCAGCTTACGAGAGAGACTTTTCCCCGAGACCCGATGAATACGATCCCGCACCGTATCCATCCACCTTCCGTCAGTCGCCCTCCCCTCCACGGTCTCGTGCTGGGCCTCATCCTTCTCGTTCATCTTGCCGCCGTTCTCCGTCACCGTTTCGGCGTACGTCATCACCCTTGCGTCCCGCTCCGATCTCTTGGGACTCGGAAAACTAGAAGGTGCAGTTTTTGGAGGTGAAACTGCTTGTCGTCGGAACGCTACAACTCCTCCGTCTCGTCCAGCTAATTTACTGCCTGTTTCTGTGGAAGGTGTTTTTGTTGACGCCCTTATAGACACTGGAGCCGCAATTTCGGTAATTGATCGTGAATTGTGTTTTCGCCTGCGTAAAGTGCAAACTCCTTATGCCGGTCCCATGTTATGCGGTGCTAATGACAGTCCAATTCGCCCGACCGGGTTGTGCACTGCTCGTATTCTCATCAATGGAATCCGTCATCACATACAACTGGCTGTGCTGTCTTCGTGCGCTCATCAGATAATCTTAGGCTGGGACTTCTTGTCAGCGGCGTCTGCTGTAATTTCGTGTGGTCGGCCCCTCATTCGTATTACGGACACTGAGCTTTCTTCTGCTGCCGACCTTTCGTCGCCCAACCTTGTGACAGCTGCGGATTTCCTCCTGCCTCCCGGACGAGAACGTGTCCTTACGATCAAGTCACGTGACATTCTAGATGGTGACGCTCTGGTTGCTCCTTGCCAGCGCTGCATTTTTCGAGGGATCACCATCGCATCTTGTTTAGTGCGGTTCTCCCGTGGTTATGCAAGCATCACGGCCTGCAACACGACGCTAGAACCGCTTCTTTTGCCTGAGGGGACCACTGTTGCCAGCATTACCGAAGAAGCACCGCTTTGTGTCGTCACTGGTTCATCTGCTTCGTCATTCTCAAAGTGTATGCCAGCGGAAGATGCATTTCCTGCTCTCAAGGCCACTTTGTGGGAACATCTCAACCCAACGCAAACGGATGCCTTGCTAGCGTTATTAATGAAGCACAAAACTTGCTTTGACGTTTGTTCCGAAGGTCTGGGTCAAACAACAGTGACCGCCCATCGTATCGACACCGACGGATCCCGTGTGATTCGCCGCCGCCCTTACCGTGTGTCGGCTTCTGAGCGCAAGCTTATAGAAGAACAAGTCAACGACATGCTCGCGCGCAACGTCATCAGGCCTTCGACAAGCGCATGGTCTTCTCCTGTCGTACTAGTGAAAAAAAGGATGGCTCGGTACGGTTTTGCATTGATTACAGATCACTCAACAAAATCACTCGTAAGGACGTCTACCCAATGCCTCGCATTGACGACGCTCTTGATACTTTACAAGGTGCCGAGTACTTTTCAAGTCTCGACTTGCGCTCCGGTTATTGGCAGATTCCAATGTACGAGTCTGATAAAGAGAAGACTGCGTTTGCTACGCCAGATGGGCTCTTTGAATTCAATGTAATGCCTTTCGGCCTGTGCAATGCCCCAGCCACATTCGAACGGATGATAGACACGGTACTGCGGGGATTAAAATGGAAGACCTGCCTTTGCTACCTGGACGACATTGTCATTTTTTCGTCGAGCTTCTCACAGCACCTGGAACGGCTAGACGAAGTCCTCACGTGCTTAGCTAAGGCCGGTCTCCAGCTCAACACTAAGAAGTGTCGGTTTGCCAGTCACAGCATCAAGGTATTAGGTCATGTCGTCAGTAAACATGGCGTTGAGCCCGATCCCGACAAGGTTGCCGCGGTGCTGCACTTTCCTATACCAACCACACAGAAAGACCTCCGCAGCTTCCTTGGCTTAGCGTCGTATTTCCGCCGCTTTGTACGTGATTTCGCTACTATTGCGGCTCCTCTGCACAAACTTCTGACCACGAGCGCACCCTTTGTCTGGTCGGATGACTGCGAAGCCGCTTTTCACACCCTCAAGCGATGCCTCACATCACGGCCAGTGCTTCGCCATTTCGACCCTGCAGCACCTACTGTGCTACACACTGACGCAAGTGGACTTGGCATCGGTGCTGTCCTTCTTCAGCGGAACCAAGCTTCCGAAGAACAAGTCGTGGCCTACGCGAGCCGTATTCTGTCACATGCTGAGCGAAACTACAGCATCACTGAGCAAGAATGTCTCGCCATCGTGTGGTCCATCCAAAAGTTTCGTCCTTACTTATACGGCCGGCATTTCACAATAGTGACTGACCACCATGCTCTGTGTTGGTTATCGTCTCTCAAAAATTTGTCGGGACGCCTTGGCCGTTGGGTACTACGATTGCAAGAGTATGACTACAGCGTCACGTATAGGTCGGGCCGAGAGCACCAAGATGCTGACGCTTTGTCCCGTTGCCCGCTCTCGCAAAGCGCCGAAGTGTCACCTTCCATCTGTTCGTCACCGCCTGCCAAAGTGACCAAACAGACGGCTGCTCCTTCGAAACAGTTAGTTGCCTCGGCGGACCTTCTTTCGTCCACAGATCTCGCCTCGCTCCAACATGCCGATACCTACTGCCGCACAATCATCGATCGGCTCACTGGCTTATCGCGTGCTCCAAACAGCCGCCTAAGACGACAACTTGCCCGTTTCAAGCTTCAAGAGGGAACATTATGTCGGCAAATTTACCATCCTCTCGGTAACCAATGGGTTCCCGTCATTCCTCGCTCACTTCGTCTGGAAGTTCTACAAGTGTTTCATGACGATGCGACAGCTGGCCACTTAGGGTTCCACAAGACCTACGACCGCCTCAGGACTCGCTGCTTTTGGCCTGGCCTCTCCACTTCTGTCGCCAAGTACGTCGCTTCCTGCGCGTCATGCCAGCACCGAAAACGTACCACTTCTCTTCCCGCGGGGCCACTGCAACCACTGCCGTGCCCGTCCACTCCCTTTGAATTTGTGGGCATAGACTTATACGGACCTCTTCCGCTTACGCCAGCCGGTCACCGCTGGATTATTACTGCCGTAGACCACCTTACTCGCTACGCGGAGACGGCAGCTCTTTCATCTGGTGCTACCTCTGAAGTAGCCGATTTTTTCCTTCGCGCCATTATTTTACGACATGGCGCACCGCGTGTGCTCCTTAGTGACCGTGGCAAGACATTTCTTTCACATGTCCTTGCTGAAGTCTTAAAGGCCTCTAACACCATCCACAAGACCACATCAGCGTATCACCCAGAAACTAACGGTCTGACTGAGCGTTTTCACCGAACTTTGTCCGACATGATCTCTATGTACGTGCAACCAGATCACAAAAACTGGGACACAATACTTCCTTTTGTCACGTTCGCATATAACACTGCCATACAGCGTACAACGAATTTTAGCCCTTTTTTTCTCGTGTATGGCCGTGTACCGACTTTTGTTCTGGACACCACCTTTTTGTCCACATCTTCCAATCCATCTTCATCTCTCCCGGAAGAGTTCGCCGCTCGCGTCGCCCGCTGCCGTGAAATCGCCCGCGCCAACACTGCTACCATTCAGGACAAGAGAAAAATCGACATTGATGCGAAGCGTCGAGTTGTTGTGTTCCGCCCAGGCGACGAAGTCCTTTTGTGGACACCTGTTCGTGTACCTGGGCTCTGCGAAAAATTCCTTCACCGGTATCTCGGTCCATACACCGTCCTGGAACGAACATCTGAAGTCAACTATCGCGTTGCTCCTGTCAACGCGGCTTCTGATCGTCGTCACCGCCACACCGAGATCGCCCACGTCTCTCGACTGAAACGATATATTCGGCGTCCCAACCCTTTCTAACTTGCTGCCCTCTTTCGCGAAGGGGGGAAAATAGTGTGAGCGCTGACTATGTACTTCATCTTCATCTGCATGACCAAACCATTGTAGTGATCATCATCGTATGTCACGCGGGCTGGCTCTCTGGCTCGTGCGCCTGGATTAAAGAAGGATAACCTGGTTGCTGCCGTACCGGACGTGGTCTCATAATATATATAAATATATATATAGATATATATATATATATATATAGATATATATATATATATATATATATATATATATATATATATATATATATATATACCAAAAACAAAAGTGATGCTTGGTCCGGGTAAGATTATCCGTATAGGGAAGAAGACGCACGTACGAAGTAGTTTTATTGACGTTTCGGCCGCGCGTCCGGCCTTCATCAGAATATATATATATATATATATATATATATATATATATATATTGATAATAAACTAGTCGAAAGTGAGAGTAAAACGCTCTTTTCTCCGCTCAATGCCATCTTCGACTGCCCCTACTAAGATGGCAACCACGGCATCATTTTATGGTGAGAAGGGCTTCACCCTTGAGCCAGAAAAATCACTCTAGCGTCTTTTTAAAGCTTTTTCATGCTTAGAAAGGATGGCGAGGCATTTGGAGTAGTATGTAGTCTACTTTGTATAACTTAAGCCACTCGCTGGTGAACAAACTTACACGGACACTCGCGTAAATTACTGGCATCGATGTGTGTGAAGAAAAAATTACACCATTCTGGTATGCTACAAGCACAGCGAGACAGTGTCTGTACAACAACGACAATGACATAGATAAATGACTAAGCACAATATACATGAAACCTTTTTAAAAAATGTCCAAGTCCAAAGGGTGTCCCTAACATGTGTTTCTAAGGGCTATACCCAACGTACAACGTACATGATGACGTACAGAACATACAAGACTTTGTGAAATATGCACCATGTACAAGATATGGTGAAAATGTCAGCAGATATGCGAATTCCACTTACCGTTCGAATAAGTTTCTACCAGCGACCAATCTTAGCTACTCTGATTCGCAGTCATTATAGGCCAAAGCACCCTGACTTGATACAACCAGATCCATCTTCATCTGTTCATCAGACACGTGCGCGTCGCACAATACCGTCCTGTAAGTCCATTTTTATTGATAATTTCTGTAATCGTCATTTGCTTTATGTAGAACCACTGACCTATTTACAGGGAAGGCAAGTTCTTATTTCTTGCTATCAACCGCTCCGCAACTACGGTCTGCCATGTTCCGACTCACTGCTTGACTTGCAAGCGTACCAAGTCCGGCAAGCTCGCGTTAGTGCACGTGGCTCCCAAAGGACTCCGGCAGCCATATGCACGAACTCCGGAACAACTTAGACGAGCATGATGAGCCTACATAGCGCGTCACTGCGCGTATGCATAGGAGACCGAACAGGTGCGCATGGTCCGCAGCGTATACCAGCAGTGATGTTGTTCAAAAAGAAGTACATTCTTCCGCCTGGTTCAGCCATTTTCTCAATTACCAGTCGCGCCATTACAGCCGATACAGACGTGCCGTTACTCTTCGTCGGAGGAACACTTTTGCTGCTAATCAGGGATTATTCTGATCTGTCTTACAGCGGCGACTGCTTTCAGCGTTGACGGCCGAGCTGATCGCAAAAGCTCCCGGGGAGGCGCTTATCACCCTACGCGGCGAAGCCAAAGTCTCGCACGCGGCAAACGCATCAATAGAAATGCCAGCGTCAGCGCTAAGCTGCAGCCCTGGTAATGAGATGCAACAGCTCGCCGTGATTGAACGGCTTCAACGGAGCTCTTACTCCCGACTATCACGCAGGGAGCCTCCCATTGCATATGCATGCATCATTTTCTCCAGCGGTAATACAACAGCGTGAATCGCTGGTCAAAGCGCGGTGTTTGCTACGCTTCAGCAGGCAGGGCTGAAAAGGATTGCCGAAAGCGAGACATCTATGTATCATCAGATTACCGTTTTTTTTTTACATTTATAACTGATACACGGAAGACAAGTGCTGCTTTTTTTAGCGTAAATCGAGTTCCACTGAGCGATATTTCGGCATATTCATGCATCACAGCATTGACCACCATGTTCGGTGAGTCGTGCAACGCCCGCAAGTTATGCGTGAGTAAAAATGAGATCGCGATATGTCGGCATTTTGCAAAACCTGCGTCAACATTTGCGACGGCCTCATCCTCCTTGGCGTGACTATCTACACGGTGTTCTGCGCGCTGTCTTCTGCCCATTTTGTTAAAGGCGAACGCCTTAGACGCCTCACATAACGCTAAAATTGCCCTTTGGCGTCGCGGTGAACACGAGTGATGAAGAAGTGATGATTAAGTGGTGGCGTCATCGTGGCATTTCCGACCACAAAGTTTCAGGATGTCACATGACTTGCCACCACATGACGACGTCACCTGATGACAACATCGCTTGTTACAGTGTGAACCGATCACGGAGGCAACGCAGAACTAGGTGTGGAGCTTGCATAGAGAGGCGGTAGGTGAATACATCAACTTAGAAGAAGAATAAGAAGATTGCTGCAGCGTGTGTGTGTGTGTGTGTGTGTGTGTGTGTGTGTGTGTGTGCGTGCGTGCGTGCGTGTGTGTGTGTGTGTGTGTGTGCGTGCGTGTGTGTGTGCGTGTGTGTGTGTGTGCGTGCGTGCGTGTGTGTGTGTGTGCGTGCGCGCGCGTGTGTGTGTGTATGTGTATGTGTATGTGTATGTGTATGTGTATGTGTATGTGTGTGTGTGTGTGTGTGTGTGTGTGTGTGTGTGTGTGTGTGTGTGTGTGTGTGTTTTATTGTGTTTTAAGTTGATGCACAGGTGAATGCAAAAAGTTTGAAGTTAAGATGAATTACAGGAAACATTTTGTTTTCGAGTAGTTCATGCCCATAATGATTGCCTTTGTATCCATGTGGACAAGTCTGAAAACGGAGTACTGATCTACGTTCTGTGGCTGCGGATAAAGCCAGCACTTGCCCAGATAAAGTGACCTGCAAACTTTTGCTGTCGATCGTATTTCAATGGCAATATACCACCAGCCCGGTATTACTATAATTAAAAGACGCAGCCCGTTACGGTGGCTCGTGCACACATGATGCAGGGCCATGGGTGCTGAGAAAATAATTCCTATTTATATTACCTATAATGACGAATTAAACCAAATATGAGCGATTGCAGGTACAGCTGTTATCGTCCAATTGTTATTCATAAAATTTTCTACTTTGAGATAATTGTTAATTGAAATATCAGAGCTATTGGCGGTAGATTTTATTCATGACTGTCTCTGCAGCTGTGCTAAGGACAAGATTTTGGCCGAACAGGTACTGCAGATCACATCTCAGCTTCAGTTCAGCAATGTGTTTTAGGTGTAAGTAACCCTGATTGGGAAAATTCCTATGTAAGAAAAGAATAGCTGGAGTATACATGGGCACGAACCTCTCTTTGAACACATCTACTTAGAAAAACGCTAAATGATAACTGGTTAATCTACCTCTTCAATATCTCGATCAAATACTATATGCCTACAGCGCAAAGACACCGAACCTTTCTAGTCATGAATTTCATGTAGCGAAATTGACATATATGTCAAATCGTCTGCTTTCATTAACACTCATAAGTCTCTTTATTGATTGATTGATTGATTGATTGATTGATTGATTGATTGATTGATTGATTGATTGATTCTCGTTTCCAGACATGCCTTCCCCAGAGAAAGTGCGGCATCGCTTGAGACATTCAGTGCGTGTAGCAGAAACATAGATAGTATTGCTAGAATCATTAAAGACAACCCGCAATGTGATTAGGTAACTGTGAACGCGCACACAGTACCATGAGGTATGGATAGATCTGATATACACAAACCATCAAGCAACCCCCTGCTTCCTAGGCCCAAACATTCGTGCCATGCGAATGTGGCCTGATTGCAAGCCTTTAGTGCATAATTATTCTTCGCAAACACCATTATTTTATATGTAAGGCAGAGATATCAGCTTTTGTATACTTTTGACGTCGCACAAACTGTCGCGAACTGAGTAGCGATGATTTACTCTGCTTGCTGTCCCTAATGTTATATAGTCTTTCTTGAAATATCCTAAGATTTTCTCCCGGATTATTCCATTCACACACACAGGTGCGCACTCGTCACAATAATACACAGGCAGGTCTGGGAGTCCAACATAAAACCGAACCTTTTGGAGTAGCTATGGCTAAGCGCTCTATTTAGTCCGGATCTATACGACCAACTGCGGGCTATCTAGTGTGTCAGTCAGCGGTAAAAACGATATGCCTCACCGCACATAATGCCTGAATGGCCTGAGCCCGGGCTAGCAACCTTGTAGGCGCTCTTTTGAATAAAGTTATTTCCTTCGATCCCTCCATCCGTCCACAACACCTACGTCTAAGCAGAATCGAATCTCGCGCTGCTCTGAATCGAAAGCTGCAGAACCCCGTGCTGCCATCTTGGCTGAGGCTGCGAAAGCGCATTCATTCACCAAAAAACCTCTCTCTCTCTTTTTCTTTCTTTCTTTCTTTTTCTTCAACCTCACCCCGCTCTTTGCTATTGTAGACTGGTAGCACCACCTTGCGACTCAACCTCCAAACGAGTTGCTTATCAATTTTATCCAAGAGGTGGCGCTAAGATTACCCGCTCTTTTTGAAGATATATAGTTTCACTGCCCAATTATGATGGCACATAGAAATAAAGTTCTTGAGCAGGCTGCTGCAAATAACTCGTTGGCTTAGCTGTAAAGTATATGATTCTCTATGGAATAATTCATGTTGGAACGTTCGATAGAAAAGTGTCAAAGGAATACTGGCATCTCCGTAACACAAGAAGTTTGAAGCTAAACGACATTTATTAGTCTGGACGCTGCGCGCCATCATTACAGTTGTTCTGTCACTTGACGCACGTACTTACTATTACTCACCCGGTTCGATGAATTCGAGTTGGGAGCTTCAAGCCTGTTGTAACTTCGCGCGCAAGAAACTAATGAAAGAAACTTCCGAACGATGGCAGCAGTGTTCTGTTGGTCTAATAAAACATGTAGCTGGGCGAGTTGGTTCATTATTATGGGTAAACTGGTGTGCATAAATGCAGACAACGACGCAGAAAAGAAGAGAGGGGCAAGTACAGGACAGGGACAAGCGCAGGAACAAGCGCTTGTCCCTGTCTCTTCTTTTCTTTCTCGTTGTCTATATTTGAGCACACTAGTTTACCCATAGTTATGTTGGTCATCAGTTGAGTTTAGTGGAACAACGCGTGTATTGGCTTTCTTGATGACGTCTTAATACTCTGTCGCGTATCCACATGAAAAGCCTTCACCTCCCCCCACCCCCCCCCCCCCACCCCCAGAAAAATGAAATAGACAGTCTGGCAAAAAGAATAAAAAGCATTCGAATCAGAAAAAATGAACACATTTTTTAACCATCCTGAACAACCCGAACACGTAAGTATTAAATGTTATTTGAGTGAGTGAAACAACTTTATTCGGTCCAAGTGAAACAACTTTATTCGGTCCAAAATGTTATTTGATAATCGCGACACACAAGTGTCTGTTCCTCCTCACTGTAAACTTAAGATCGCAACGATGAGCGTAGCTCGATGTTGATGCGGTAGTGACTGAATACGTTAAGTCTTGTAAGCATAATTTTGAAAGATTCCATTTTATATTATTTTCAGAAACTTTATGTTTGGTCACCACCGTAAAAAACTTTTTTAATTATATTATACTTATTACAATTCCAATTGAGAGAGAGTGCGAATTTGTTAGAAGGCAGAGAGGTCAGTTGAAGCATGGGCGCTCTGGATTGTTTTACTGCTTTTCTTGACATCGTTATAATATGTATCCATACCGTTGTGTCCGACAATTAAGACCCAAGATCCACTTACCTTCTTTCATTCTCGCATAATATTTCTTAGCAAAAAAAATTAAATCGAAGCGCCAAACTGCACAGCTTGTCACCAACAACAACACCGCATCAGAAGTATATTAGCGTGACACCTTGTAGTTTTCGGCGCTGGTGGAAATATTAAAAGGTGTTAATTAGTTATGCAGTGGAATTTTGCCCATATTTGGACCACAT
The DNA here is from genome assembly GCA_013436015.1 of Rhipicephalus annulatus. Lineage (NCBI taxonomy): Eukaryota > Metazoa > Arthropoda > Arachnida > Ixodida > Ixodidae > Rhipicephalus > Rhipicephalus annulatus. Next base: position 233,120 of record WOVY01012905.1, read on the forward strand.
TGAGTTCGTTATTACACCTATCAATATCGCATGTGATTCAGGTGGAGTTACAGCCTACGCTGTTTAAACAAGAGGCCTCCTATTCTTAAATATCCTATAAGCTTCCATCCCCCTCCCCTATTTCCTAGAGTAAGGTAGACTACCGTTTTTCGCCCAGGTTAACCTTTCGGTCAATGTTCTATTCTTATTCTCCTTCTTTGTCATTTCAGCACAAGATCTGTAGAATACAAACGTCCAATATAGTAAATAATACTTTTGAAATATGACCATGTGAACTAAGTCATTCCCACGCATACGGCCGCAAACTGGTCCCCTTCTTTTGATGCTAGTCGCATCAAAGAGCGCTGGGATTTCTCTTGCAAAATCACGTTTAGTATTATTCAGTGTAATTACTGTAACAAAAAAGAACAGCTGAAATCATCTCGTAAAAGTTTGTCAAGTGACAATCGTTGAGGAAAGTTCTGTTGGGGGAACCTTCGCCCGCTCCTCGTCATCCGCGCAATTTTTTCAAAGCTCTCAAAAAAAATTTCGCACCAGATTGAACTGTACAAGACACTGTAAAGCAGGTGTTGAAAACACACGGCCTGGGTACCCTTTGCTAGCGGCGCCTGCTGCACATGATTATCGTCATGCCTAATTCCTCTTTGATTCTTCCTAAATACTCTCAAAAGCTACACAAGCGGGACTGGTCTTAAAAAGTACTCCTGCGAGGCACCCCATACGATCACTACGTGATAAAACGTAGTTACATCAAGAAACATCAAGTGTCAAAAGTTTTGATAGACTTCACACTCGCCCTTTGTCAAAAGAAAAGGTAGAAGACTGAGGTACACTGGTCGAAAACAGCCTCGGAGGCTCAGTATGGAAAGCTTTGCGAGCGTTGTTGTGTTTCTTACGGACAACTAGTATCAGAGACAGGCTTTAAAGTTACATTTATAGCAATATTGTTATCTTTATTCTTATTTTTTTGTAAAAACCTTTTTCTGTGATATTCTATTCCCCGTAGCCCTATAATTGCAGCACAGAAAAGCCAGCTGGACTGAGAACTGGCAAACCTCCTTGTCCTCCCTTTCTACAGCGAAAGTTGTTATCATATCACAACTTGAGTCACGTGCATTTGTCTACCGCTGCCGCCGCCGTCGTCGCTGGTGTCCGTAACCACATCGCGCAAAAGTAGAAAAAACTTAGCACCAATTGCACAGTGGGGCTCATACCTGGGTCCATTGGGTGCCAGTCCAGTATTCTACCACTAAGCCACCAATCTTAATTTTATTTCCAATGGTTTCGACCTGTGAAGCGGTTTCCGTCATGGTTTGCGAACAAGTGTGACGCTATGCAAACATCCCGCATTGATACGGTGGTTTCATGAAAGAAACCGGAGAGAGCAATAAATTAGTGATATATATATATATATATATATATATATATATATATATATATATATATATATATATATATATATATATATATATATATATATATATATAGCCAAAGAACAGAAAGTCTGTATTATGGAGAACTACTTACTGATGACGATAGCCTCATCATGGTTCCTTGTAAAATAGAGCAAAGTCAAATCACTCGCGAGCCCACGTCTCTGATCCCTAGAGTGAGAGCGCGCCTGTCGCTATGGGTTTCTAGGTACTCTGAAGGAGGAGATGTCTGACCTAATTCGATGTCAGCCAGCGGCAGTCAGCTTATTAGTACCTGGCTCAGTGATTAAATGTGCAACAAAGAGGAACCAGGCTGCTGACCCAGTTGCGAAGGATGGTCGCGATTCATGTAAATTTGAACGGCGCGCAGCCGTGTCCCACCTACGAGTACAGTTGCAGTAGTCTCACAGTTGACGACATCGTAGCCGCTGCTAAGAAATGGTAAAGGGCCGGCACTTTTTTAGATGCGGAAGCATCTTATACTCGCGCCTTGTAGTGCGCCGTCCGCGCCGTCCGCACCGCTTCTCGAACATTCGACAGCTGACGCGCGCGCATGCGCCGTCGCGCCGTCGCCCACCATCTGTGCCGCGCGCGCTTCTCCTTCGAGGACATTCGACAGCTGACAGCGCATGCGCCGTCGCGCCGTCGCCATCTGTGCCGCGCGCGCGCTTCTCCTTCGAGAACATTCAACAGCTGACAGTGCATGCGCCGTCACGCTGTATATATACTCAAGGTCGGCGCTCGCTCGCTCAGTTGCCGCTCGTCGGTTGGTTTGTACGGCGCGTCGACGTCCAAGGTCGCGGTGAAATGAATTCCAACGAATCCACAAACAGAATGATCGACGTCCCTTCGACCAGCGACGTCCTTTCGCATACGTGTGTACGTTTTCACTCATTTAACAACCCCTCCTACAACCACGTTAACCAATTTAGCCATCGACCCAAGTAAGTCGCAATTTAACACCCCATTTCACAACCACGTTAACCAATTTAGCCATCGACCAAAGTAAGTCGCACTTTAACACCCCGTTAACCAATTATATGCTCCGCATCCTCCTCAGTGTTCCCCCGAGGGAAGCTGCGGGCAATTTTTTTTATTCAGAAACGTTTTTGCGTACTAGTGTACCACTTTTGGCGTCTATCTATCTATCTATCTATCTATCTATCTAACTATCTATCTATCTATCTATCTATCACCCTCTTAACATGGTGTGAACCAAAATCAGTATAGAATGGTAGGATGGTTTGACAAGTATTACGCGCTGGTCAAGACATGAATGATGTCAGTATCTGGTCGCGTACATCGTCAAACACTTCCCACCAGACTGTGGCACATACCCGCGGGCTGGTACGCGCTACTAGTAGGCGGGTATGGACCATACGTGATTGACACATAGTATCTACCCAGGAACAACGAGAACACACATGGCAAATTTAACGTGGCAGCGCTAATAAAAATCTGATATGGGCAGTGTTGATACGACGAATGCAAAGAATAAATGTGAAGGTCCCAGCAGGAATCAAACCCAAGCATTCTGCGTGGCGATCAAGCATTCCAGCACAGAGCCACGCCAGGTCTCGGAACTACTATTTAAATAGACCCTAATCTTCGTGAAACGTCAATTGTGGTTGAAGTGCTGAGTTAATCAATTTTATAAACATTAGACATGTACTCCTATGGCGCAGCCATCACTTCAGGTTAACGTCACCTGTAGTTAAGGTTCATGCGCTGAAATTGATTTATGTAGCAGTGTCCAGGGCTACCATCCTCGCGAACACCAGTGCTTCCTATCAGCTTATCACTTTTGGTGTTGCTAATACTCATCTTACTGTTGGCATTGTTGCGCATGTGCAAACAACTGGTTATATAAACATCTGCAATTCTTCAACATATATCTGTTCGTGCAGCGTTTATAATTAAATTAGGTGTCATTTCATGACGTGCCACTCTTATCAAAAATTGCAACATGGTCTCCTTTCCTCCGCATGCTTCGCATAACCTCGATTCGCAAGGTACCTGGGATCAGTCGACTTTTTTTTTTTTCGAGCTTGGACAGCCGAGCGATGGATACAATATCAATATGACGCTCGTGAACGGTGGAGCTGGCAATAAGAAAATGCAGTTTTAGCCGTGCTGCATATAAACACCTTAGTAAAAATTTTATTATATGTGGGGTTTAACGTCCCAAAACCACCATATGTATATGAGAGGCGCCGTAGTGAAGGGCTCCAAAAATTTCGACCACCTGAGGTTCCTTGAAGTGCACCCAAATTTGAGCACACCGACCTACAGCATTTTCGCCTCCATAGGAAATTCAGTAGTTATTTGCGCTGTCCTGCATGTGATTTTCACGATATAACTATGAGGCACACATTAGTAGGTGTTTTATATACTTAGACCATGTGGGTTTTAATGATTAAAAAACAAATGGATCAGCTATCACCCTATTTTAGTGATGGCTACCCCTTTTCATTTATTTTTTGAATAAAAAATTACCAAGGAGAATTTATACACACACATATACCGTCCTGCATCCGACAATATCAAAAATTCTCGTTTTAATAGAGCACACGTGCAGTAACAGTACACGCTTTCAGTTCAGTTTTTTCAATGGTCATCATCTCAAATACTGGTGTCTTAAATGTAGAAGTACTTTCATGGCTTTGTGATTCATGCATGACGGCCATGTTCCTAGTCACTTCGTTAATGAGAACATTCGCTCTGAGGTCATGGTTATCTTTGTCTTGCACTGACATAGTCAGTGCACAGGCGTTTTGCGTTTCGCCTTCATAGAAATGTGAATATGGCGGCCTGGATCAATATACACATACTGAGCATATCTATATTGATACCGATTTGATTTATGCAAGGCCGTCTTTTATGAGATACAAATTCAGATAATATTACCGCAAACCTAACAGCTGGATGCAAAAAATGGCGTGAAATATCACTTGCAAAGCTGCCTTCTAACCTCAACACATGACTTGGTAACGCCTAAGCCTTTGACAGTTGCTTCTCCTCATGCCCCTGTGGAGCGTTTCATTGAAAGTGATATCACAAAGAGTGAGCAACTGATCAGTTAGAGTTCTCACAGAGCTCTCTGAAATACGAACTGTTTATATATATGTTAATATTGTTAATATAACGTAAAATTCGTAATCCCACACTAACATCAATTATTGGGGAGTGCAATTGCGCAAAAAAATATCGTCGCCCATTTTCACCAATGCATAATCCTATTTTCCAGCTACACACATGTCGAATACCGGCAAAAATTATCATGAAGTCAGCACACTGAAATGGTTTGGTCTCTGTTCTCTGAAACCGACTAACCAGTTCGCTAATGTGCATGTACGTATTCAGTGTCTTGGTAAACACTAACTTATCGTATAAATAATATAAAAGAGATAGCTGTACACAAACTAATTTTTAATGCCTAAAAACCACTGTCTGAAATACAAAAAAAAACATTTGCGGCGCTCGGAACAAAACGGTGTGACAGTGAAAAGCGTGGCCATCGCCTCAGTGCCTTTTATGTGTTCTCTGCTTGTACTTGCAGAATTTGTGACGAGGTTCACGGTTTAAAATGCATAAGCAGCGCGAAAATGAACGCGGTTGCATTGTCTTCGGTAACCTTCGAGTACTGCACTGTTTCGTTGGCGCGCTAGTACAGCACGCTCAGGCAGTCGACGAGGCCGCGATTAGGACCCCAGTCTTTACAAATACCCGTCGTGTTTCACGCAACAGCATCTCCTATGCACTCGTAGCCGTACAGCGGTAAACGATTGCGCGTTGCATCTTGGGCGGTCGTTGCGGTGAGGCTGGCACAAAAAAAAAAACAATGTTTCTTTCCTATTTCCTCCTCCGCATCTTCTCCGGTGGCTTCTTCAGAAATCATCGCGAGTCCAAGTACAAATAATGTAGACGAAGGCTGCACAGAGGTATGTGAAGGCCAGCGGAGGCATTGCGCGGCTGCTTCACTATAAGAAACAAAAGATTGTGAGAGTGTTCTTGGAGTGTTGTGGTTGTGTACGAAGCTCTTCGAAGAGATACATGAACTCCCCTGGGGTGCCTGAGCCAGCGCGCTCTTGGAGAACACCTTGACACTCTTAGGTAGAGTGAAAGACTTATCTGATGGATCACATTAACACTCCTGAGGGAGCCAGAAGACTACTGTCGGTAACACTCTCAAGTGGGTCAAATGAGACACACAGGGCCCCAACAGCGGAGACTATTGCCCCCGCTAAGTACCACCTCAAAGAAAAAAAAAAGACATATTGAGGTGGAAGCTCCGAGGACGCGCATAAAGTACATTGCCCGGACCTCGCTCCACCACCAAACCTCTTTCAGCGAGCAGAACATTCAGCACACATGTTTAGTCTCTACCTCGTGGCATAACGCCTGCGGCGAGGCCTTCGGTTCTTCCATGGTGCCTAAAGCAAATAATCAACCTAAGGCCATCCAGACACTCCAACAACAACAAACAAAAGACTCGTCAGCACTCGTCAGCAACAATGACAAGACTCGTCAGAAACAAGACTCGTCAGCAACAATGTTCGCTATACCACTGTTCTACGAGAAGTATCTAGATTCGCGCCTACACCAACGCTTCTGTCCTACCGAGCAGCTCCACAGCATTGGTCATGATTTTAACGATTGCCACAACTTTCAAATTCAGGATGGCTCACTTAATTACCTAGGGTATTGTGGCTCACAGCACTTCGCGCCACGTTTCTTTTCATTGATGACGAAATGAGAAAACGTGTGGACAATTATTTGCGACTCCAAGCTGGCACTACATTCCCTACTGTCAACTTTACGCCGTGGTCCACACGATAAGTCGGTAATTGAGACTGCAAAGATGTTGCACCACCTTACCGAGAGAGAACACCCCATTGCATTCCACTGGCTACCTACTTACTGTGGAATTATCGGTAATGAACGGACTAATGAAGAGGTCCGTTTAGTACATACAGAGGATCACGACCTGTCGATACCTCTTTCTAGGACAGACTCTGCTCGGGAGCTCCGCGTGCTCACTCGCCAATGCAACACATCAAATTCGAATAAGCCACATTTCATGCATGCACGGCTACACTCTCTCAATCGCACGTTAAGGCTTAGAATTATATCAAGACTTCACCAAGGTGATGCTGTCATTTTGTGGGGATTATGACTGGGCGTCGCATTTGCCCATGCGCCTGCGTTAATAGGGATGACCGACTCCGGCGCCTGGGAACACTGCGGTGACAAAGAAACGATTCGACATCTTTTGTTCGACTGTCCGGAGTATAGCATACAGAGTCAAAACAAAACACATGACAAAAACGCATGACAAAAGATTTTTTGTCATGCGTTCAACAAGTTGAAGGAACAGTACGTCTCTGTCAGAAGAAAGACTACACGCCATCTTCCAGACCTAATGTCGAATAAAAAGGCTTTACAAGCTCAATTAAGCTTTCTGCTATCCACTGGCCTATCAGAATGACTCTTAGGGGAACGTGTGTGTGTGTGTGCTTCTGATTGTTTTGTTTCTTGCTTACTGTTTCTCCATTTCTCCTTCACCCCCCCCCCCCCTATTCCTCAAGACCAGTGCAGGGTAGCATACCGGATACTACCTTCTAGTTAACTTCTCTGTCTTCCTGTTCTCTCTCTCTCTCCAGTGATTGTGAATGCATACAATTGTCACGTATCATGCAGTTGTATTGCACGAAGAGCGAAGACAAAGCGTTCGAACAGAGTCATACCCGAAAAAGCCTCAATCTCAGAATGCACCTAGCCAGCAGGTGCACGCACTCGCATTAATCCTGGCTGAGGTGGTTCGTGATCTAGCTCATTCATGCACTGAACGTTTAGCGCTTCTCTTTTTCTCGCTTTCCTGAACAACCTCGGGACAATGGGACGGTGATTTACTTCTTCGCCTCTGTGGTGCGAACAGAAGACGCGTTCGACCAGAGAGAGGCAGCGAGAACAACTATCCTGGGGCAGTCTCACTTTCTCCCGTCAGCGCGCAAAAGCCAAGCTATACAACAAAAGCATCTCCCTCCCAGCACCCTTGCGCGTGCAGTGCATCCGGATAATCCAGCTGGTAGCGGGGCTACCCCCGCGGAAGACGAGCGAGGGTCGTGTCCGAAACGCTTCACGTCTAAACGATTAGCGTCACGATTCTCCTCTGCACAAACCTCCTGAAGGAGGCCGAACGAAGAGAGGACAGAAACAACAAGCACCGCGGGAAGAGAGTGCAATTATGGCGGAAGGGGGGAGAAAACAAAAACACGAAAGGCGACTGACCTGCCTTCCACGCCGCTGGTGCGTTTTATGCAGTTTCGTCATTCCGTGCTTACAGTGTTGGCTATAGTGACCCGGAGAACCGGCCGCATGCATATAGCCCTGCGCGCGTCGCGTGGCCAGAGCATATAGAAGACGCACCACTCTTGCGCAGCCTTTGCCTGCGGAAAACCACCAGGGGCACTCTTCTAAGCGCTCTAGTGTCGATCTTCGTCAGCGCTGCCGAAGGTAAGATCTTTTGCCTTGACAGTTAAACTTGTTGTAGTCTCACATAGTTTTAATTAAGCGGATCGGTATAGTTTCACCCTAAAGTCGTTAAGAAGTGCAGTTACGGGACGTTCAAAACCTCGTCCTATTTCTGATAGACACTTCCGATCGCTTCCGGTTCGCAGTTACATCCCCCATGACGGAGCTCTCCATAAGCGATACTCGAGAGTTGGCGAAAGATCACAATCGCGGGCGTTTCACTCGCCATTCATTTATTTTGACGTGGAAAATCAACTCTCATTTTCATTGTACGAATTCAATCGACATATTTTACACCTTTTTTATACATAGGATTATACATAAGAGCAGCTTGAGGTGGTTGCTTCGTAACCTCACTGCAATAGCACACATTTAAAGAAGAACGGAATAAGATGACCCAAGTGCTAGCGTTGCTCGTGCTTTTTTTTTTCTTTTACTGAGTGGCACTCTCTAGCGCTTGTGTGTTCTCTCTTACTTAGTCCCTATCTAAGTGTGCTCCATTCCCCCTAAGCTGCCTTTATCATTCGCTTTGTTTCCAGTGTCCTTAGAATGATGTCAACGAGATAGTACGTGCTGCAGCAGATGTGTTATTGCGCATCTACCTTTGATAGAGAGCTGAACAACACGCAAAGGCATTATAGTCGACTGTTTACATAACATTTCTGAGAAGACTGTGCAACCTCTGTGCAATTACTGTAACTTATCTGATTGTCATGTGGCCCGCATATCAATGTTTTTATTTGCATATTCAGCTGAATCGTCCTGCTTACCTATATTTGATGGAAGGGAAGAGGGGGTCACGCATCCTGGTAATAGTCAAAGGCCCTAACATTTTTGTTTCGCTTTTGTGTGAACTAAGCAACCATCTAGAAAAGATCTTCACAGTTTTTCCTGAGATTAAAGCCAGGGGTTATACTTTAACTGTACACTAAGGGCCGAAAGACTAAGCTGATCGACTACGCACACTTAGTGCGTCACTATAGGGGAGTACATTACTTGCGCCTGGTGGAAATAGCTTCAATCGATCTAGGTCATAACCAGTAGCAGTTACATATCTTTTGCAACAAGCTACCTACGATAACCTCCCTGAACTCTCAGATTTCGCTCATCACGGGCCGGTGCATTAATTATCCCTAACCTCAAACAATTCACTGCTTTTACATTCTAGCGTCTAGCCAAACTGAGGACTACGCCAGGAATACTTGTGCATGCGCAATTAAGTTTCGCGACCGTGTGCCGGCAATCAACAACACACAATAGAGTTAGAAAGTTCGCTCAGTTTCGCAGAAATACCAGCGTTGGCGTCGTTGGTTGAGAGTGAAAAATCACCCTCTTGTCCGTGACCGCAAAATTGAGAAATGTGCAAATAAAATTAATAAAGTTTCCGGGTCTGAGCGAGGATTTGAGCCAGGCCGTGTGCGTCGCAAGCACGTGTTCTACCACAAAACCACGATATTCGTTAAAACTTCTATTGAAAAACCACTATATGAATATTGAGTAGTAAAAAGAGCAGAGAAAAAAACTGGAGTACGGAAATGATTCTATTTAAGGCCTCATATATTGCGTAGCAAACGCGTAGAATCACGCCAGGCGTTAAAAGATACGACATCAACAAAGGGTGGTCGTTTTAAAGGCCCATCTTTTACAAAGCGCTTAGACATGTTTTGTCGTCATCAGTAGCCGCAGAATCATTAACAATGTGAACTGTTGCGTAGGTTCACGGTTGCCCTCTTTGACGCGTAGTGGGCCCTTCACTAATTGTCAAAATAATAATAATAATAATAATAATAATAATAATAATAATAATAATAATAATAATAATAATAATAATAATAATAATAATAATAATAATAATAATAATAATAATAATAATAATAATAATAATAATAATAATAATAATAATAATAAGCTTTTACGTCCCTAAACAACGATATGAATATGAAAGACATTGTATCGGAGGGATCCGGAAATCTTGACCATCTGGTGTCCTTAATCGTGGACTGACCTCAACCAGTACATAGGCCTCAACCATTCCTCCTCCACCGAAATGTGACCGTCATGACTTTGGGGTCAGCAACCAATCACCTTAGTCACTGATACACCGTAGCGGACATCGTTCGTTTACTTACGACACAGTTTAGGCCATTACCAATAGCCGAAGCAGGTTAGCAGTTCAGAAGGATATGTGCGCACGAGGTCGCTATCGCGACCTATGTCTATTAAAACGTTCCGTATGCCATTCCATAAATACGTACATAAGTGTCCGTAAGAATTTTACGGAAAACGTGTGGATTCCGTAAGAAAACATACGGAAGCATTGGAACGGCGTATGGAACGTTTCAACGTACTCTTGAAGGCAAGCTCAAGCGTTCTCAAATTATACCTGTTGTGACTGGCACAAGTAGGAGTTTATGAAAAAATGTTTTTTTTTGTAAGGCATATCGCTTCAATGACTGAAATATTAAGGCACCCTCCTTGCCCTTTTTATGACTATTTCTTTTTTTTTAATTTACCACTATGCAACTTCGTGGATTTTATCTTTCCTTGTTGTTCGAGAGTGGAGACACATTTCCGCATTTCTCGCGTCGTGCCCATTGTACTCAATTTCATTACACCCTCACATGGAAGCCCTACAGGATGACGTGCTCGAAGGTTCCTCCTGATAGGCTTCTCACACTGGCAGACATCGGAGTATGCGTATACCTTCTTGCCTCTCGCTATCTAGCCACCACAACGACCTTCAGACTTCGCTATATTACTTTCTTTTCGATTCATTTACCTATCTACCAGTTCGATCAATTCTTCAAAACTTTTGCAGTATATATATATATATATATATATATATATATATATATATATATATATATATATATATATATATACCCTACCAGACCGTTTATTTTGTTCACTTTTCATGGCAATCACGCTGAATTGAATGCGTTGGGCCATTCACTGTCCATGATATCATGATATTAAGCTGAAGTAAGGCAAAAGTGTCAATGTTGTTCTTCCCCAATATTTGGAAGAAACCAGCCATTTTCTTGCGCTCAGTATAATTTTCCACGTGAAGCCTGTGCCAGCTATCGGAAATAGTCAGTTACGATCAATCCAACACGAACTACGTGATCTTGTTTCTCTATGACGAGAGTTTCAACAGCAAATTACACCGTGATGCCGAGCATGCGCGATTATGGCGATTGTTGACCATGTTGTCTTCACTGTAATCACCATACGCGATAATTCATCAACAAGACGTATGTTCCTCCTTCAGACATTATTCAATGTATTTTTGAGACGCAATATTACAGTGTCACGATATAGTTCGAATTATTCATGATACATGCTGTGTACTTTTGTGTTCATGTTTTGCCGAGAAAATACTTTTTATATGTAAAATTTGCACCTTGTGTGCTATGCTCGACGCCCTCTAAGAGCTCTTTAAGTTGCCGCCGCTTTAATTGCACGCTCAAGTCCTCCTACCATGTAAATAAAAAAAAGAGTGCAGCCTCTAGCTTTCCATACCAGGCTTTGAGCCCCCAGCGACATGACATATTTAGAACGGGGTTCCATTTCAACCCGACTGGATACACACTCAACCCGATTCGCCAGCGCTGTTTACAACTGCAAGTTCAGCTTAACCCCTGTCAAGCCGACTCGACTCCTATCAGGGGGAATCATGTAAACAGGAGTAAACGATGCAAATGCATTTGTTTTTATGCAACTGCGTCGACGAAAGTAGGATAAGGGTAGGAAACCAGGACAAATACATCATTAGGCGCCTATAGCATCTCACTTCTCCAGTGCAAGGCCTTGTGCGAGTGTAAGCGCTTACACTCATTTCAGTTTAAGCGAAGTCAAAGAGCAAAAAAATACATTTTTGACGCAGTATACTTTAGTAAGAAGTCTCCTTTCCAAGTCTTCAGCCTATAAATATTGAGCAGGATAAGTTCAACCCCCGAATTACGCCCATGCTAAAGACAATGTTTTATTACCTCTAAGGGCCGACACAAAGTTTATGCCCGCTATTAGTACTTTGTTTTGGGCTTTGACACACCTATTCCTTTCTTACTATTTCACGAGCCAAACTGATCTAATTTTTATGGTGCTGACCCTAAGGTCGCTGGATCAAATCCCAGTCACGACGGTCGCATTTTGGATTGAGAGTAAACTGCTTGAGGTTTATGTGTTTATATTTAGGTACACGCCAAAGAACACCAAATTGTCAGGTGGTCAACATTTTCGATGTCCTCGACTACAACGGTTTAAATAAGGATATAACGCTTTTGGGAGGTTAGACCCCAGGAATCACGGTTATGTTCTGCCTGTCCTAGTCGTCGTGATTATTTACATTGCAGGTCAACCATGCACACCTCGCTGCTGGTCATAGCGGTCCTCTGCGCTATCACCGTTTCGCATTCAACCGCACACGTTCAATGGGGGGACTTCATGCAGTGCTTGCAGCGGAGGTTCGGCCGGAGTTTCTTCCAGGAACAGCACGCCGACTGCGCCGCTCGAAAGCTGTTCGTCAACTACAGGCGATCGATGTACTGCCATAATTGCGACGCGTAAGTATATCCCGTGTTTTCCTAACACAGACGCGACCACGGATTAGGAATTTTAAAGAAGTAAGCTGTCCTGATTTCCTGAAACCGTGTCGTATAGCGAACAGCGACTTAGCGTACAATGAAGAAAGATACCCTTGCCACGAGCACCTGTTCATTTGTCTGCAACATAAGCGACATAGATTACGGAGCGGCGCGAGTGTGAAGTAGGGTAGGTGCGGTAAGGGTAGGGGGTTGTGAATGTACCTTGCTTCTGGCTACCACTCAAACCATACCACATGGCTCCGTAACTTCCAGTTACTGGGGGAGCTTTCTCTTCTTTTTCTGAATACAGTACACTTCCGCTGTGAATCGCGTCCAGGTTCCATTCCAAGCGCTGATTACAACGCTGGCAAGTTTGTTTGCTTCTAACAATGCTTTCTTCGGCCGAACACGTAATAATCAACTGACAGACACTAAAAATGAAATATTCAGCATAAACACACACGCATATACGCTATACATCACAGAAACAACCAACCTTTGTGAGTAACTTCAGTATGGAGTACAACCTAATTAAGACGACTCATTTTCTTTCACTCTTTTCGCGACCATCGAAAGACGAAGTGATAACCAAGGTTAACATCGATGACTAAGATTTCTTGACATCAATTTTGCGTAGCGACGAGCTTTGATCAGGAATTTTGTTGATTTTTTTTCAAATTCTTTTCGGGGCTCGGCGTCACGCACCTGATCGACCTTGACCATTACGTTAGCGCTCATAGCGTTTTTACGAAAAACTTACTTATAATAAACCGCAGTTTTGATGATCCGAATTTATGGGTAACTCAGTGAATGCACGCATTATCTCTCCTCCAAGCGAGCTCTAACGGTCGCACTATAGTCCCAATGAAAGTGGGTTCACCGGAGAGACTTTATTTTTCGGGTCTGTTAGCCGATTGTTCCAAGTTGTGCTGAGCGATTCCAGTAAATTTATTTTGCCTGCTAGCACTTACTCGTGCTGTTCTTTCCGAAACGTCGTGTTCAGTCTTGACATATGGCTAGCAAAGATTTGCGGGAATTCTGGACAGCAGCGTAATTACACATTTTCATTTTCAATGCAAGTATCCCAAGCCTGAAACAATGCCTCTCGTGTGGCTTTGTTTGCTTTTAAAAGCGAAGCTGGCAAATCTACCCGTAATTAGTGTCTGAAGCCAGTCAAGAAACTATCATCATCATAAATGGCATGCGCAACCAAAATTTGTTAAAGCCAAATACTCACCACTGGTACACTAAAGGTATTCAACACTGGTCCACTAAAAGTTAAGAACAGTACAGCAATCCCAACACATGGCTATGAAGCAACGGCTGTGAGCCAATGACCCGAGTACGTATAAAAAAATATTAGAGAACGGGAAAGGCAATGGATGCTGGAAGTTCACCATCCGCAAGCATGCTGACTTGGCAAATCCATGTCATACCCATAATTCCTGTGGTCACTGAAGTGCAATGGGTAATTTCAGAAAACTCTATAGAGTGTCCTAAAATTCATATATGAAAGGAACTATTCGCGGATGCCACGGTCGTGGTGCACTACAGCACTTTACCAAGAACGCTCCAAGAGGATATAGGTAAATATAGGTGTATTTAAAAAAACGAAAAAGAATGTGGCAGTGGCGTTTTGGTTAGCGTGCCGAGCATCTTCTCATGCGAATTAAGAGGTAATATAGGTTCTACTCCCATTGACAGTACTTTTTTTTTCTTTGTCTCGCGAACATGTGTATTTTTTCAGCGTCAATGCCTCGACGGAAATATGTCACTGAAGCCTTGGTGGACCCCGGCATAAAACACTTTCGAGGTAAAAAAAAAAAGCTGTCCATCACGGTGCACACAAGTAATAAACACAGGCGCAAGTCTTTATCTAACATTCATATATTCAAGCTCACGATTCCAAGCTTCTCGTTTTCATCCCTTCAGCCTATGTCCGAAGGGTCTTCCTTCGAGGAACAATATACGTCCACATCTACGCAATCAAAATTGACAATAAAATGTCTCAATTAACACCTTTATTACTCCACACACGCGATTGAAAGATACCAAACACATTGTGCTTTCCATCTTTCCCCAAAATAAGGTACGCTAGTTTTCTGTATGGGGCCTTTGATTTCATTTTTCCCGGGCGAAAAACCCTAATTATTTTTCTTGTGATTTCGATTCAGTCTGTCTGGTGCGCGAAGTCTTTCTTTTTTGCTGCTTTCTAAGTACATCCCATACTGGTTATTTTTTTTGTCGAAAAAGGGAAAGACGTTCGGCATTTTAATTCTGATTCATATTATCGGCCGCTCCTATTTTAAGAATGTACATTTATTTACTTACAAAATACTTACATTGCCATAAATGTATAATATAGAGAGATGGGGTAAGGGCACACAAACTTGAGCACCAAGAACAGACAAACAATTGGCTCACATCTGTATAGAGTTGAAAGGACCTTTATACCGCAACTAGAGTATTGTGCGAGGGGCACAGGTCAAAGAGGTCAAAACAGCTTCAGTGGCTCACACCCCTTAGTACGGAAATGAGTGTACAAAACTATAATTGAGTACAATCAACTGGGAGAAACATTCATGAACTTCAGTATATACTGACACGCAAATAACACTGTAATGCTATCCAAAGAAAACATGAGTATGGTTAGAAATAAAGCTCCAGCATGATTATGGTGATAATGATGACGTCTTCCTCTGGCCTCATCGTTCGCAGTTACTTCCACTGCCAGGGCAACTACGAGGCCATTTACGAATGTCAGCGCGACGGTCGCGCCCAGGAGGTGGCCGAGGCGTTCAGCGACTGTCGGGAGCACCTGGAAGGCAGCGGCTCGGACAACTTCGTGTACAACGACATCGACCTGTACGGCCGACAAGGAGGAAACTGCACGCAGGCCTACCTCGTCGACAGCCCGCGCTGTCACTACAACCCGGCCACCGTGGTGTGCAACAACACGCGCTTCGAGCCGGAGTCATTCGAAGAGGAAGAATGATGGCCACTACATCTTTTAATAGCTCGAACTCACACGCGGCACGAGATGCAACATTCAATCATTGCTTCCAACATAAAACCACCCGCACTTCTTGTGGATGTGCCTTCTCCTCAGTTGTACGAGTCCTTCTTGCTTGTTTTTCGGTACTTGTTTGTTTGGGAAGGGTAGGGAAAGGGATAATGCAATTGTACTAAAGTAATCCTTGATTTTTTTTTCACAGCCCAGCTTACTTTTTCGGGACCGTCACTCGCCCTTTTGCTGGCTCACTATAGGGATGTGTCATATTCTGATAAATTATCCTAAGATCAATTCAGTCATTCTAACAGGAAGTGTCCATGCATACAAAATTGTCCGCCGAACGTTCACTTGACACTTCCCGCAAAAAAAGGACATTGCACGAAAACCTGTCAAAATCTTGAGTGTCGCGGTTAAAAGAACAACGGCGAACCAGGAAACGTATACCTCGCGGAACGAAAGCACATTGGCATAAAACTTCACATACGGAATATTTAGCGCACTTCAGGTGTCGTCTTAGTGCTGTGGTCATGACGTTATTCTACTCGGGTCAAGCACTCGGGCTCAATCTCCGGCCACAGAGGCAGCCTTTCGTTTTTACCATATATCCTGCCGCAGGCCCGCGAAATGTCATATAGGAGTTTTCACCAGAGCTCGCGAAAAATAATTTCCCTTTCCGTGATAGTCGGCAGCGTTTGACTCCTGCAAAACGACACACGCTCCATTCATACAAGTCACACTCGTCCAATCTCGTGCCGCCTTGTTCTCGCCGAAGCATTATTTTATACGAGTACACCATGTTTTTAGATGCGGAAGCATCTTATACTCGCGCCTTGTAGTGCGCCGTCCGCGCCGTCCACACCGCCTTAGTTGAGCTAATTCATTACGTCTGATACAATAATCACTCGTTCTCTGCTACTGCAATATTCACGCGTTCATCAAGTATAAGGTTATTTGTTGCACTTCAAAAGCATACATGTGTCCGAGTTAAAACGGTCAAAGTTTCACATTAAATGCACCAGGAAGGTAAAGTATTGGTACGGAAACCAGTAACACAAACATGCGCTTGTACGGTAAAGTTAGCTATTTAAAACCTACGCGAGCGTCGGTGCACACTGAATCATGCCTGTGTATTCAGGCATGTGTCTAACTCTGTTACCAGCCACTAAACTGTTTTAGCGGGACGGCTCAGTGCTCTCCCATAGTTGAGTACGAAGTACTCAAAATCGTTCAACATATTAGATGCGGAAGCATCTTATACTCGCGCCTTGTAGTGCGCCGTCCGCACCGCTTCTCGAACATTCGACAGCTGACGCGCGCGCATGCGCCGTCGCCCACCATCTGTGCCACGCGCGCTTCTCATTCGAGAACATTCGACAGCTGACAGCGCATGCGCCGTCGCCATCTGTGCCGCGCGCGCGCTTCTCCTTCGAGAACATTCGACAGCTGACAGCGCATGCACCGTCGCGCTGTATATATACTCAAGGTCGGCGCTCGCTCGCTCAGTTGCCGCTCGTCCGTTGGTTCGTCGCAATAAATAAAACACCGCCCTTTCGCATACGTGCCGTACATGTTCACTCATTTAACACCCCATTTCACAACCACGTTAACCAATTTAGCCATCGACCCAAGTAAGTCGCAATTTAACACCCGTTAACCAATTACATGCTTCCGCATCCTCCTCAGTGTTCCCCCGAGGGAAGCTGCGGGCAATTTTTTTTTCTTCTTTTCATTCGCCACTCGCCTTCTCTTTTCGTGCGAGGCGTGTGTCGTGGCTTGCCGACTTCCTGCTTTCTATTTCTCCCTACGCAAGCAACGAAATACGCTACGGATAAAAGCGTGGGCTCGGCAAGAATGCACAGCCCGCATTCATGCCTCAAGCGAGTGTACGTAAAAATCTCGCTTCGCGTAAAAGCGGCACTTCGGTGACAAAAATAAAATCACCACGCTGTTCTTCAAGAACGAGTAACTTTTTTTAAGCACCTATGGACTACCCCATTTTCTTTTTCTTTGATTCTTGAGTACGCATGGTACTGCAGTGACCGGAACGTGTGCAGCGGGCTTATATTAAATAAAGACCATGGCCTAGTTCAATGCTCGTTACCCAACAACGTTTTGTCATTTGACGAGCGCACTAGTTAGCTAAAAAACAATGGATGGTGATTTGCCCTAACGTCACTGATAAAGCCACGTCAGAGCACCAACATGGTGAGACGCCAACTTCGTGATGTCATGATAGGGTTATCAGTACATTATACGCCGTATACTTCGCTCTAGGCACGCACAGAGGCCCACTAACGTTCCAGCGACGTCGTTATCGCACTGAAGCAGTTTAATCGTCACGTGCTTATACTGCCTTGATGACATTTAAGCCGCCATGTTGTGCGTCCATGATGTCCCGTGCGAGCCATCAATAGTGCATGAATGACAATTTATTCACATATATCACTGATTAATTGAACTGCGACACTTGAAGTAAATTATCGCATACAAGAGGAGCCGCATTGGCGCTGGTGGCGTGGCTCATGATGACTGCTTCCGGGCCCCAACGAGCTGTTTCGTTGTGTGCCATAGGGTGAGAGACTTCGTTGTGCACAACGTCACTTGGAGCGTGCCAGGTTTGTAGCGCTATGCTGGCGCTCGGAAACAGTATGCACACTAATTCAGTTGCACGCTCAGGTCATCGTGTGACAAACAGTTTGCACGAAGTCTCACTAGACGACTTCCTGTGCAAGCTTCCACGCTATTTGCACGCAGCATTTTTGTTTTTTACACGCGAGTAAAGTTTCCTTAAATTTCGGTGACGCAATGACGTGTCCACGACAACTAAGTGTCATCACCATGGGTGCAACTTACGGGACGTAGGTGACAGCGTGACACAGTGAACGACAGTGACCGATGGTTCTTCGACATTTGCGGCAATACGAAATGAAAACAAAACACTTACCGGGCTGAATATGCTTCCTGCAACCAATTTCGCTTATGAGAAACTGGCAAGGGTCACTGTTGGTAGCAAAACTTAGGTACAGGTACCCCAAAAGTAAAATGGAGCCCATGATCTGTGGCCAAACTGGGAAAAACTTCAAGCCAAAGCGTTTTATCAGCACGTGCACTGCCGACAGCGAGGGCGCGTCAGCACATCTGGCTGACCCATCTCGATATACTGATGCTCGCCTTATCGCGGCCTCGAGTGAAGCCGCGCTGCTACCGTTATTGTTCGTAATGGGTGAAAGTATGGCATTCCTGGCGGTGCTAAAGCGCACGGCCGTAGTCAAATTCTATGCGTCGTGAAACTTTGAACGAAAGGTGGTTAAAACCACCTATCACCAAAACCATGAACGCCCACCGTATGACTGAAGCACAATTGAATGAGAAGGTGCTAAATAAACAATAACCCAACAGATTTTTTTCTCGAAAAAAGGTATTTCTCGAAGGTATTTTTATATACGCTAAAATTAAGTAGAAATTTACTTAAGATTGTATCTGACACTTGACTAGATGATTGACTGCCTCACTTTGTGGTCGAGTGCCATAAATATGGGGGCTTATGCAGGCAGTTTGCTTATCTTTAGTTCGGCGCACTTCATTTTTTTTTCTTTTCTGCCTGCAGTTAGTTGTTCCCGTGATGCGCAGATGGCGACGGTGGCAACGAGCCGCTAAATGCTTGATACATGGGCTTTTACGGAAGTTACGCTACCACCGTAGTGCATATACCTTGGCATGCCTACGAAGATTTATTCAAGACGTGAGCAAGCAAACGCGTCAAGCATTGAAAACGTCCTTTACGAGCAGTCTTGATAGCAGGACGACTTCGCTCGAGCCGGCGATAAGGATATCATCACAACATCGTGATGGTTCAGTCGAGCGAGCCGGTGCACTCTCGCTGTCTGCGGCGCACCTGCTGATAGAGCGCGCTGACAAGCAGTTGTGACCAGTCTTATCACAACTCGCCTGCTCCCTTTCACTTTTGGGGCAACTGTATGAATTCGAGTGCGAAATTATGAAGACTAACCCCAGTATTCTAGAACCTCCCTTCACTCAACGCTTCACTTTCACTTGAAAAAGCTGACGGGAGCGCCATCTCTAGGTACGGCAAGTCACTGCGTATCAGCGATAGTCTGCTGAGATTCTTGAGTAGCACAGCGTCATTTTCAGCCGAGTGGTGGCGCAGTGCTCAACTCTGTCATGTGAAGGGTGAAAGTCGAGTCGAGGAGCGTTTGTGAATACGGGGGTAAGGTTGCACGCGTGCAGCTAGTGCGCCTCGGTGCGCACGAGCCCGCATCGAGGCATAGAGAAAGCGCGCATCAGGGCACCCTGTGCCCAAACACATCACTACGCCTTGTGGCAGTGTCGCGATTAACTTTGTGCTTACAGTACATGCGCCGTCCTAGTCTGCTCGTAAGAACTCGCACACCGCTTCAACTGGGCGCGTCTTTTCTTACGAGGTGAGGTGGTGTCACCTCTGCAGTCGATGTGGAAACGCCGAGCGATTATATCCTGTGGGAAACTACTTCAAGTGGACACACTACGTAGTAGATGGAAGCGTCGGAACCTCTGAGATGACTCAGGAATGGCTCAGAGTCCCCGACGCTTCAAATGCCACCACAAAGGCGACACAAGTCGCTTCGTTTCACGTTTCGATACATGCACGGTTGAAGCGAATGGGCAAGCAGGCTCGCAAGTAAAAACAAAAAGAAAAAAGCACGTACGTGCGCTGTACACACTCCGTCCGAAGACGCAGTGACGAAATTTAGCACACACTCCAGTGGTCTCCACGATTTCACACCCGACTCTGCAACTATCATTCTTTACAAACAATGACATCAAGTTTTTTTTTTTCATACATCTTAGTGCTGAAGATTGCAAGTTCCCGCGTCGGAACTTCAACTGCAGCGACATTCCCCGTTAAGTCACCTCACCCTCACTTGAAGCCAATTACTTCTTTTGAGTCTTTTTCGTGTGTTGATCGATCTTAACATTCATGTACCAGTAATGAGCGGGAAGTCTTGAGCATCTATTAAGCATTTAGATAGTATCTGTGTGCGTGCTTCCGCTACCGCATTTGCATTCCTTTCGGACATGCACCAGTCCGTTGTCTAGATTACTTTAACAGCGAAGCTTTTATATTCAGTCTTTACAATGTCCATGATCATCAGAAAACAATCATGATCACGAACGGGTACACGCCGCAGAAATTAGCCAGATGCCACTACTCCACTAAAAAAATTGCCCGCAGCTTCCCTCGGGGGAACACTGAGGAGGATGCGGAGCATATAGTTGGTTAACGGGGTGTTAAAGTGCGACTTACTTGGGTCGATGGCTAAATTGGTTAACGTGGTTGTGAAATGGGGTGTTAAATTGCGACTTACTTGGGTCGATGGCTAAATTGGTTAACGTGGTTGTAGGAGGAGGTGTTAAATGAGTGAACACGTACACACGTATGCGAAAGGGCGGCGCTGGTCGAAGGGACGTCGATCATTGTGTTTGTGGATTCGTTGGAATTCATTTCACCGCGACCTTGGACGTCGACGCGCCGTACAAACCAACCGACGAGCGGCAACTGAGCGAGCGAGCGCCGACCTTGAGTATATATACAGCGCGACGGCGCATGCACTGTCAGCTGTTGAATGTTCTCGAAGCGCAACGGCACATGCGCGTCCACTGGAGAATCAGGAGAATTGTAGAATGTTCTCGAAGGGGAGAAGCGCGCGCGGCACAGATGGTGGGTGACGGTGCATGCGCGCGTCAGCTGTCGAATGTTCGAGAAGGGGGAGAAGCGCAACGGCGCATGCGCGCGCGTCAGCTGCCGATGTTTTCGAAGCGCGACGGCGCATGCGCGCGCGTCAGCTGCCGATGTTCTCGAAGCGTGACGGCGCATGCGCGCTACATTATACAGCTAGCGAATGTTCGTGAAGAGGAGAAGCGCACGCGGTGTGTAGAGGAGGAAGGCTGCACAGATGGTGGGGGAGTGAAGCGCGCGCGGTGTGTAGAGGAGGAAGGGATGCACAGATGGTGGAAGAAGGAGGAGGAAGTTTGCGGACGGCGCCGCACTACAAGCCTCGAGTATTAGATGCTCCGCATCTAAAAAAGTCACAGTTTTGACGCAAAGGCGAAGCATTGAACGCGATAGCAACAAATTTGAAGGCCACGCGCAGAATGGCAAGGAAATCGAAAGGGGCACCGCGTTTCTCACGCACAAATGACGCACGAAACGTACTCACACTTACAGATGAACGCGGACAAGCGTCTCAGTTGTTACTTCGCCCTGTCTGAAAAGCGCGCCTTTTTCGTGAACGGAGGATGTGCAACGATTGCAGTGATCTTTGTGCGCCCGGTAACTAGAACAGAATACGTACGAGACATAAGTACGATCCTCCCTACTGCAAGATAAGGGCGCACGATCGAGTGCACACCCCCTAATTCTCTACGCTGGCCAAACTGCCAAAGTACGCGTTAGAGATGAGAGCTAGCTGCCGCGCGCTCACTGCGCCATCTTGCTGATAATGCTGAAAACACGGTAGTTCTGCCCAGAGACGCCTGCCAACAACGGTAAGTGATAGATATAAATAGCTTGCCGTTTGAACCTCCAAGGAGGAACCCCACGGTGGCTCAGTGGTAACTCCTCGCATTCATGACGCGGAGGTCGCACGTTCTATTCCGCACTCCGGGGAATTCCTTTCTGGATGTTTTTCTTTCTTGCATTTTCATATACAGATACGTATACATATGTGGTGCATGACATCGATGCCGACGCCCACGTTGACGCCGACGCCGGCGGTGAAATCCAGCTGAGAATGTACATATATTTGCTATCGCAATAAAGGGAAGAATACAACAATTCGCCCTTGAAGTGTCTGCTAAGCGACAGTGGCGAGCCGAGGACTTCGAGTTCGTACAATGAGATAATATTATGAGTAACGGAAAACGCAACGGTGGTTGCGATAAGACCTCGAAGTGGTATACAGCCCTACGACAACAAAGACGAGCTCATTTATCTATATTAGAGGTGCGAACGCTCGCTTTCAGCAGGAGTTTCCTTCTCTGGAGTTTGTAGATGCGTGCCAAGTCTGTGACTGTCCGCGGTTCAAATCGAATCTCTCTGCGCTGAAAATCAACTTTGAAACAACCTAGCTAACTAAAAGCTAAAGCTTAGCAACAACCTAGAATCAATCATATTAGACTTGAGAATCGTCCAGTTTCATTGTTTCAAACCTTGCATGACTTCATGCGAGGTTTACCATTTTTTTTCCAATACCACCTTCCTCGCTCTCGCAGTACAGGTTTTCTGCCATTGTTATCAAAGCTGCTGCGCTGCAAAAAATCCAACTGAAGCTTCGCTTAAAATCGCGTAAGTCATGAAATGGACGCACACCTCGGTTGCTTCAACGTGCATCCTGACTTCCGCCGAAGGCCGAAGTTAAGTATGAATGTCAATAACGCTTATAACAATGCTAAAAAGTAACCGCACGTACCGGAAAGAAGCCAAACGGCAGGGTGTCTGAAATTTCAGCACTTCTATGCTTCATCGATGTTTTGCCAGTGACTGCGCAAACAGATGGAATAACTAAAACTGATAAGTATCTATCTATCTATCTATCTGTCTATCTATCTATCTATCTATTTATCTATCTATCTATCTATCTATCTATGGCTGCGATATAGACCTTATAGCGTGATACCCAAGTTAGATTTAGTAAAATCATTCTCGATATTTCCCAGTGTAGGGTAGCCAACCGGATGTCGTTCTGGTTAACCACCCTGCCTTCTCCCTTTTGTAGCCCGCCGCGGTGGTCTAGTGGCTAAGGTACTCGGCTGCTGACCCGCAGGTCGCGGGATCGAATCCCGGCTGCGGCGGCTGCATTTCCGATGGAGGCGGAAATGTTGTAGGCCCGTGTGCCCAGATTTGCGGTCACGTTAAAAAACCCTAGGTGGTCGAAATTTCCGGAGCCCTCCACTACAGCGTCTCTGATAATCATAGGGTGATTTTGGGACGTTAAACCCCACAAATCAATCAATCTCCCTTTTGTTGCTTCCTTCCTCATCCTCGATAGTTGTTAGACATTTCCTTACAATAAAGCACGGACCCTTCCCTTCCAAGCGCAAGAGCGTTGGACAATTCTGAACAACTGATATATTAAAGTCGGTTGAGTGCATGTATGGTACATATTGACAAAATACTGGAGCGGAGAAAATATACGGCGCGTCACCCTTTCCTTCTTTCTTTCTTTCTATTTCTTTTATGGTCCGTCTGGCGTTTAGTGTATCTCTTGCGCATTACCTGCCACGCTACAGTATAATCTTCTATTTTCTGTCTGGAGTTTAGTGTATCTCTTAGGTATTACCTACCACGCTACAGTATATTGTCCAGCATGCACAAACTCACCAAACAAATAACGTTAGTGCGGCACAAAATCTGGTCGACGCGTATGCAGTGCACGCTGCTACTCGCTTGATTAGAGAGCGAAGTGAAACTGGCAGGAAACGCCTAATTAAGTCCCGCCTAAGCCGGTGCTGGTCGGCGGCGTCGCAATATAATCTTTTATTTATTGTTTAAAGATTTTAAGCTTCGATATTCTCACTTAAAAACGAAAGCTTAAACGTTATAGTCGCGTTCTTTCGTAGAAGCTTCAAATCACTTCTTTTATTTGACCACCACTTCCCATACACTTCAGTTGGCTATAGGTGTCTGCTTCAAAAACAAAACAAAAAAGGAAGCGAAAGAGAATCATGAAAGTTATTGCTTATTATTAAGATCAGAAAATGATATCCTAATTTTTTTTCCTTTTTCAAAATGCCTAATGAAACAATTTACCCTATTCCGTCACCTTCTAATTTGGCTCACTCGCGTGTCGTATTCAGTGAAACTCCGTCAAGGATATGCATTTGTTCAGAAAACCCTTCTTGATGCCTTCGCTCTATATAACGTGGTTTTGTTTCAGCGTATACTCCTTTAACTGACATTTAGCTCTGTGACCTTGATGCAACAAAAACGTCACTGTAACTAATTGCATCGTTATTTTTAGTACCGTGCGTTTTTTAACGAGCTATTGCTTCACAGAAGTACACATCTGTAGACGAGCTGCTTTTATGATACGCAATGAAATATTCTTTTAACACAAAACTGGTTTATGCCGGGGTCTTATATTGCTCCACTGACGTATTTATGTCACGCATATGATGTTGTACAATATATATTAACAGCAAAAAAAAGGAAGAAAAAGTTCTGACGCTTGGCGTCAAATCTACCACCCGTCACTCCACAGCGCGCGGCACGAAACAACTATATAACAAAGCACAAGTCACCCAGCTTTCTAATGGCAGGCTATTTATATACGCCACATATCGTTTCGTGGTCTATAGAGCTCCGAAACTTCAGAGAATTTCTGTCATCAGTTGCGAGATGGCGCGAAGGCACGCGTTGGGCGCGCTTCGAAGATCGTATAGCCCCTCACGTTGAGATGCACGCACGCTTCCACGTGGCGCGGTCACTTGGAGTGCGTGTTTTGCAGCTGTTCAACCAGCGACACACTCGCAGCAAACAGCAGCGGTCTCTGCGTTCATGTTTCAATTCAAATAAATATTCAAGGTTGCCTTGCCAATTCCACACTCGTAATTCTAAAGCGCGGTCATGGGTCAATTAACATTGGCCATCAATACTCAATCTCGTACTGCTCTATTGGACGCAGCACCGATCTACTGCTCTACTATACAGCACTGATTTATGAAGGAACTGCAATATCGCAACTGAATGCGACTAAGTTACCCTACGTAATTTCATAAGTTTACGCTCGTCGAGGCGTCTATAAATTATCGTTCATTTCCATTGTTCTACTCAGTGTTTTGTGACGCATGCATTTTTTTTCAAAACTTCGGTAGTTGCGTTCACTCGCATTTTTTATACTTCTTACAAGTACATTAAAACATCGATGATACGATCACGGCTCGTAAGAATTTCGGTATAATACAATTGTTTGTCCCGGCCAAGGCCTATTGCGCTGCAGTGTAATGGAGTATGGTTGTTGCGAACTGATTTTCACCACGTGGTATTTGATACAAATGTAACGATACCACACCAACAGGTGCGGTCCGCGCTGTTGCGGAAGACGCGACATGCACGCTTAAACGCGGGAACACAGGCACTACATGCGTGCGGCACCGCCAGTTCATCGGAATCACGGCGTATAAAAACAGTGATCTCGCGATGCGCTCACAAAATGAGCCTTTGCTATGGTACCATACCTTTACTGACGCTTCGTAGGCTCCGACATAGTGCGCGCGAATTTTCCACCTTCGTGTGTCTGCACATTTGGATTACAGGCAGTTAGCGTCGCGTCCCCCCCCCCCTTTTTTTAAGGCGTCAATATGTAATGACATCATTGTAGTATATTTGCACTTGTCTGCCACGTCGATGCAAGCCATATTCTCCCGCATCAGACATATTAAGAAAGGCGGACGAGAATCGGAAGAGGAAGCGGAAGGTCTTGACGAAATAGCTTAGCCTCACGAATTCATGCACGATGATTTGGCGCGCACACCATCCGCCAGATCTCGATTTGTGCGGACACGGCCTTCAATCTCCCGAAAAACGTCTCCTATCCCACTGCGATAATAAAATAATAACAAAGGACAGAGGCTATACAGTTTCCTGGCTCCATCTATCGCATTCAAATGCTATTAAAGGCGATAGTCTTTCTTGGGGTACTCTGACGCAAACATTTTTGTCTGTCTCTCTGCCTTTCTGTCTGTCCATACATTTGTCGGTTTTCTCCGCCGTAATATGGCCTTAACGATTCCCCATAGGGCTCCGAACGATACCTCAAACGGCCAACCCCTTCCGCAGCACCCAGCACTATTCCTCAAGTTTAAGCGTTCATACTTCTGTGGTTGTCAATTAAAAGCAATTATTGCGCATATCTGAGGCACCATAACAACACGTCAACATTCTGTATGTGTGTCTTTATACTAGGGGAAGGCATACACAAATATTTCTAAGGACCCGTAGCGTTTATCATGCTGCGCTGACAATGCAACGCTATGCTCAAAGGGGCAACTTCTAGCTAAGACGACACGGTGGTGTAATTCGCCCATCGCTTTGCGTTCTACACCTTATCGCCTCTGAGACAGGTAGGAACGCCTTCATTCGTTTTCAAAGATAGCTGCCAGATAGCGCTCGTGTTTAGCGGGCCTCGATGCGCTCGTTCGCCTTCACTGCATGGATGGAGACACTCTTACGCAGCGCAGCGCCTCCAGAATACAATTCATCGATTTTCTTGTGCAGAACATCAAATAAACGTTTTCTTCACTCTCTCGAGACGCAAGACTATCGTCTTTCGATGACACTTGCAGTGAAACATGCAGATACGGGGCCAATTTTTAAAGTAACTTTCGCTGCAGTACTTTTGTCTCATGCGAAAAAGCCTACAAATATTAGGAAGAAGCTACTATTCGAGGCACTAAATGAGGTAACCGACGTTAGCGTTGACACAATGAACAATAATCTTACTATCAACATAGAGTGTTCAATGGAAGTTGGAGGTACAGTCATTAGACAAGACACCGACAGACTATCTCAGGAGACAAAAAAATCTTGTTAAGGGACAACAAACCATGAAATTCTCTAATGCAACTGACAAAATAGAGCAAGTGGAGCTTTCAGTGTTAATCGATAGGCGTAAGGTAGCCTACATTCGAAGGTATAACAAAGAGAGAAATGAGCAGGCAGTAAGAAGTGGCAGAAGCCTAAAAGCTATGAAGGCGAACTTGTGCATAGGCAAAAATGGGATGTATGCATTAGGGAACAAGAAAGGCAGTGTCATAATGTTGTTACGTGAGTAAAGAGTCAATAGGATAGTCAAGGTGGCGGAGGAGTTCTACAAAGAGCTGTACAGAAGTGAGGACAATCAGGCTGATATTGTTAGAAACAATAATAGTTTAGAGAAATTGGACAACCTACCAGTAACAACAGGGGAACTAAGGAAAGCCCTAGAAGGAATGCAAAGAGGCAAAGCCTCTAATGAGGATAAGGTAAGAACGGACCTCCTGAAAGATGGCGAATAAATTGCGTTAGAAAAAACTGGCCACCTTATATACGAAGTGTTCATTGGCGAGAAGGGAACCAGAATCTTGAAAGAACGCCAACATCATCAACCCAATATGAAAGGAGACGTCAAGGACTTGAAAAATTACAGGCCAATCAACTTACTGTCCGTTCTCTACAAACTATTTACAAACATAATAGCTAATAAAATTAAGGAGGCATTACAGTTCAATCAACCAATGCACCAAGCAGGATTTGGTACAAGCTGCTTCACAATAGACCGTTCTTACTATCAATCAGGTAATTGAAAAATGCTTGAAATACAACCAGCCCCCATACATAGCCTTCCTAGATTGCGAGAAAGCGTTTAATTCAGTCGAGACATCAGCAGTAATGCGTGGACTACGGCATCAGGACATCGGCGAACCCTACATAAACATACAGGAAGAAATCTCCATTGGATCCACAGCCACCATAGTTCTTTATAAAGATCACGGCCAAATCCCAATAAAGAAGGGTGTAAGGCAGGGAGACATGATCTCTCCAATGCTATTCACCGTGTGTTTACGGGAGGTTTTCAAGACCCTAGGTTGGGAAAAGTTAGGGATAGGAGTGAATGGAGAGTATCTTGGTAACCTGCGATTCACTGATGATTGCCTTGATGGATAACTCAGGGGGACGAAATACAGCTCATAATAACTGAACTGAACACGGAACGCAAAAAGTATGCTTGAAAGTTATTATGCACAAAACTAAAGTAATGTGCAACAGTCTCGGTAGAAAACAGCCCTTAGCGATAGGTGGAGAGATGCTGGACGTTGTAAAGAAATAACCACGGAGCCGAACCATGACATTAAAATTAATAAAAGCATAAAGATGGAGGGGACCACATTCGGCAAGCATTCTCACATCATGATTGTTAATCTGTCATTAATCCTCAAGAGAAAGGTATGTAACAGCTGCATCATGCCAGCAGCACCAGAAAAAATACAGGACAGGGAAAGAGTAGAACAGAAAGAAAAAAAAAGAAAAGACTTCTTTTCTTTCTGTTCTACTCCTTCCCTGTCCTGTATTTTTTCTGGTGTTGCGCTGTAAGTAAGTTCACGATGGATCCTAACCAACTGGCCCAACTTACCGTCTTACTGCATCATGCCAGTACTTACCTACGGAGCAGAAACCTAGAGGCTTACAAAGGGGGTTCAACTCAAATTGAGGATGGCGCAGCGAGCGATGGAAAAAAGAATGATATAGGTGTAACCTTAAGAAACAAGAAGAGAGCAGAGTGGGTCGGGGAACAAACCGGGGTTAAGGATATCATAGTTTAAATCAAGAAGAATCATGGGCCGGGCACGTAGCAGTAAGGCAGGGTAACCAGTGGCCATTAAAGGTAATTGACTGTATTCCGAGAGAAGGCGAAGGCACGAAGGGGAGACAGGTTGTTAGGATGACCGATTAGATTTAAAAGTTCGCAGGTGTAAAATGACAACAGAAGGCACAAGAACAGGTCAATCGGCCGATTATTGTAGAGAATTTGCCTTGAAGTGAGTGTAGTCAGGCTGCTGCTGCTGCTGCTGCTGCTGCTGCTGCTGCTGCTGCTGCTGCTGCTGCTGCTGCTGCTGCTGCTGCTGCTGCTGCTGATGATGATGATGATGATGATGATGATGATGATGATGATGATGATGATGATGATGATGATGATTATGATGATGATGATGATAATGCTCACAGCACACCAGGTTGCTTGCTCACGCGCACACGCCCCGTATATTAGGACTGCGAGTGTTATTGTTGGTGCCTGAAAATTTCACTGACAATCACACAGATCTCTTTGTGACGTTGCTGCGCCCCTGATAAACAGCAAATGAAACGTGCGCTAGCTTTTTCATGTCTGGCGCCTATGAGACAAACACAAGCCGTGACATATGGACGAACAGCTAAACGAACGCATGTGGTTCGTCTCATGGGCACCTTCTTTCTTCCGTTGAACATGCTCCAACTAGCCCAACAAAATCTTCTTCTCCAACACTTTGATTTGATCACAAGCAAACTTTCCATATTTTTTTCGTCATACAAAGTGCCGATGATACGAATATACGCCGCGAGATTCGTGTTACGGAAGTTTCACTGCATTTGCTTTGACTATTTTGTACAACCAAAGAGGTGAAGAAGAAAGAAACCAGGGCAGGACGTGTTTGACCAGAATAAAGGCTGTTTTTATTCACGTATCTCTTGTTTCAGTCACGACAATCAAATAAATACAGCTTGATAAAAAAACAGAAAGAAAGACCTTGTGGTAGCACCCTATATGGTGCGCACTATATTCATTCATTCATTTTTCAACATTTCGCTCAATGCAGCATCTTCACGTGAACGTGGCATAATACATCTGCCAAAGTGAAGCGTGGCAAAAAACCACTGCAAACGTACTGCGAAACGTGCTGAAACATCAACGTGTGTGTTTTAAGTTGAAAGACTATCAGAGACACGACACCTTCGAAGTTCTCATCGTACAATAATTAGCTGACGCGAAAATTGAAGCAACAAACAAGACATAAAAACACGTAAATAAATAACTATATACATAATTCATAAATAACGTTTTTTCTCTCCCACAAGCAAGCAGCAAAGTCGTCAAACAAGGGAAAGATTAAACATAGCGAAAAAACGAGCTTTTCGTTTCATTTTATTTACATCGATCTTCACATAACGTGCAAGAGGAGCATGATAACTAGACTCTCGTCTCAATTCCTGGTGAGTCGATCAAGCATTTACGCTATAGATAGAATAGACATTACCACAAATTCGACACGAGTGTTTGTTTCTAGTGCACATTGCATGTACTCTTTAATATAGAACCGGGGCCTGCCTTTTAGTGTTTAAGTAAAGCACTCTTGATCATTGTGGTTCGTGAGCATATAACACAGTGCTGTAACACTAGAAAGGGCAGATCTAGTGGTTATTTGCATACGAGAACACTGGCATGTTCTCATCTGTACATTACGAAGTGTTAAAGCGCTCCTGAGATTATCACGAAAAACGCTGAGAGCACTTCTTTTTCTATTTCCGGTCTCTGGCCCACGGTACTTAACAGGACAGTGAATGTTGCACTATCTTCACGTCGTTGTGGTTGTGTGGCTCTCCTCTGTAGAATAATCATGCCAAGTTTTCTTTTTATGAAAAAAAATCTATATAATGCAGCAGTCAACGTATCGGCTGCCGAGCTCTGAGGCTACGTTTCCGAGAATATTCCTGGGCCCTCACCATTAAGCAAATGTGCCTTTCCCTTGTATGCATTTTCCTAGTAGCGGTTGTGACAAACGTGTGAAAAGGAATAGCAAAATTGGTATTTGCCTTTACTTTTATGTCCCTTGAATACTATCTGATACAATCTATATAAAAAGAGATAGATTACAATAATAAATAAGTTATTAGAAACTAGCGCACAAATTGTAAATAAATACGTTAAAAACACACGAAATAAATAATAGCTGTCTTCAAAACCAGCATGCTGCCAGGTAAATACACAGGTGTTCCATGTCTCATGTGTGATGCGTGACGTTTCTGGCTCGTTCCTACAGGCGCATATGGCGGGAAGCGAGAAATAAAGCGATGATGTTGACTGTACTAGCAACCACAGGCCAAGCCCTTTCGTACGAATCTTTACTTTTATTTGGTGTTCTGCAAAACTCACAGCATCACCGAATATGGCACTCGTGTTAAAATCTGTTGACGATATTGTGTGCGAAATAGCGAAACTAAACGTGAAAACCAAAATGGCACTGCTCATGAACCCTTTACGTCTCGCCCTTCATTCCACAAAATACCATACTAGAACAAGCTACTAGCCAGAAGTCCATTTGAAAACTCTAAGATGCCCTTAACTAAGAGAACTGTGAATCTTCCGATCTCTTTAACTAGAGTTGGTCGTTGTAATAAAATTTTCGATTGCTGCATCCACCGAAATCGACTAATATCTGCCCTGTGAGAAAGCGCCCGCCTCTTAACAATTCTACACAACTAAAGTTCACTCTAAAATCTTCTAATGCAACGCAAAATCATCTGTAAACTGCGTGTTTATTATTTTGGCTCAAATGGCTTAATTTGATTGGTGACATGCCTCTCGGAAGCACGTTCAACGTGCACACAACGTTATTCGGGCGGCTCAGATTTCATAAATCGGCATGATGCCCAAGCTGCCTTATTTCGAAAAGACATATTTCCTACATTCACAAACAATCGAGAAAACACGACTACAGCACGCTATAGTCCTCGCTGTCGAATGGGCACGGGAGTAACGTTACAATCCCGTTTGTTTCAAAACAGCTCTCTCTCTCTCTCTCTCTCTCTCTTTATTGAGTTAACGACATTCACTGCAATGATTGAATGATTGTTTTGGCAGCAAAGAGATCATCGTTCAATGTCAATTATGAGTGACGCCGCAACACCTACTTTTGTCAGCTATACTGACACCTCATCCCAATTATTTAAGTAGGCTGAGACTTTCTTTGCATATAAATTGGTTTGTCGACAACTATGCATAACAATAACACAGAATATTTACTTAGGTACAAACTATTCACCCTGTGACAAAGAAACGTAATAATACTAACCCGAACAAAAAAACGCAAAAGACACCATGCTTTGGCTTTTGGACAAACAACACCATACATTATCACGCACACGCTCGTCCTGGACATCTCGCAAACGTTGACGAAAAACAGCGCCAAGAACAGGATTACCACTGACACGGTTGGCATTGAACTTCCTGGATATGGCGGGGCCCCATTCTTATAAGCTTTTTTTTTTCCTTCACAGCATCCTCAGACGGGCCCTTCTCAACGAGGAATTACCGAAGCCACTAGTAGGCCTCTCGAGACTCTGGGATACCCTCCGCCCTCTTTTGCAAAATAAACGGGTCGCCTTGACAGTACAATCAAGGACTCGGCGAGCGCGTCGCGTCGCTTCCATGTAGCGTCTCGCGATGGTCCAGGTTGGGAAGAGAGTTCGGGATCAGGGACTGTGGTGAGGCTCGGGAAGAAAGTTTTTCCGACGACATCTGGGCAGGTCTTCGGCGAGTGAAGCCCTCTGGGTTTAATCCGCGCTCCGTCCTCGGACGTCCCGTATGGCCCTCAGCAGGAGTCCGTATCGGTCCCGGCTGGGCCGGGCAGCGGGTTGCTCCAGGACAAGCTGCTCACGGGAGGCCAAGCTACCGGCGGGGGCGGCGCCTCCGGCCGGGCGGTCGTTGTCGACGTCGTCGTCTACGAGCACCGACTGGACGTCGAGCACGGGTTCTCGGATGAGGGCGATGGCTCGCGACGAGTCCCTCTTGCCGAACCGCATGAAGGTTCTCAGTCGGCAGCGCTCGCAGGCGTCCTCGCCAGGGTCCTTCTGGCAGAGTGCGCGGCAGCGGGGCGGCTGAGCACCCGCCCATGACGGCGCCAGCAAGAGCGCGAGCAGCGAGCTGACCAGGCACAGGTACGTGAGGGTCATCGCGGAGGCTGAGCCTGCGTGGTCCGAAAGGAAGAAGCAGCGATAAGTGGGTGAAGCAGACAGAGAGAGACAATATGCAGGGATGTTAACCAGTTTAAAATGCCTAGTATACTATACCCGACACTGTGAAGAGAAATGGGGGCTTTTGGAAGTTAGAAGAGTAACGAAAGAGAAAGAAAGCACACACGCACACAACGTTAGAGTCCGTAAGTCTTGTGCAGTGTCACGCCGTCATATCTATCCACAGACGCTCATGCAAGTCTGTTATCCTATGAAAATTTATCATGTGCATTCGTGCTCGATAAAACAGGAAACTTATTACCTATATAGCGCGTAGACATCTCTTGAAGTTACATAATTTTGTCAGCACATTGCTACACCAGCCGACATTAGTCATCATTAGCCACCAATCGTTCTCCATATGCTAGAACTAACCCATCACAGCTTGTGCAGCCTCTACAAAACTCTTATCGTATGTCCAGATAAAAAATACACATAACGCGCACGCTATGCCCACTTTACTAGTTCTTCGCATGACCCTTCTATTCTAGGACCCCCTGTACACAATATTGACACATTTGTGTACACAGAGGCATTCAATATACATGGAGACAGGTAACGCTTAGGTGTACACGATGCTTGCAGAGACTGCGTGCTTATACAAAGTTGTGATACGTTGAGGTAACCACGATTCGCAATTACGAGCAGTGTCGAATACAAAAATTCCTCAGTTTCACGTCTGGGCTCACCTCCGAGTGTTCAGAATCTTTCTGGAGTTTGTCAGCGATCGTAAATCAGTCTTCGAATGGCGCCATCGTGTCACTCTAGGGCATGTAAGTCGTTTGTCAGATCAGGTGATGCACAGAAGACATACCTTGGTGGATGTCAGCATCTTGCCGAAGTATCACCCTTTGTTTTGTTTTCTACAGCGCCAGGCAACGACGCAACAGCGAAAAGGCACGCGGCCACATCCTTTAATTTGGCGGGTAATGTGTGCGCTTCTGTCACAAACACGAACCTTATCTTTACTTTTTCCTGACATAGTGCCGACTTTCCCACACCCATGCTTGCTGCGGGCACTTCGTGTGTGTTGAATAGCCAGTAACACTATTTGGCATCCCGCAACCTCCAAACCGCGAAGCACCATCGATTGAGATAACTACGCAGCATACAAAGGCAAAAAAAAAGCATCGTTGCAACTTGAATAGCTTTTCACCTGTCCCCTTTTATCTTACATAACCGCATTCTGCATACTAACAGCAAACCTCGCTAGCCCCATAAACCTTCTTAAGAGATAGATAGTCGAGCAAGTTGAAATTTCTTTCAAGGAAACAACGAAAATGACTAAACAGGAAGCAAAAGAAATAAGACGCTGTTAAAAGGCAGGGCTAACAAGTAAAGTGATATCCCAACGATGACATATACATAGAGAGTAAAGTAACATTTGTAATAACAGAATATGGCTACATCTATGCATAGAGATTTTAGCAACATTTTTTGTAATATAATGAAGCTGTGTATTTCTTTTAGGGATTCGAGACAGTGCTAATGCTGCAAAGAATGGATAGACTTAGGCAAGTGACAGTATGGTTAAATTCTCTCAACTTTAGTTCCTTGCAATAGGTCCCGAGGGATGTGATTAGAAAGGGTTATGAATGTAAAGCACTTCTTTGCGGCGTGCTTCAAGCACTTTTCTGTCTATCAGCGCATCTATATATCTACCTAGCCACTTACGTCCGCGTGCTCTCGTGATGAGCCCCTTAACTTGGCGTGAACCAAAATTGATATGGGAGGGTGAATGAATAGACATGAATAAGGTCACAATCTCAAGACATGAATAAGGTCACGTTCTCGTCGCGTACGTCATCAAACCCTTCCCGCCAGACCCACGGGCGGGTATGTGCCACAGGTGATTGACAGAATATACTCTGGAACGACGAGAACACACACAGGTAATTTAATACGTGAGCCTTAAGAAAAATCTGACATCAACAGCGTTGACCCAACGAACGCAAAAAAAAATAAATGTCAGGGTTCCTGCAGGAACCAAACCCCGGCATTTTGCGTGGCAGGCAAGCATTCTACCACAGAGCCACGCCAGGTCTCGGGACTACTTTTCAAATAGACCCTAATGTTCGTGGAAAGTCAGTGGTGGTCGCAGTGCTGAATATCCAAATTTTAAAACATTACATATGTGCTCCTTTGATAAATCCGTCGCGTCGGGTTAATTGTAGTTAGGTGCTATGCACTGGAATTGATTTGTGTAGCAGTGTCGAGAGCTATCATCCTTGCGAGCACCATGCTCATCATTTGTGGTTTTGCTAATACTCACGTTCCTTTTGACATCATTGCGGAAGTACAAACTGGATATATAAATATCAGCAACTGTTTAACACGTCTCTGCGTGCCATATTTGTACGTATATTTAGCGTCATTTCATAACGTGTCGCTCACTTAAAAATTTACAGCACGGTCACCTTCCCTCCACTCGCTTCGCATAAGCGTCTATTCCCAGGTACGTGGGATTTCTCGAATGTTTCAATCAACCAATCAGTCTATTCAACATTTAATCAGTCTATCAGTCAGTCAATCTGCTGCACACGCTCTCTCGATTGCAAAGGCTTTAAAAGTGATTCTATTAACTTGGAACGTATGCCACAATAGTCCCTACTCTTAGCGCGAAGAAATGTACAGAAAAAGTTGGCCCCCGAAAATTAAATTCAGCGATTCAAGCTCCTAAGCAGCGGCCAGGTAAACAGTGTTTTGCGGGGGCAGATTAGAACAACGCCGAGAAGAGCTCAGGCCTTTTCCAATCTAATCAAGTGTGCCGTCCTTGTAATTTACGATCAGCCCTCGTGTTCGTTACCACCTTTTGATGACTTATGACGCGTACTGAATTCTTGAACATAATTCCATCGCGAACTACAAGTAATGCTTGCCACAGCGGCCTGCAATGATGGTGTACCAGTACTAGCATGACACTTCATCAGGCCTCTGTCGCAAATCTAGTTTTTTCACACCTCCCGTAAGGTCACTCTCACAGGAAAGCTTCATGCCCGGTTGCCTTACGACGACTTAAATAACTAATAAAATGTCAGAAGCTTGCTGACAGCCACGAGTGCCTCGGATGCGGCGACCGAAAATGGGTAACATTTGTGCCTCGCCAAATGAAAACAACCAAAGTTTTCATTCAGCGAGAAGGCGTCATCATTTGTTCAAAGCTTCTGGGGCAGTGTGCTAAAAAATTCTCCGGCTGCTCTTCCATCTGTTGCACGCCCACCTTTATGAAACAGAAGGTAGAGTGATGATTATTCTGAAGTACGCGAGGGTTTCATTGTCTCCTTTTGTGACGTCCGAAAACGTCAAAAACAATACCTCTAGAACTAGGCCCCGCAAACAAACAAGTAGAACAATAGGTCACTCAGAGAAAGCTGTACCACGGCTAGAGACGACGGTACGAGGTGTTGCGGAAACGGGCGCTCAGTAGATTCCACGAAATGGAACCCAGAGAAAGAGCGAAAGCGAGGCGTCATCAGTCGTAGCTCTATAGTAGGCGTTGCGTGTGGCTACTTCCAGCCCGAAAGTGCCGCAACGGCCGCGGTCAAGCACTTTGCGAAGCCAACGTTGCCCAAGGGCAGCACACACGGAGACATAGTAAGCAGCGCGACAAAGATCAAACTCCAAAAAAAGAGGCAAGAAAAAAAGATGAAACGATGATGAAAGGGTGGCTTTCCGAATGAAGCGGGGAAAAAAAGGTAGCGAGTTAGTCTAGCTGAGCAGGACCTTGCGCCTCATGCGTCCCCCGACGAATAATGCATCCGGACCGCACCCTCGCGAAATATTTGAGGAAGCCTGCATCTTTGATGGACCAAGTTGGAATAACGTCATTCGACACCACCGCCTAAACAAAGCCGTCTCGTCGATCCGGGCCAATGAGAACTTCGTTTCCAACGCGCATCGTGTGGACGCTGCACTAACAACTTGGATGTGCCCTAGCTGTACTTCACTCGCGCCTAGGCAAGACTTTCCCAGTTGGTAAGCGAGAAGCTTACAGTGACATTACAAGGATCATCATAAGCTATAGAGTACTTGGAAACTCTTTTAGATCCCGGAATACACCCGCCAGTTGTCACTGCCTCAAGACGGTTTTCCCTCACCATGGCGATCAGTAGTCGAAAAATAACTTAACGCAAATGCTTTGAAAGAGCACCTCAGAAACTTCATTTTCCGAAGTTTTGCCTAAGAATTTCCACGCATTGCAAAGGCTGCCACCATCGTGGCGTTTAATTGCAGAGATTTTGCCCAACGTTGGCTCACTGATGGCTGAATTGACTTTTGTTCTAGTGAAATTTATTCATTAGTTCGTGGATGAGAATAACGTTCATGCCACACTGGAGTCCGCCTCGGCTCTTCAATTAATAAAAGTAGGTGTCAGGCCTTAGGCTAGTAATTGATCATGTTTCATCTTCAAGTGCATCGAAATAAGTTTAGTTTTTTTTTTGCCTACCTCTTGAAACAAGAAAGCTTGCCTCTTGCAGATGAATATTCCAGCTGTAACAAGTGAAATATCCAGGCATTTGCATCATCTCTACTAGCTTCATCTGATGTACTGAGAAACCTGTGACACTGAAATTATTGCCCAAAACTATTATCGTACAATACAGCATTGACTCCAGTAATGCGAAGTACCACCTAGGTGAATGCAAATGTTCTCCACTCAATATTCATCAATCCCATTTCATATCACTCGTCTCATATGCTGACACCAGCAAACTCAATCTGAGACCCAACGCCTACAAGCTTTTTTTTTCCTGAACCCGCGCCTTCTTTCGTTGTTTCGTTAGGGATCGGCATAAAACTCGAGTCCCGTTACGCCTACGCATAACGCCCCTACTGATCAAGAGGTGCGCTTCTCGGCACAGCCGACGCGCACGCAGTAAAGCACCTTGTCAGCCTTCTCACTTTGATGAATGAGGTGGTGCGCCGGGCACACAAAGTGACGTGTTTTTCGCCCCCCCCCCACTTATTCTTCGAGTAAACATGGGGATAGAAAAGCTTAGTTGTACATTTGGGCGAAGTAGGTGGATGACCTACAGAAAAACAATTAGGGTGGCGGAGAACCGAGAGGGACGGTGTTGTCTAGACTCTCGCGGTCAAAGCCTGCGTTTGAGTACCTGCGCAGCCTCAGAAGGTGACAATTCGTGTGACAGATCAATCACGAAGGCACACGTTTAATATATGGCGCAATCATGGTGCTCATCTTTCGGCTTGTACTGGCACTAATAGCCAAGCAATAGTGCTACACACGTCAGGGTTTTTAAACAACCCTCAAATGCTCGTGTCCTGCACGCACTGCCCGAAATTATCGAGGACTTCGTTTTATTTTACCGTCCTCTCATTAAAACCACCGTGCTTCGAGCACCCTTACGCTGTCCGTGTGTCTGCTCGAACACTGCCATGTCGTAATTTGAAATTCCGTCTTCGAGTTGAAACGGAAAAGCTTGCGCGCTCCGCTAAATGTACAAGCAATCGAGCAAGCTGTCCCACTACGTACAATAACGAGTCTACGGCCAAGCCGTAGCCGCGAATGTATTTGAACAGTGCTTGGGTCTCCAAAAGACATTTCCTTGCTGCCCCACTCCAAATGCAAACAAGTCAGTGCTGGGCGCGAGTGAGAATTCATCGGAAATTATTCAATAACATTCTCCACTGCATGTGTAATTCTCAGAAGGGCTCGATTCTTTGTTTGTGCTATTTACACAGTTTGTTTCTTTGTTGTTGCTTTTTACTTCGTAAATGACAAGAAATCGTTTGCAATGCGGTTAGAAAAACTTCCGCGCTGCGTTCGGACCACTTGGGCAATATTTGTTCGTTTTGCTTCACTCCAGCATCTACTTAATTCTGGTCTTTTGGATTGAAAACGTTCAGACAGTTCGGCGGTTCTGAAACCTTCCAACATACCTTCGCGAAAGAAAAAAAAAGTCGTGGGGTTGTGGGCGTACTGTCACAGAGATGAAGCTGAGTCAGATGCCGATTCGCAAGGCTGTACCAAGCCGACAACCAAGCCAGCCAGCGAGCCAGTTAGCTGGCGTTACGAGACGACGCGCTCACCAGAGTGAGACACGTCCGCGGGACTGGAAGCCTGGTCGAGAAATCGAATAAAGTCGTCCCCCTCCTTTTTTTCTACTCCACGAAGAATTCTCAACGGGAACCGAACGGCTGCGTCTAATCGAGTCGCCAGAAGATTCCCTCGAGTCTCATTGGATTACCCGAAGCTTAAAGGTCGTTAAAGTTTGATACCGCAACTCTGCCACTTTTCGCTGCGCCGATTTCAGTCAACGACTGACTGCGCCTACTCACGACGACTGAGCCTACGCGACGGCCAGGACGTGTTTGCGTGCTTATCTATCTATCTATCTATCTATCTATCTATCTATCTATCTATCTATCTATATCTATCTATCTATCTCATGAACACTGACCAAAACCACAGCGCCATGCAGCTAAACCTAATCACCAGAATAGCCCCGCGGCGGTGGTCTAGTGGCTAAGGTACTCGGCTGCTGACCCGCAGGTTGCGGGATCAAATCCCGGCTGCAGCGGCTGCATTTCCGATGGAGGCGAAAATGCTGTAGGCCCGTGTGCTCAGATTTGGATGCACGTTAAAGAACCCCAAGTGGTCGAAATTTCCTAAGCCCTTGACTACGACGTACACCACAATGCTTCGGTTTAGGTACACGTTCAGAAAAATCAGGCTACAAAAAAAATGAACATCGCGTAATCATATAGCAGGTTTTTGACATAAAACTATAATATTTATATTTTCATAGTCATTATCACCTATGGGGTGTGGGGATCCTGCTTAGTTCATTGAAAAATGGGAACCCAAATCTAGGTATCTATTGCAGAGGCCCTGCCTTAAAGACCGAAGCGTGGCAGGCGACTAAAGAAATAGTCCGTTACTGAAATAGCTCACAATTAAAGGAATAGTCCACTACTAAATCAAATAAATCAATAGTCTACGACTGAACAATCACAAGTTGCGATGACCAGCTCCAGATGCCATGCCCCCACTTTAAACCTATATCCACACCGAGGTGGTCTGGCGAGACCACCCTTCTGCGAAAAAACTGGAAGCGACAATGATCATTATTTGTTACCATGTAGATATTCGTTCTTTGAAAAAGGTTTCTCCTTATTTTATGTTCTAAGATAGGTTCAAGCTTAACTGCAGGAATCGCACTAAACTTCGGTGCCTTCATTTTGAGGTATTGTCAGCAGGGATATCTCTGATGTGGTTAGGAATTTTATCAAGACACTAAATGTATCCCATTGTAATCTCTGCTTTCGCAAATAGTAGTAAAGTAATACTTAAATGTGCAAAAAGTTTACGTATCTGTTCAAAAATGTCCTTGCCAAACTAATACGGTGATTCGGTCTGCTTGTACAACCGATGTAATAATTACACTATTTCGTGGATATGCGGGTGTTATTTCATCCATATTCGCCTACTATTATTAAATAAGTATTCTTCAAGTCATTGTCGAAATGTTAAGATACGCAGTCATGGCAAAACCCTGCAGAGTCGGTATGTGCCAAAGTGTTGCGTACACAAGTTAACTGCAGTCACTAACGATCAGGACGCCGAAGTCCGTTTTGGGCCGCGGGGCCACTTAGGCAGGTTGTCAATATTGGAGAGGGGACATTAAGTGCGTTCACCCCGTCTGTACGCCAAGCCATCTATCCTGCTCCAACAGTTGCCAACGTAAGCAAGAAAACGAAGGTGAGAATTCATGCACGTCAGCTAAGTTCAGTGCCAAGTACCACTGTATTACACACGTCGCACATGCCTTGGTGCGTACATACACCGTCTTGCATGTTAATGTGCGCACGTGTGTTGCGCAGCAGCGGCTGCCGATATGTTTGACGTAGCTTCGACGTTCAGCTCTGGCGAATGCAGTTATTATCCCCAAATCTGCCCACAACTTCAGGCGACGTCACTAAGGTATTTGCTGGTTGCCATAGCACAGTGCATCGGTCGAAGAAACCGCTTCTGTCATCCGTCACTGAAGTTGACAGCCACTGATTGTAGTATGCGTGGGCACAATGTTTCCATCCCTCTTTGTAAACAGCTTTACTTCTCCGTCAGTTACTTGGTTTAGTTAGTCAACTAGTTAAAGTTAATTTGTTTGTTTGTTTGTTTGTTCGTTTGTTTGTTTGTTTGTCATTCAGTACTGGCGGCACCACACGGACTCGAGAAGGGTTATAATATAATTTTCTGAATGCTACCGTCGTGGATTATTTTGAGAGATTCAGTTGGCGCCTTTGCCTCAAACGAGATTTCATTTGGAACGCAAAATTACTGCCCTATGATTCCCTGTATGAACAGAGCACTATATCTTTTTTCAACGTTTTAATTCTACAACATTCACGCCAAAGCTTCAGACTTCAGTTTCGTCTTGTTTCAAGTAAATAGGGTGTCTCCATCTGCCGTCATTGCTGTTTATTTTTTAATATTTATTTCTGAGTACAGTGCACAGAAGGCTACAATTTTTGCTGAACTATATTTATTTTTATAGTTTATTCCCTGATTTTACACGTTTTACATTTGGCTTGCCCTTCTTTCTCCGCGTTATACCCACCATTTTCTGACCAATCCGCTGCTGCGGGTACGTGGCAATGTCTGAATCATCATCATCAGTTTGGCAGTTGCAAATCCGTCCAAAGGCAGCACCACCGACATAAGCATTCCTTCCAAATCGTGCATCGAGCCAGATCTGCCGCGCCGGCGAAGGGTGGGCCATGTTTCGTCGGAAGCTGTCCAGCAGCGAGAGGCTGCTGCACGCCTACGTCGACTCTGACGAGCTTCATCGCATCGAGCTCAACTACAACGAGCACTTGCAGCACGGCCACATGCTGCCATCCGTGCAGTACGACTACGGCCGCTGCCTCATACTCAGCCGTTTCCCGGCAGACATCATTAAGGTATGCGCACACCGCACTTGTACAGGGCATTCCGATATCGCGGGACCTGATTTGACAAGCTCTTGGAAGGCCCCTAATTAGCCTCTCAAAATAAAATAAAAAGTGCCGCGTATCCACGAATTGAATGATTATGAGTGGGCGAAGCTCCAGTGGTAAACCTGGTAAACCGTGAATCCTCCGTACATCTTGCCCACTCGATTTTATTACAACGCTCCCCCTAACGTACGTCGCTGCACTTAATAGAACGATTGCCTTCCACCAATTACACGCGCCATATGTGACATCATTCCTATTTTAATAACATCTCGCATCTTTCATCTTCAACTACAATTACCGCCGTCTATAGTTTATAACATCTTGCATCTTTTCATCATCAGCTACAAGTACGGCCATCTAGTGAACACTGATAAAACTAAACGAGAGGTAGCCACATACAAGGGACGCACAGCCCACGCCTTAAGGCGCTTCGCCCCTAAAAAATTGTGCTATTCATCTCGGTGTTTCTTGTCGTTACGTAGTACGGCACGATTCACGTTAGCAGCCTGTTCCTGTGACGCCATGAGAAAAGAAGCTTTAGATTGGTTCATATGCGAGAGATATCAGTTGCGAATTGCCTCTTCTTTTGATTAGACATGCAATCAAACGCCCGTTCTGCCTAGTCTCGCATGATTATTGCGCGTGATCAACTGATTTCACTTCGTCTTGTGCGCTTTCGACTGCGCTCTCAGAGATCACGGCGTGACAAAGCACGAAATGCTGATAGGCTGAACACATAGTGCAGGCAGTTTCTCGTGTTTTATGCAGAAGTGAGTGGCGAAGAGGCGATATTACTCATAAGATGGGTAGTCAGAACTAGAAATAAAGCACTTTGTTATCTTCGAACACGGAGTCGTTCGGGGCCCTTGTCAGGAAACTACTGAGCTTTTTCATCAATAGGTCCAAATTAATCAATGACACGTTGTCTATGTGGTATCTTCTAAGCGTCCAGGAAGTAGTTGTAATCAACGTGTTGGTATCTACATGTATTTTATAAGTTGCCAGAACAGAGCTG
Source organism: Rhipicephalus annulatus (assembly GCA_013436015.1). Taxonomy (NCBI): domain Eukaryota; kingdom Metazoa; phylum Arthropoda; class Arachnida; order Ixodida; family Ixodidae; genus Rhipicephalus; species Rhipicephalus annulatus. The sequence goes on from WOVY01012905.1 coordinate 276,246, forward strand.
GAATGGCTGCGTTAGATTCTCAGTATAATTTGCCGAACTCTGGGACCGAGAAGAATGTGTCATCGCTTCCAGTCCCGCGAATACGCTGTGTGTCATTTTAATACGCCATACTGTCCCCTCTAGAGCCACTGACAGCGCTCCCGCTGCAGGTTGTCAATGTCAAACGTTGCACGTGAACGTTGCCGTACACGCCGCGGTGCCTCGCAGGGCATCGTACTCATGGAGCAGCTGATTCAACTCGAGTACCGCCCCATCGACTGCTGCTACATGAGCGCGCTGGCACACACGAAGCTCGGCCATTACAACACCGCGCTGCAGTTCACCAAGACCATACTGGTCAAGGAGCCGCGCAACGCCGACGGCAGTGAGCTGCAGGAACTGATCCACCACAAAGTGCTGCGCGAGTACCTCTTTCAAGTGGCCGTCGTCGGCGGTGTGGTGATCATGATCGGAGTGCTCATCTCCATGGTCATGGCGCGACGCTGACACTGCGCTGCTAACAGCTCTCACCGGTACAAGTGAACGTTAGTGTTAAGCCTAAGAACTTCGTGGATTAACTGCGTTGAGCCCGTTTCGAAAGCGCGAGCTACTTCTCGCAGGGAGAGCTCTTTCTCTGCAGCCTTTGCTTTCTAGTTGGGTAGGTTGAAAAAAAAACACTACAAGCCGGTTGTCCATTATCAACACGATGCCAAAAGTTGTCAATGGGCTCTCAGTCTTTGTGTATGCTCCACATTGCTCTGGCTTATTCGGTCCTCTGCGTCTCAAACCTGGATGTACAGTGACTGAAATAGGATCAAGTATGTAGAGAGTCATGTCTTCAGGCCTGTTGCGAACTTATATTTTTTTCGTTTCCACAATATATCAGCATTGCCTCTCGGTATAACAGCATAACAGTTCTGTAGAATTGCGTAGGTTATAAAAGGAGTTGTGCGAAGAACCAGCCTATGTCCTAATCTAGGCTCTCCTAATCTGAGACATCAAAAACCGAGTTGTGAAGCAAAACATTAGCATATTCTGCTTAATGGTAGTAGCCACCTTAGAAACGTATTAGAAAGTGTGTTGTAAGCGTCTTCGAACGTGTGAAAACACGGACACAAAGGAAGAGAAATTGGCAACAGAAACACCTTACTTTATTTTACCGAACAGTTCATTTACCAGTAAAAACACATTATCCCTTCGAAAACGATTCAAGTCACTGAGTTGGCCGAACTGGTTGATGAGTTTCTGCACCTGGCAAAAAACGTGCTTCGTAAATTACTAACGTGATTTTGTTCACGTCGTAATCACGTACCGCTTGGCGTCATTTCTGACGCGGCACTAACATTTGTACTGCATACGAAGTACAGCCCGAGCTCACCCTTACAGGATTTCAGTTTGCACACTCTGGAAACATCTTCACTGGTAGTTAAGTGGACGGGAGCGAAAGGGTGGACAAAATCATGACAATCGTTGCAAACATACGATGTTCGTAGTGACCGCAGTGATTTGCGTTGTCATTTGGGTCACTTCATTCATCTTTACGATTAGAGTTCATGCTAGAGCTCGTATATTTGCTGCCGCATAAGGCATGTGTTTCTTTATGATAACAGAATTGAGATAAAGATCCTCTGTAAAGTTCTCAAAACCTCTAAATAAAAAAATCTACCTGCTCTCAGATTTAAAAAAGAACAAACTCGGCAACTGTACGCTTTTCAATGCCCTAGAATTGCTTTTAAATTCATGCTGCACAGATAATATATAAAAGTTAATGTCTGTAATTAATGCTGTTATTCGCCACATTTCTCAGTAGAGCAAACAAAACCAGCATCGCAGAGCTCTACATGTCGAATGGCTATATGACTACCTTACGCCACACGTCTAGTTTCTGTGCCTAGCAACACAAAACTATGACGGGACCTTTTTTGCACAAGGCCACGTAGTGCAGAGATTTCACCCCCTCTGGTGGTGAGCGCAACAAAGCATTCACGTTTTCACTAAGCGGCGCCTAGCAACAAGCTCGTTTAAGTTGTTTTGTTTTTCAGTACACTATGATACTGTCATACGTTGACAAAGCAAACTTGGTTTGGCTGCGTGCTAAAGTAAGTTTTAAACCTCAGCCAAGGAGTGCGTCTGTACCATAATTCCACGCTTCAGGGCATTGCCCTGTGGTCGATCTCGTAATAACCAATACCCCCTGCCAACCCCCTAAAATTGCTTTTTTCGAGTTACGTATTCCCCGTAACTTGTCTTTGACTACTAGGACGTTAACCCCAAAACATCATGAAGTGTAAGATGTTTGTACCCTGATAACAAAAGGCTCGCCATGCTAACACACGCATATCGCATGAGCCAAACATGGGGCCATATATAACCTGCTGCCAAGCTTGAACGTTTGGCAAGGGTGAACGTTATGTGTGTGCTAACGCAATTTTATTGCAATAATGGGCTCATTTTCTTGGTGCGGTTAGCCACGTCAACGGCAAAGGACAACGAGCGATTCACCTAGAATAAATTTCTTTTTTTATCATGCAAAGCAAATTCTACAAAAGCGGTTTGTATCCTCTTCATTGTCTCTAACAATTGACTGCCCCCGCTGCGTAACTTAAATCGACACTGCATACTCCTATTTCGTTTTTTTTTCTTTTTTTAAGATAAGAGAAATAGAGGACGACATTACAATGAGAATACCCTATGAAAATAGTTCTTGGCTTATGATATGCCACACAGCTTTTTTTTTTTTTTTGCAAGGTCATTGTGCATGGTTCGTTTGAAGATCGGCCGTTCGCTGAAACCAGATCCATCCATTCAAAGCAAAGTTCAAACATATTCCAGACCCTTCACTTTTTTCTCCTCTTTTATATATGCGCTGTTTCACTACAATTATTTTCTTTATTCTTTCTTCATGATTTCTCTTTGCGATCTTCACTAAATAAAAGAGTAAAAAGGAATGGTTTCACGGCCTGCCTCATGAGAAACCTTGAACGAATGCTCATGTTGGGAGCAGCAAATAATTATTTAGAGTGGCTTTTTGTTTGCATTTTCTCATTCATTCCCCCTGCTCCACAGTACCCCGTTAGGTCCCTCAGTGCGCAAAACGTGGCGTCGCTCGCTAGCAGGTTTCTCGCAGCAGAACGACCCAGTAGAAAAGGTAGATACAGCAAACCAAAGCTTTCTGATGTGACTGCGTAACACACCCGATACAGCATTACAGACACAACTTGATTGATTTATTGATATGTGGGGTTTAACGTCCCAAAACCACCATATGATTATGAGAAACGCCGTAGTGGAGGGCTCCGGAAATTCCGACCACCTGGGGTTCTTAAACGCGCACCTAAATCTGAGCACAAGGGCCTACAACAATTCCGCCTCCATCGGAAATGCAGCCACCGCAGCCGGGATTCAATCCCGCGACCTGCGGGTCAGCAGCTTGGCCACTAGACCACCCCGGTGGGGCACACAACTTGAACGGCACGTATACCATGTATTGAAGAACTGTGCCACAAGCTGTTCCGTAACATATGCCAAGCCTTTTATCAATCAATCAATCAATCAATTAAATCGTAATTTGAACAGTTCTTTTTACAATTTGTTGGAGGTCCTTCAGGCTAAAAGCTGTTGCAAAGAGCTTGAAAGTGCCTGAAGGCCCTTTATAACAGCCCTATGCATGCGAATATTCTCAAGAATTCAATGAAACGATCTCTGTAGTCTTGGGGAGTAAGCGTCGGTATGGCTGGGATAAACGCCCGTTTAGTAACTTAGGACACTATCCTCTCACTTGTTTCTAGGCAGATGGCGCACAATGGTCAGTCAAAACGTTGGTAGCGATCTTGTTTCCTTGCACAGGCATTCTTGTTTAAAAAACTCTCTGTGTAGGTTGGCGGCATCATTTATCTAATGCGCCGTAACGCTTCTTGATTCAAAAGTTGAAGTGACATAAGCTGGATGTGAAGGGTGGACTGTGTTTAACTACTGCAAGCTTTCCCCACCATAGATTCGATTCCGACGAGCACAAGCTCTCCATTTAATCCTTTCCCAAGTTTCTACCACCACAATATTTGGATTATGATTGCTTTATCCTTCATAGCTAATCTATAAGCTTTTTATGTCACTAAATTTATCCGACATTCATGTTTTTGTGCCATGGCCATGTATGTTTATTACATTATGGCATTGCCTGTATCTGATCTACGCACACAACTTGCATTATTTTCACATCAACATTCATTCGAATATTCACTTGCGTCTAGCCGTCATCGGCTCGTCTATTAAAGACGATAGTATTTCTTGGGGACCTTCGACGCAAAAATGTTGGTCTGTCTGTTTCTACATTTGTCTGTTTGTCCACTCTTACCGGCATCGGGTACTTGAAACGGCCGACCCCATCCGCAGTGACCACCAATGTTGCTCAAGGATGAGGTGTGCGATTTTCATTTAAAAAGCAATTATTGCGCATGTCTGGGGCACCATAACAACACGCGAATATTCTGCATATGCATCTCTCACTAGAAAACGCATACATAAGTAATTTTAAGGACCGTAGCGCTTATCACGCTGCGCTCACCATGCAACGCTTGCACGGAAAGTGGAGTGTTCCCAACGCTTTGCTAAGACGAGATGGTGGTGGCACCTACCCGTCGCCTCGCGTTTTACAGCTTATCACCTTTGAGACGGACGCGCACGGCCACGTCTTTGTTTTCCAATAGAAACTGCCAGATGGCGCTCATGTATCACGTGTGACGTGATTTGATGCACTCGTTCGCCTCCGCTGCACGCTCGAGGCACTTTAAAGCAGCGCCTACGGAATACCATTCACCGATTTTTTTTTTTGCGCAGAACATCAAATAAATGTTTTGTTCACTCTCTCCACACGCAATACTACCGTCTTTCGACATTTGCAGAATACACGCAGATACGGGCAAATTTTTATTTGATATTTGTTTATAAATATTTATACTCGTAAGTCTACAGCTTCATGGGCGTTTCAAAATATTGATTGATTGATTGATTGATTGCTTGATTGATTGATTGATTGATTGATTGATTGATTGATTGATTGATTGATTGATTGATTGATTGATTGATTGATTGATTGATTGATTAATTGATTGATTGATTGTCTTCTACCCCTAGTTTCATGTCTCGCGAGTTTAGCGCCCGAGAAGGGGCGTGAAAACGTCACGTGGCACTGGGCAACCTAAGCCGCCCGCACGGACATTAAGCAACAATACCTGATGCTTCGCATTCGCAGTACAACAGGCATGCTTTGCAAGATAGAACAACCGAATTAAACTGCTACGATCTAATTTAAGAAATAAAGCTTATTAGTAACCGACCACGGCTCTTGTTAATGTTGTGCCTCTCAAAAGCGTCGACTGGAAAACTTTCTGGTCCTTGAGAGGTGTTAATCGGGCTGTTTCTTTCTTCCCCACGCTCAGTACTTCGCACGACTTTATTTGCTTAGTGCTGGAAAACTAAGCATGCCTTAGTGGCCTCAGCGGAGGGTGCCTTAGGCTGTTTTCATTTAATCAGACAGCCACACTTGCTTTTTATAAATGAACTTTTGATTTCTTTGGGATTTTTGTTTTATTGTTTTATTTATTCAGGGGGGGGGGGGGTGCTGACAGGAGCCTGACGAAAGCTCGTCGAACACGGCAACGACAGACGTTGCTCTGGGAACTCGCTTTTATCAGAAGTAACACGCTTGGCTACAGGCCAGTGATTGTACCCACGAATGAAAGAAAGGGTAGCGGCAAAGTGCCCTTTGAGGCTGAAGCTTCCAAAGAAGCGTTCAGCGGAAAGCTATCAATATTCGGTGCATCATTCGATGTCATCGTCTTCACCAATTCCCCTAGTGATCGAACACGGCAATCCTGCACACCACGTTGCGCACCACGCGTGGTGTGGTGTCAGTCAATATCTGAAAACGTTGACAAGTATAACTGGATCAATCCGAAGTTTCACTGTAGTCTATCCCAGCTAACACCATGCCTGCGTAGCCAGCTGGACGTTAAAGTCGGCTGAATGCCCGCCACAGTGGTCTAGTGGCCTATAGTGCTCGACTGGTGACCAAAAGGTCGCGCGATCGAATCCTGGATGTGTCAACCGCATCCCAATGGAGGCAAAATCGTTCAGGTATATGCACCTAAATTTAGCAGCTCGCTAAAGAACCTCAGATAGTCGAAATTTCGGCAGTATTCCACTACGACGTCTATCACAATCATATGGCAGTTTTATGACGTCAAACCCCAGCAATTATTATTGTTATTAAAGTTGATCCAACATTAAAGTCGGAACGGAGCACGAGAAAACGAAAACCCGGTGCTGTCCTCCGACAATCAACAGAAGCTCGTATGTCTGTAGTGCCGGTGCCAAAACCGGAGGCCTCCACGAGCAAGCACGAGAAGTGATATCTATAGGCAGTCGTCACGGTGAAGTGATGATAAGCCGCGTGCCATTTCTGTTTATGGTCCCGCCAGATTCGTGCCGTTTACGTGGAAGTCCGTATCGGCGTGCATTGTTGTCGTGTCGGGTGGCCGGCAGCGCAAAGAGAATTGTTACGCTGTAAGGCACATGCGCAAACATAGGACACGGTGTGTTTTCTCGTTCGTGTATTAAGCGGCGCGAGCAATGAGACATTAACTCTATGAAGCACACCACTTACCTATGAATATACAGCAAAAGTGCTTTTTTAATAGAATTAGTGTGAAATCGACGGTTCTGTTTGAAGTGAAGTGTTATGTTGAATACATGCGATGATGATCATCATGATCAGCCTGCCTTTAGGCCCGCTCCAGGGCAAAAAACACTCCCATTTACCGCCAATCACCCCGGTCTTGTGCTTTTTGCTGCCACGTTATAGCTGCTGACTTCTTGATTTCATTTGCCCCTCTAATTTTCTGTCTCCCTTTCACAAGTTTGCTTTCTATGGGAATTCAGTCAGGCTAAAGAGCCCCAGGTGGTAAAAATTTTCGGAGCCCTCCAATACGGCGTCTATCAAAATCATAAGGTGGTTTTGGGACGTTAAACCCCACATATCAATCAATCAATTCAGTCAGTTACCATTAATGACCATCGGTCACCCTGCCTTGATTTTAACAGCGCACTGGAGAACGAGGACTAGAAGAAAAGTAAGGGCACAACAACACGAGCGCTGACACGGGCGCAACACAGCGCCCATGTTGTGCTCTTACTTTTCTTCTAGTCCTCGTTCTCAAGTGCGCTGTTAAAATCAAGATGAATCCGTACCGACTCGCTCAAGTTGCAAAGGTCATCCTGTCTACGCGCTACGTGCCCGGACCGTGTCCATTTCGTCTTCGTGATTTCAACTATGATATCATGAACCCCGGTTTGTTCCCTAACCCTTTCTGTTATATTCCTGTCTCTAAACGTTACACCTATATCACTTCATTTTAATCCCACGCTAAGACATGAAATATGTAATACAATATGTGATACACGTGATATGGAAGCATAAGTTTACCTAGCGCTAGAGTCAATGAACTGTCAGGATAATTAATGAAAATTAATCACCCAGCTGAGTGCATGAAAATAGCAGACACTTTTCTTGCGAACAACTGGAATACATTGTGGTGCCTGGCGTTGCAGGTCACAACGACGCACTCCCGATTGATCGATATGTGGGGTTTAACGTCCCAAAACCACGATATGCATATGAGAGACGCCCTAGTGGAGGGCTCCGGAAGTTTCGGCCATCTGGGGTTCTTTAACGTGCACCCAAATATGAGCACACGGGCCTACAGCATTTCCGCCTGCATCGGAAATAATTGGTGAAAACCGCCGCAGCCGGGATTCGATCTCGCGACCTGTGGGTCAGCAGCCGAGTACCTTAGCCACTAGACCACCGCGGTGGGGCAACCACGCACTTCTTCCTAAATGGTCTCTGAGGTCCGCTTCAGCAGCCTGCTTTGAACCAAGGGCACACGAGCGCGGATGTGAGAATGCCAACACCAGGCACCCAAGTGAAGGATTAAAGACACCTCCAGATCTTTCATCAGCGATTTTAGCTTGTTTAGAATTTCCAAAATGAGATAAGCTGTACGTTAGACTTTTTTTTCTTCGTATTAACAATTTTTATTTGATGCTGAGAACAAAGTCGCGTCAACGTTAAAAACCCGGTTACGCGGCTCGCCAATAGCTCGTTAGACAACAATAATGCTATATAATAAAAATTGGAGGACGCTCTCCTTCAAGAACAGATTGTGATAGCGTATCGGGACTCGTGCATATCACCTGCTGAACAGTTAGCCTGCTTCGGTTCTCGGTGCATGCCTCAACCATGTCATTAGAAAACGAACGACTGTGCGCGTACAATTGGCATGTGCTAAAATACGATTATTTCTTATGCAAATCGGCGAAAGGCACACCACGCCTCCGTAGAGAAACACGCGAAAAATAATTTCAGTTAGACAGCGCTCGTGCTGTATCCTTCTCATCTTGTGTCTCCGCCGTTGTTGCACTGATTTTCGAAGTAGGCATCGTTTTCAACGCGCCATTCTCTCTTCCTTACTTTACTTATGTGATTATTGAAGTAGTTTCTTGTCTGTGTCCCCTCGATATGTCCTTTATCTGTTTTTAGGGGCGAAGCTTTCTATAGCGGCACCCGTTCGTCCCTCGTAGCCATTGTAGTATTAGTATGTAACAAGTATAACGTTATGACCTCCAAGGTGGTGTCGGTGAGAGATTTCTTCTGTGCGTTGTTGAACAATAAAAAATAGTGCTCAATGTACATGTGAAAGGCTGCTAAGGGGGAATGAGGGACGGGAAAATTCGGCTTTTAGTTAACGCGCACGCTGCGAATTTTTTTTTTATTGTTCAAGAACGCACAGAAGACAATAAAGGGTTGCTACGTTATACTCGCTGGGCGAAACCTCCTAGGTTTTAGAAAGGCTTTGCGAGCGATGGGCCGCAGTGCCATGAATACAGTGAACTAGTATATACCATGAACTCGAGGTGGTTAAATGTGGGAAGTAGATACGAAGCGCAAGCCGTAAGAAGGTATGCGTGTGCCTCCTCTCGTTCAGTCCTTGGAATGTCCGCTGGATGGCGGTGCTTCTATATGAGGAATATGTGAGGAAAAGATGCGAGATGGTGGTACTTGGAGTGTTGAATAGGTGGACGAACGGACACACAGACATATGCATGGACGGACGCATGGATGGTTACACAAACGGATGGACGCATGGACGGACGCAGGAGCGGACGCATGGACGAAAGCAAGGACGGACGCACAGATGAACGTGCGGACGCACGAACAGATGCACGCAAGGACGGGTGGATGGACGCATGGGCGGCCACACAGATGCACGCATGGATGGACGGAAGCAAGAACAAGTGGACGGACGAATGCTTCGCCCCACTATCCATCCTTCACTCCGTGGATATGCTGCCATTTTTATTGTTGTTTTTTTTTTCACTGTTCATGTCTTGTAGTTAGCTAACATAGTTCTGAGTAGTTCGTTGGACAAGCCACCAACGTAAAGAAGGCCGAGTTGGCCTCAGTGACCGTTTTATCTCCTATCGAACTTTAAAGACGGCAAGGAAGAATAAGTGTTTAATAACGACAACGATATGTACTAAATGTGACGCTCTGGCTTCATGAACGAACACCGCAAACAAATGAAAATAAACAACTCGACACGAGCGTCATCTACAGCAGTTCTTCAGGCGTAAAGCTTCGTATCCTCCCGTACTTTGCAACTCGGAAACCGGAGCATATGACGAAAAATGATTTTCCGATATGTACTAACTTCAGAAAACTGCGTTTATTCTCCACCTAAAAAAAATGAACGATGTATAAGCAGTAATCAATCAATGACGCCCGATTTTCGCACGAGTGATGTTTAATGCGTTTCAAAGCACGCTAGCAAAGAGTTCAGAAGCAAACCTCAAATAAATCGATTTAAATGCGTCCCGACGCATTCATAACGAGGCTTTTATGGAAATTTATACCAACGGCCCAGCTCTTGTGTAAGAACATATGTTTCTTGCCTAAGCGTTCGCTTTTATTTCGTGTTCATTTAGCCGCTACATACATCGTCACCTGTTTATGGAACGTTTCATCACACCTTAATCACAGTTTCTTTTTTCTTTGGCACCGACGCCTTGAATAAAGAAAAATTACAACATCCCCGACACCCTTATACCGCTTCTTCTCGCTATTATGATTTGGGGCGAGCTTGTAATGTTGATATGGCTAACCGCAAAAGGGAGTTAGCCGAGCCGGGCCTGTACGTCTAAGCGTTACTCCTATGTTGACTGCTAAGCGGCCTTTGAAGGAGACCGCCGGTCAAAGGCGAGTGCCTAACAACGTTTACAGGCACTCGTCACCGCGGAGCTTGTGAGAACACGGCCAGGTAAGTGGAGCGCCGTATCTACGCCTCGTTCGTTCAACGAAACTGGGTAATCGGCGACAAGAAATGTGCCACGACTGATAAACGCATGATAGGTTCAACGCTTACGGCCCACACATGGTGCTGGTGCTAAACAATGTTATATGCGTGAGCGCTTTTCTGCGATGAAAAGGACGAAACCTTTATTACCTTAAAGAAAGTTATATTTCGTAAAGCTACGCCCAAATAGCCTTGCTAATGACTTCAGAACTTAAGAGCTCTGCATGTATGGCGACGTGGCCTCTTTCTCTCCTCTTTTTTTATATCTCATGACCCCTTTATCTATCTATCTATCTATCTATCTATCTATCTATCTATCTATCTATCTATCTATCTATCTATCTATCTATCTATCTATCTATTTATCTCACTCAGATCAGGACAAACAGTATTAAACCAATATTATGCCCAAAACAGACTTGTATTTCCTACTCTGGGCCAGACGTTTTACATATAGACATGCGCCTGTACTAACAGAAAACGTTTTTCGCAGGTTCCACACACCAACGACCACCGCGGAGTCTCCGTTTTTTTTTTTTTGTCGCGTTGATCGATAACGTAAGTGACGGTAACCACACAAACATGGCGAGAAAACGTTCTTGAACAGCCCCGCCACGGTGGTCTAGTGGCTAAGGTACTCGGCTGCTGACCCGCAGGGCGCGGGTTCGAATCCCGGCTGCGGCGGCTGCATTTCCGATGGAGGCGGAAATGTTGTAGGCCCGTGTGCTCAGATTTGGGTGCACGTTAAAGAACCCCAGGTGATCTAAATTTCCGGAGCCCTCCACTACGGCGTCTCTCATAATCATATAGTGGTTTTGGGACGTTAAACCCCACATATCAATCAATCAAAGTTCATGGCGCTAACAAAAAAGGAATTCTGTTGTTACGTCGTCAGCAACAGCGACTTTTTTTTTCGCCTACACTAACTCGTCTTCCACTTCACCAGTGCAAGTTAACCAGCCGGGCTTAGCCCTGGTTAACCTTCCTACCTCTCTTTTATTATTATTATTATTCTCCTTCTCTTCCTTCGTCGATGCTCTTTCCTTTAGTGCGTAGAGTATTGCGGCCAAACTTGTTCTCACTGCGTGCCTTGCTTGCAAAATATCACGGTCATCAGGAAACATTCTTAAAGAATGCTTCTGACTTGAAGATTATAGCTGCAAATGTTCAGATTATCTGGGAGGCATATATTATATCCATTGCACGCACCGCAATATATTTAAGGGCACCACCGCATCAAGGTCACGCTTTCTTAAAGAACCCAACTATGACCGGGATTTATCGCAGCTTGGCCTTTTAACACTGCTCGGATCTCATTCGTTTGCCTCTGTACATACTTTAAGGTCACGTGTTGGCCACGCCGGTAACAGAAATAGGTCGCTCGGTCTGCTGAAAACATGATGCGTATGTTCATTCGCGCGTGCTGGTGTGTTTTCGGAATAACCGCGCGCAAAACAAAATCAGCTGTCCCTTCCCCGTCTAACCATTCAGACATCACAGCAACATCACGGCATATTGAGCGTTCATGAGATCGACTGAGCTGCACTTGAGGGTCGGAAGTACCAGCTCTGAATTCCGGGGACTCGTCGGATAGCATCGCCACATCACAAACTGCAAAGGCAGAAGCCGGAAGTTTTCTGGTGAAGCAGTTTAGAAAGTTCTTGCTCTGGAAAACGTCAATCGGCTAGCCCTATCATTTTAACATTTCTGTTAGGCGTAGTAGAGATTATCTTTGACATTTTTACAAAACATCTTGATTATTCGGGTGAACATGTACGTTAACTCTTATTATTACCTTGTTTCGTAAAGAAGTTTAAGGTACTTTTTGCACTGTAGACTTAACAATTTTTTTACTAGTGCATTACAAAAATTTTGCGATGTTGGTCCTTCATTCAGTTATGAGATAACTCTGGACTTTTCAGCAATACATATAAAAGTATATAGTAGACGTAGACGTAGACAAAAAGGCAATACAATTACAACTTTTTTCTACAGCCTGTTCATAACAAATCTGTGACTAGCAGGACGTAATTGTCATAAACAATGTCGCTCTACTAGCAGTTTACTGCTTATCCAGTCTAAATTAGCTTCTTATAAAGGCTGCCAAAAGATATGATGATAAAGGTCAAGCTGATCCATAAAAAAGGCTTTTCTGAACGAAAATTCCTGCAAATACGGGGTCTTGCGCTTATGTCCTCCAGCGAAATTCTCAATCAGATGAAATAAAAGTGTTTTTAAAATATGCAATGTGTGGATATATAAACCCTACACACATTCTCTTCCCTGGACACAAAGAACGTGAATGCAGCACAACCTCCGGAGAGAGTCAATTGTATTATTCACTGCACACGTCGGTCTAAATGAGAAGTGAGTGTTAAGAAAAAATACGTGGAATGGATTTACCTTGCTATAATCAGTCAAGCGTATCCGATGGGCAGCGCCAAACGAATCTGCTCCAGTGTTAATTCATGACGAATTCCTCCTGAACAAGCTCATGGCGCGAATCTCCCATGAACGGCGCGACTGGGCCGTCGCGCAAGGAAGTGTTATCTTATTCATATCACAAATGCGACGAGAACGAATGTTATAACGCAAAAGAAGATTCACTCGACTCGCTCGTGGCACCACAGCGTTGTCTCCCGTACAGCGATGTATTTTACAGCCCAGGACACCGCAATACATCCTCATAACGATAGCGCTATCTATGAATGAGTGGCGACTGTTGCGGCAATTCTTTATCCACGTCGTCTGGCATCTTTTGAATGAAAAGAACTGCCGTCACTAAGGAAATGAGTTTATTGATAAGATCTTCAGTCGTTTTTAGCCGCATCAAGTGTTTTGAGACAATGGCAACCTTTCCGAATTCTCCGGCAGACAAACTCATAAGGTGACATGAGGGATAAGGAAACATTTTTTTTTTTGCGTTGTCGCGACAGAGGCATTTCATCAAGACAGATACGTTCTTTCTTTTAACATGAGATTTCCTGACCTTTAACAGTCAGCAAGGATCAATTATACGCAGGCATTCCACCAACAATATTGCACCTCATAAAACGTCCTTCTCAGCGTTGACCAGTAGCATATTGACGCGTAAGAATGTCTTGTAACACAAAGCAGACATGTCCAATAACGACCTTTTAAATATTATTTTATTTGATTCGAAAAGAGAGAGAGAAGAGGAGGGCCGAGAGGTTAACCAGATATCGTCATCCGGTTGGCTACCCAGCATTGGGAGTGGGGAAATAGAGGCGAGAAAGAGGGGCGAGAGAGAGGGACGAGAAAGAGGGTGTAGAAATAGTCAGAGGGACAAAAGGAGAAAAAAAACGCACATGCACTAAGGAGAAAACGAAATGTCCTTATTTTAGGGGCAAAGCTCCTTAAGGCGTAGGTCCGTCCATCCCTTGTATATGTATGTAGTAGTATGTAGCCACCGGTGTCACATACCCGCTCTGAGTGGGTATGTGCCACAGGGGATGCAATATGGCCGTACTTGAAGTGTTCACTAGATGGACGCACGGACAGACAGACAGACAGACAGACAGACAGACAGACAGACAGACAGACAGACAGACAGACAGACAGACAGACAGACAGACAGACAGACTAGCAGACGGACGGACGGATGGATAGATGCGCGAACGTACGGGCGGATGGACGCACGAACACACAGACAGACAGATGGATGGACGTACTCACGGACGGATGCATGGACAGACAGACAGACGGACGCACAGATGGTCGTGCGGACGGACTGAAGCAAAAACAAACGGATGGGCTGACGAACGCTTCGCCCCACTCGTCATAATTTACTTCGTAGATATGCTGTGGTTTTCCCAAGCATGATGGATATGGTATGAGATAACAATTCAGAACACACACATCAGCGCAGCGCCCATGTACGTACACCGGAGGAGAATAAGTGACTATAAAGAAAAACTCGCAATAATATTCCCACGTAGAGATTCGAACTCTGCGCATATAGTGCCGAGGCCAACTGCTTCCACAGGAGCAGTCGTCATTATGCTACATTCGTCCTGGGTAATGACAATAGACAACAATCCTATTTTTGCTGGAAATATCTTTTTGCAGTCATGAATGTCTTTTGCAAGCTACATGCTCCTCTAAATGCTAATGGTGAGAAAATTATCTTTTTTTTTCGTTGTTCGCCAAGGACGAAGCTGAGGATGACACTGGTAAAGTGCCGAACACAACGCAGTGATAACGACAGAATAAAGCTTTAGTAAATAGAAGTCTAAACATTGTCGTCTTAATGCTCACTCTTCTACAAAAAAAATTTTTTCGCCTTTTTGTTGTTTGTTTGTTTGATTTCAGTGGAATTTATTACGATTATGCTTAGTGTGCATACACAGCGAACAAAATATTCGAGGCCGCGTCTATATGCCCGCAGTAAGCGTTACAGAAAGAGAAGTTAAAAAAAAACACTGGTTTCGAAGACGGCATTAAAGCTGAACATTTGATTGATTTGTTGGCTTTGAACGTCCCAAAACCACGATATCATTATGAGAGACGCCGTAGTGGAGGGCTCTGGAAATTTCGACCACCTGGGGTTCTTGAACGTGTACCAAAATCTGAGCACACGGGCCTTACAACATTTCCGCCTTCATCGAAAATGCATTCGCCGCAGCCGGGATTCGATCCCGCGACCTGCGGGTTAGCAGCCGAGTACCTATAGCCACTAAACCACCGCGGCGGGGCAGCTGGGCATGACGCGAACACTCATACCACCTGGCCGAAGCTATAGAGTTGTTCATAAAAGTAATTCATAATCCTATTCATTTGTAAGGGCTTCCCGCAACCACAAAGATAACATTGGTTTCACACGCATGCGTGTCGGCTTGCTTACCTTGCCGCGAACGCAACCTACTAACTTTTCGCTGCGCTCTTTACCGCCAGTTTTACGATTCCAGCCCAATTCGGCAGCGCGCCCTGCGCGTTCCCAGCATACCGCGAACCGCGACTACGTTTAGCTGATGCCATTCCTCAATCAGTCTGCGAGCCTCTCAATTTCTTATCGCACCATTTCATTCTTTTCGTCACTAAGGGTTCAAAGCGCGAAATAGGTATCGCCGGTCTCACAAGCACAGAAGAACCGCGGAAGGGTCAGCCGCCAAGCTTGTTACGGCGACTGAGAAATCAGCCCTCCCCGGCAAACAATGAAAAATTCCTAGACACTCCTGCGCAGATACGCTGATAGACGAAACTGTAGTATGCACATCGAGGACTTAAAACTGGATAAGACAAGGTGTTTTTTTTTAACACACTCATTGCCATTTGTCATTGTTATCTTCTCTCCCTTTCTCCAACTCTGAAGGCCCGACGAAAGCGACGATATTACACCACTTGTGTACACGTGCCTAGGGTCAACGTTAGGCCCGAAGTCGTCCAAATATCAGATTTAATCAATGTCAGCCTATAGCGACAACAGAATCCCTCTTTGAACGAGATAAGAAACGGTATAAGTACATGTGCTCCTCGGTGCACTGCGTTAAGATCACCGTTAACTACTGGTGCGGATCGAGAAACCTGACTCGTCGCCTCATCGGTAGATTTGATGCTCGGGCATAATCAACGCGAGTACGAATCCAGGGTTGTGCACTCGGACATACACTCGATATTAAGGAACACATGTTCCGATACTGCCTGAGTCCATCGACGTACCTGTGCGCTAGCACCACTATAGCATTCACTGAACACCACACAGCTTTGCACATAATAAGCAGAGGTCGTGAGGCCATGGTTGGAAACTGTTCCCTTATTCCTATATCACTCTGCATAACACGCCCCTTTACTGCACAGACAAGAGTCATTCCCGCAGATAATTCAAGGCACAGATCTCTTGTTGAAGCTTTTAATATATGAAAGGTCTCATTTGAGTCTTGTTGTCGATTCCTCATTGTGATCACAGAAAAAAGGACACCAAACTTCTATATAGCTCAGCTCCGATGTATCGAACTAATTGCCTTTACATCGTACGTTCATTCATAAAATTACCGCCCAATTGAAGTAAACCCTGTTGCCTTTGAAGCAGGAAGATTTCACCCACTTTATGATACCGTCACGCAACTTTATATACCCCACAATACAACCGACATGCCGTGGTAGCCATAGTTGAATGCAACATTATAAATCCACGCCATTTCCTTCTTAGAAGAAGGTGCGTACAATCCTGCACCAATACTCACTTTACCGAGATAAATAAGTGTTTAGTGTTCGTCTGTGACATGTATAGCTGTTTGTAATTGTTGTTTTTCGATTATTTATGTACAAGTTACGTGCACAATAAATCTTCCCTTCTTGCACCACAGGTGATGCGAAGTCTCTCCCACAGTTGAGTATATACGGTACTCTAAATTGTTCCTCCTTACTTCCACTAGGACGAAAATTATTCTGAAGCAGTGTGGCCCCTCACCTCTACGACGTATACCTCATAATGGCATCGTGGTTTTCACTCATAACCCGCGACTTCGATCTTTTTATTATAGTATCGTGTCTCCTTTTTCAGCTGCCACGCAGTTCGATTTGTCCCAGCGCTCCTATCAAAAAGGTGAGATTACAGCTAGCCACGTTGTCTGCGGTTTCGTCTAGACGATCTTAAAACACCACGTCTCCATTCCACATCGCAATGCGATAGCGCCTTTGTGAAGTGTCGGATTCTACTAAACGGTCGTATACTTTGATATCAGAGATTTGTGTGTCACGTATGTTATCAGAGACTTGTATGCCACATTGTTACGAAGCCCCACGGTCATTCAGTAGCACTCAGGCATGCAATTCAGAAAGTGCTGAGGTCGATATTGCGAGGGTTTTACGACATTACGCAGCTACACTACGCCCTTGAAAGCTGGGCTGACAAAATTCGTTGACGAAAGCAGATCTTGAAACAATGTTACAAACAAAACAAAAAATTATATAATGTTGGGTGTTAAAATGGTGATTTGATGAAGAAGTACGCCGTAGTATTGAATGTCCTCTCTAACTTTGCTAACCTTTGTTTCTTCAAGGAGCGCCTAAAGATAAGCACACTGACAATTCCTCATGTCGCCCCCACTAAAACGCGGCAGCTGCATCGGTCGGGACTGAATGTGTGATCTCCAACATCATGCTGTGAAACCACACAGACACTGAGAAATATACCATATAGCAGGTAACTTAACGGTCTCTAACCAACAAAGTCGGCAATATCTATGACAGCTTTACGACAATTCTTGCGTAAGTGCCGAGTAAAAGAGTACGCTTTGCTCTATGTATAGTCTTCCCAGTGATATATTTACGCGAATACACATTGACACACTAGAAACACGAGCCCCGCCGCGGTGGTCTAGTGGCTAAGGTACTCGGCTGCTGACCCGCAGGTCGCGGGTTCGATTCCCGGCTGCGGCGGCTGCATTTCCGATGGAGGCGGAAATGTTGTAGGCCCGTGTACTCAGATTTGGGTGCACGTTAAAGAACCCCAGGTGGTCAAAATTTCCGGAGCCCTCCACTACGGCGTCTCTCATAATCAAATGGTGGTTTTGGGACGTTAAACCCTACAAATCAATCAATCAATCAACTAGAAACACGAGCCACTATTCAGTTAACACGAGCGTATATATTTGATACCAGGCAAGCTCCTCGGTGGAAGCTTAGCCCCCAACAAACCTCAACCCCAAGAAAAAAAAAACTGAAACAGATGAGCACATGCCAATTAAAGCCATGTGACATTACTTGGCATGTGATGCAAAGTGAAGCTTCTCTTTGATTTTTTTTTGTTTTTTTTTTTCGCAGTCATAGTCCTCATAACGAGGCTCATGGTAAGCGAAGGAGTATTTTCTTTTTATGTCCATGGTGGCACGGGCGGTATACGACTGTAATATCTTCGCCCGCTCCGGTGCGCAGCGCAGATTTCGGCCTATATGACGGCAAAAGCAGGGAAGCAATGTGGTGGTGATTGGCAAAAAGCGAGCCAGGGTGCTCATGATGCGGGTATTTTACACGCGTCAATGCCGAACGACCGTGGAAGCCCTGTGCCGGCCTAAACGCCACCTGTACTTGGCGTTTATGCGAGGCGCACTGCCTCACGCACGAAGTACGGAACAAGAATCGTTGGAGGATAAAGAATCCAAGACAGCAAGGAATTGTCAGAAAGAGAATGTCACTAGAGCCAACTCGTCTCCGTCTATATGAGAGTCATAAAGAGGGTGCCTTATCATGCCTTGCAATATACGCATCTGTCTAGTTATCACTTGAGAAGAACTGCAGAGTCGGCAGTGCTTTCGTTTCGAACCAAGGCGCTTGAAAGGAGATTTGACTGCAGGCTTTAAGGCGAGTATGAATGGTGCACGTTATCTATAGTGGTTTCACGATAACCAGTGAAATTCTTAAGGATGAAAGAATCCAATCGTTTGCAGCGTACGCTATGCAAATTATTATCTATACATAAATGTTTTGAAGAAAGTGTGCTACTGAGAAAGATCACTACCAAATTCTGTACAGCGTATTGTGTGGTGATTTCCGTAGGGCAAAATGGAAACGCTTGCAAGGGTCCACTCCCTGTGCCCGTGCTCTCTCATGTCCCGCGCTGTCAAGGGTTCCAAGGGAACTCTGGCACGCGCATTTTTTGAAAATGTTTCAACTGCTATTTGTAGATTGTGGGGCATCTTGTAACAGGAATAGATCGTTTTTCACGTCCGTCACCAACACAGGAGAGCTAAATACTAGTGATCCCGCATCCTTAAGAGAAAACCAATGTAATTCGGTGACGTTACGCAGTCCTTCGGCTTGTCTTACTTTGCACTCACAGTGTTCATTTTTTGCCCTCTCCTTATATACCCCTTCCTTCTACAGCACAGGAAGATACGTAACTGTACACGCTAGTCTAATTGATATTCTTATACCACTATTATTTTGCCCCTATCTTCATTGACTGGAAAGTGTATAACACAGAATATGCAGTATACTCTGCCATCCGCACGGTGTCCAGTGGCTTCCTAAAAAACAACCTTTTCTTGTCTTTCGTTTTTTGATGGAAAAGAGTGGACGATTGCACAGTCATGGTAGCAGCGTCTAAGTGGTGTACCCAGACACTTTAGACACGTAGACCTGCGACTCTGCCATAGCGCCCTGTTTCCAAGATGTCATGGTAGTGTTCTTATAACGCTTCAAACCTTAATCACACATTTCTCTCCACAAACATATACATTGTGACATCGTTTCCTTACAAAAAGAGAAAGAAAAGAAGTTGTTTGATCCCTATATCTATCAAATTATCACACCCTATTTTGCTAAGAAGAACGCGGTATCAGTTGTTTCACTTTACTTGTCTACAACAATAACGTAGCACTGGCGACAGCCCTTTATAGTTCCTATCCCGCGCTGGATCTGCAGCGTAACTTGCGGGCGGAATCTATTTCAAGCACAATTAATGGGCAATTTACCGGCCGCGGCGGTCTATAGTATAGCTGTATACGGTGCTCGAATACTGCCCTGAAGGTCACGGGATCGAATCCCCGCCATGGCGGCCACATTACGGTGGAGACAAAATGCTAGAAGTGGACGTTAAACAACATCAAATGGTAGAATTTTGCGAAGCCCCCTATTAAGGTATTCCCCACAATCGTACGGTGGTTTGGAGACGTACACCCACTCAAACCTTCAAACTATAGCGTGTGCAGTGGTGGCTGTTATGTGTGTAAGCGGCATATGATGGAACGAAGTTCGAAAAAAAATTGTTTTGTGGGCAAGCGCTTTGAAGGCATGCATTTGCCCTCACCCTTTTTGAAACTTAATTCAGGCATATGGCAAAGATACACAAAAAACAGTAGCTCGCGTACGCCAGTGCATTAAGAGGGTGAATGTACGATCCCAACAATTACTATTAATTGTACACTTGCGAGTCGGTGCATGTCGTGTTTGCCTCCCTTCGTTCGCGTCAAAAAGTTGCGTTGTTGCCGTAAGCACGATTAATCCCTTATCCAGGCGGTATTTCTCCAGCATTCCCGACACTTTCGTGCGCGCATTTTTGCGCTTCTATTTCTGGCTCGTACCACCAGCATCGAGGGGGCCGATCGTATGAGAACAAGGCAATCATATCGTTCAGCCACGCCAGTCAATGCCCTCGTCGTTGTCTGCTCGGTCGCTCGCGCGGGCACGACGTTTCGCTCGGCAGTACACCTGTTTTGCAGCGCGGACGACGAAATTCCTCTCAACAACAAGAATGCGACAGCTGTACTTCAGTTGTGCTGTATCAGCCTCGCAAGGGTTCGCGATAGCGAGGTTCCACGATTGCGGATCCCACTTCTCTTTCACTTCGCACTTCTCTTTCAGGAAGCGATTATCTCAGCTCCGCATTGTGTTTGAAATGCCTTCATCACATTTCACCATCATTTATCCGGCTGTCTGAAAACCAAATAGTGCAACTTGATAGTGGTTATTTGCGATTTATTGATATGTGGAGTTTAACGTCCCAAAATCACCATATATAATTATGAGAGACGCCGTACTGGAGGGCTCCGGAAATCTGGAACACCTGGGGTTCTTTAACGTGCACTCAAATCTGAGCACACGGGCCTACAGCGTCTTCACCTCCTTCGAAAATGCAGCCATTACAGCCGGGATTCAATCCCACGACCTGCGGGTCAGCAGCCGAGTACCTTAGCCAATAGACCAGCACGGCGGGGCATTGTTGATTATTTTTGAAGACTGTTTCTTGAAATAGGCGTTTCGTACAGATATAACGTCTCCTGTGGTTGATACATAGCATCCATAGCAATTTTTTAATCATATTATAATTTAATAATTTGGAGAGATCGAATGTAACGCAAGAACACGTGGTTATATTCTTCAAATTTTTTGCTCTTGTGTTTGCATTTTCAATGAAGTAAATATCACTAAGTGAAACAAATTTTCATGACAGGGCCGTAAAAAAAAACGTTTGCATAACTTGCACGCAGGATCCGTATTAGTTTGACCAATATTCCATTCCGCGTGACTGTTAGAGAGGGAGAGACAGGTTTATTTACAGAAGGGCAGAACATGACCTTTAGAATTTCGACTACATATGTGCTAAGATGCTGCTAGCAAAAGAAGCAGTCGTGGCTTTTTATAAACCGTTATCTCGAGTGTCGTGCCCACGCCTCTGATGAGACCTAGTAGGCTAAGTGCTTAAGTCGCGGATTCTAGCCCGGCCACGTCGGTCACATTTCGATGGAGGTAAACTACTACAAGCATGTGTACACTCGGACGTCTGCGCACGTTAAAGAGTACGAGAATATATAATTTTGCGGGATCCTTCACTGCAACGTGCCTCATAATTATATCGTGACACGTAAAGTCGCAGTAATCCTTATATAAAGCTACATGATTTTCTGAAGCCCCGTCTGTTCAAGTTACGGAGGTAGCTCTCCAACGCGACGTCTGAATAAGATCTCACAGTTATCTCAACTCAACACACACACGCGCACACACACGTACACACAAACACACACAGCAGCTATAGAACAAGAGCTTGTTTGAGAAGAACGAAGTGCTCTAGTCTCTTTCGACCTAACGTATCAGCAAGCACTATGCAACTCACGTTACGGAACAAAACGAAACAAAAACAAAACGTGCAAGGTTTGAAATGGACTCCACAAGAAAGGAAGCGCTCGTAAAGACGGAGAGCAAAGTGTAAAGTGTAATGTAGCGTAGTAAAAAAAAAAGATGTAGAAAGAGCGTACACTGAACCAACTAGCCACTTCAAAATGTTTTGATCAATGCTGCACGAGTTTTCTCCAACTCACCTTGGTCTGTAATGGCAGGTGATATTTTTTTCGCTGTTGTTTCTCGAGCCGAGGTCGGGTCGCAACGGTTGCGATAGCGTGGGCGGAGGTAGGTCTCGACTTGTTCCTCCGAAGGGCAGCTGACCGGTGAGGACCGGTGGCGCGCGGATTTCGAATGAGCGAAAGAAAGGCGGGGCCTCGACGAAGTTCTCTCAGACGCCGGTCCAAGCACGTGCGATAAAAGCGAAAGTCACACTATCTACGCCACTGCGCGCCGAGCGTTCGTCGATTGCACACTGCTCGTTCTTAATCTCTCTCTCTCCTTTGTGTTCGCTTGCACAAAGGCGAGGAACACCGTCGCCGATTGCTTGCAGTTTTGGGACGCCCGATATCGGAACGAGATCGACGAAAAAAAATGCGCGTTATGGGTCGTGGCTCCAAAACAATGTGTGCGCGCTGTTTGGGACCGGCGCGGTCTTTATGTGCCCACCGGTGGCGCAGGCGCATCGTCCTCCGCGCTCCTCGATTGGTCCGGAGCGAGGACTTCCCTCGCACCCGAGGGCAACGATGCCCTCCACCACCGAGGAGGAGAGTAGAGAGCCCGCGAGTGGTTGTGGCTCAACAGGTGTGCACCCGATGAGTTCGAGTATGGGTAAGGGCAAGGCGAGTGTGGGGGGAAACCCAAACGGTGGCTTTTCGCGGCTTTTGTCGGACCACGCGTTTTTTTTTTTTTTTTGCGGGGAGGCGGGGCTCGTTCGCATGTGCGTACAGTGACGTTGTAGTGCGTGTGACGCGTCACGACTGAAAGCGCGATGAAACGCTCGAAGGTTGGCGAGCGTGGCTCCCTTTTGTGCAAGCCCAGGACGATCGCTTCCTGCGTGCTAGCCGCGCATTGCGAGAGCGAATACGCTGTGCAAATGCGGAACAGAAGCACGCTCGAGGTGACAAGTGCGGTTCGAGTGTAATATAGGTTCCGGGTAAGCACGCTATCTGGCTCTCTCTGAGCCAATGCGATGACCGGCGTCCCAAGTTATGCCGGCAGCACGTGGTCTAGCAAAAACGGAGCAGTAAGCGTACTTACATTTCATATTTGGTTGTCACGATGGGCGCACGTTTATATTCAGCAGATACGACAATACTCGCCTAGCAGCGTGAGAAAGCGAAGCTTTTAGGAAATACCCTTGTTTGATAGCTTGTTAGCAGGGTCCGATTACAGAGAGAAACATATTTATATATGAAAAAAAATTAGAAGACTGGTATTGGGGCGCTCACAGCGGCGAGAAACCCCCTGAAAACCTCCCATTTCTGGAGTTTACCATGTACTCGACCATTTTATTGTACTTTTTCAACTACACAGTCATGGACTAACTTCTGTGTACCTATTCATTTTTCTGCAAGCCGGCTCCCGCGTGGATCTCAAAGTAACTTGAGACTTTATGCATGAATAACTGTAAATATGCTCAGCATTTAACTTAGTGTATTCGAACCGAAATCCCGCGGAGTAGTAATCGTAGGTTTCACAGTTGAGTCACTGCGCTGAGTCTACCACTGATTCAAATATTGAGCATGAAAACCTTGGTCTCGTCCCAACAGCAGCTCTAATAAACATGGCGGCTCGCAATGCAGCTTACCGAAAAATCAAACCGATGCTAAATATTCTAAGCGAAGACTGTGGTAAAAATGTGGGCATCAGATTAGATAAGACAATGAAAAAAATCGTCCCGTTTCTGCGCATCTGTGTCATCTTTGGTTGATGTAATGACAGCTCAACCATGAAATGAAGATACTTCTATTGCACCACAATTTGTTTACTTATAAACTTCTCATAAAGTATGAGTCGTCGGATTCTAGATCAGTCGTTCGCAGAGAATGGGTGCCGCATGTCCAGAACACAAAACATCTGCAAGAGAGAACGCTACCTACACAATATTTCTTTTTTTTGGTTTTACAACAAAATCTTGTTTCACAAGTCATTGTGAATGCATACGGAACTGTGTGAGGCTTAACACACATCGCACCTTAACGCACGCTCAAAAACGAAAGGCGATGCTATATCTTAGGAGGCCTGTGATTAGCTTACACTGCACTCAGAAGCTAAACCAGCAAGCTTCTGCAGATGCTTCAGTTTGTAACAAAAAACAAAGCTGGAGAGACCAGCAGGATATAGAAAAAAAAGAGGAAGCTGAGCGTATCTACTTCTGTTCTGCTGCATATATAAAATATAATGAAAATACTAAGAAAAAAATGAAAGACAATAATATTAATAATGAAAACATTCTACACCTGAAGACGCCTAAGCTAGGTTTAATAAGTAATATTACATCTTTCAAAAATGAAGCTTGTTCGTGCATGTCTTTCATAGTTTTATTTTACATACTTACTTTATTCGATTGTCATCACATTAATAATAGTAATAATTGAAATTTTACGCTCCAAGCGCATAATATGGTCGGAAGAGGCACCGTAATGGAAGGCTCCGAAATTTCCTACCAGTTGGGGTTCTTTAACGTGCACCTGAAACATCCAGCGCTTCGCCTGCATTCAAAAGCAGCCGCCACGGCCGGGATTTGATCTCGCTCGGACCAGCAATGGAACACTATATAGGCCACGGCGGCGGGTATTGAGCATTGCTCATTATTCAATATACCAGTGGCCATATTTCCGACAGTGAAAGTGCACCAGCAGTATCAAACAATCACTCCTGCTCACACTTACGTTCATACTCACTTCTACTCACACTCCGAGTACTCACTCACGTTAATACTCACTTCTACACACACTCATGAGTATTCACTCATACTCGCACAGATGTCCATGCACTCACACTTATGAATACTCGCTCATTCTCACACTCACCTTGTTCAAATGAGTATGTGTGAGTGAGTGTGCTCACAAGTGAGTATGCCGAGCTATGATCAAACGTGATCGCTCTTACCGCAGTAATCGGAAACGCCTCCGTGCATAAAGGATTACGACATGAGGTATAGAGAGGACAGTGAAAAAGGCGTATTCTCTGAGACATTGTCTTATCTGCGTGTATATATATCAGTAAAACCAATACATTCCTTGATTCCCCACTTTAGCTCATAGAAATGGCTCACGAGCAGTGCCCTTTACCTCTATATTTCCTATAAAGAAAGCCTCGCGTAAGACTAATGGAACGTGCTGCTAGGCTGTTTGATTCATATGTTCGGTTCATAAGGCAGGACCCTCTGCCGAAACGCTGGATCGAGACGCACCCATCGTTCGACTGCTTGGTATGCATAGGCCCTCTTGGGCAAACTTGAACGGCATCCGTCGCGTGGAAGTTATTTTAATTCAATGTCAAACAGCGTGGAAAAGTTAAGGAGAAAAAACGGAAAATAGACTGCCGGACACTAGTGCTACGTGTTCGGTGTGATACATTCCGCAAATACCATCCTCAGTGACGATGCCCAAGTAGCGATGACGAGTGTATATGATCCGAGTGTTCTTATCGCGGCGCCGACTGGCGCCAAAGCGCGGAAGCGCACTCGCTCGTCGCGTCTTATCTTTGTCGCACCGGTTTGAATGATTTCGCAAAATTATCAAGATAAAAACCACCTTTAGAAAAAGGGCGAAACAAAAGAGCATGATTAAACGTGTGCTTGTCGGTCAGCATGTAGGGTTATCGTTGCGAGTTGCAGGTGAGTTGCAGTCGTCTAGTTCGAAGCACAAAAAAAAACGCAATGAGGGTGTCTTTTCATATCACGTATGCGTTGCACATCAGCACGAGCTATCAAAAGTGAAACAGCGCATAGTCAGATATCATCGCGAACAAGTAACACGCAGGTATCCTTGAATTTTAGTTCATCTGTATATAGACTTTGCGTCCACGTAAAAGTGGTAATCCCGTGTTAACCGCGAGAGGCTGGATAGGTGAGGCCATCTGGAGGCGTAAAAAAAAAGCCTGGCAAGCAGGAAACGTATTCCATTTCTCCGCTGATGCTCATTCGCGATAGCTATATTGCATTGACCCCTCTGCGTATAACTGATTGCTTTTCACGCCAAAACACACCAATATAGCTCACTGAGACACACGAGCGAACATGGCTGAAGAGTGCATACTCGGGCACCTCTGCATTGCTACTTGGAACGGCGTCCGTTTCGGAATCACTGTTCTAAAAAACATCAATCGAAAGAAAAATAATTCGCGACGCTGCGAATCGCGGGCATTCCAAGCTCCAGACTATCGTATTGAACCCGAGTCAACACTTTGTACGGCGACGACAGCAATGCAGGTGACAAGGCATGACTGAATGTGTCCACCTAGCAGACGAAATGTTTGCGAAGCAGCTGAGCTTGACGTCACTCTTTTCTGTGGAGAAGTGGTGAGCTGTAGCGTGATCTGGAGGTGACCGCGAGGTAGCGCCACTGCTGGTGCTCCCAGCGCTAAAATGGCGGGATTGCTGGCCGTTTTGAATAGTGCTGGATGCCAGATATATAAATAAATAAAAGTGATTGTTATTCATCCCTCAGTTGCGTTTTAGGTCGCGAATGGCTGCTACGGGGTCTACAGCTATATACTCGCTGACGCAAAAATCTTGGCATGAGTAAATTTGATGTAAGTGCTCCTTTAACAACTGAGCCACAGAGGAGCTCAACGTTCATTTCACGTTCAAGCAGCAAGCTATTCGTGTAATGGAGGAAAGAAAAATATAGGAGAGGCCATGACGTCACATTCGAGAAGCCGCCGCATCGCAAACACCCGCACTACCTCCTAGTGGAAAAGTAGATAAACACTTCGCGATTTCCGGAGAGCAGCCACCGCAGCGGCCTTGGAAGCGGCGCCGGCGGACTGGTAGGTGTTTTCTGCCGGCAGTGAGTCAATTCACGAGTACTGCTTCTTTTGCGTGTTTTTTTAGGAAAGCTGTGCGATGCCCAGCTGTAGTGTATACTCGGTGCGAATCTCGTGCACCGTCGGATGTACCTGGTGGCCCTTTTCACGTATGTTCGCTTCAATTTTGATCAATAATACATGGTATTTGCATCTGGAGCTCTAAGCTGTACGCTCCGTTGGTTCTTACTCATTGCGTCTACTGAGAACACACGCGAACTTTTGTTTTTACTGTTGTAGGCATCGTGTCGCGTTTTTAGAAGTTGTCTCGTTCATACGTAAGGACAATAACTTTTCTAGTTATCGGACCAAACGTGTATGTATTGCACGGTGTGCGCTCGCTGCGTGTTAGTTGTGTCCGCTAGAATTACACACTTTACGTGCACGATCGCGTATACAATACAGTGGTACCTTCTTACCGACTTGAAAAATCTCAAGTAGTACACTGGCGTTGCACGGAATAGGTACGAAGCAAGCTCTCAAAATTCTGCATTGCCACACTGACACTATATACGAGCAAAGAACTGCTAATCAGCCCGTAGATCAGAAAATCTGGCTAAGAAAAAAAAGGCCTAACGGCGAGTCAAACACGTCATTGCCGGGTGAGTTCGAATACGATGATGCAGGGGCAAAATGATTTTGATTAGACACGTACTGGTGCTTTCTGTGCTGTTGCACTAAAACACTCCACGAAGTACTTCAGCACGCCGCACTCGAGCCTGCCACGCACGAATCGCCTCGGAAAGCTATGCTCGCAACATTTTACTGCATGCAAACCATACAATACGCGTTAAGTGTACACCGGGACTATAGGTCCGCAAAGAAGCGAACCAGCGCTGAGAGCCTGTCACGGAGCGTCTGCTGTTTTGTTTGCCCCATACCGCTTTGTTTGCCCCATAAATTTGACGTCATTTCTGCAACACTTCTCGCAATGCATTGAGATAGGATAGGGTCTCCCCTCCATAGTGTTTCCAAATATACACTATAGAGAGAACTCAGGCGCTAGCGTCTATGGAAGCTGCAACGCATGACGCTTCAGCAAGCATGGGAATGATGGGTAGTACACAGAGTTGTCTAATCTTCGTACTGCTGGCCTGCTTCTGGCTCCGTCTGTGTTCGTGTGGCTTGGAGCTGTTTTCTCACGAAACAAAAATCAGCAAAAGTTCAGCGGTTACGCTTCACCACCTTATTCTTTTAGACTTACTTTTCCATAGGGTTACGAAGTTCAAAAGGGTTCGTTCTTTTCATTGAAACAAAACCTAAACACAGCAATAAACGAAGCCACAACCTCAGTTTTTCCTTCCTCCATGATTTATACGTACCACTTACCACTGGTGATTAGCATCTCGATGGGAACTATCGTGTCTTCAGCATTAATAGTAAGCTGTTGCAATGAGCGCGCTTCACCACATCGTCACGACGCGGCGGCGCGCGTTCTCATCTCCCACGCGTACTTTGCCCCGGGTAGAGGTAGCAGGGTGGACACTAATGCGCGCGCTTATGTCGTAGTGGGGACAAGCGTAGTCTTGGCTGGCCTTGGGCTATCACCGGAACGATTCTGTTGTAGTTACCGGGCGCACAAAGGTCACTGCAGTAGTTGCACAGTCTCCGTTTGCGCAACGGGCGCGCTTTTCAGACACAGCAAAATAACAACTGAGACACTTATTCACGTTCATCTGTACCTGTGAGTACGTTTCGTGCGTCATTTGAGCGTGAAAAACACGGGGCACGTTTCAATCTGCTTGCAATTCTGTGCGTGACCTTTGAATCTGTTGCTATCGCGTTCATTGTGCACCTTTGCGTCCAAGCTCTGACTTTTTTTTCAGAATCTCACCGTTCTGAAACGGCTTTTAATATCGGTATTAGTTTCAGAATCTCCCCGCTTTCGAAACGCATTGATTGTCGTCAACTTTGCGAAGAGTAGAACGTTTTACTCTAAGATTGCGTCGTAACACACGAGTGGAAAAGTGAACGGCGACATCGCTGGACGGGCCCGTAGCCCAACGAAAAAGGATCATGGCGGCGGAAAGTACGTAATGCGAAGAGTTCGTTTCTGCTCACACCTCTTGGTTTTCCAAATGCTTACGAGAAATACCTCTTCTGCACACAAAAGCGAAAGGTATATGAGGGAAAGCTAACCTCTCCCGGCATTTCCCGCGGCCCGATACATCAGTCTTACGACTGTTTTCATTCTATGCAGCTGTAGCTTTTTCTATGCATTGACGTGAAATCATTGTCTTGATGGAAATTAGTTCGACATAAAGGATAATGCGATTTACGCGAGTTTCACATAGTAGAGCTGGACTGTACGAAGTACAAGCATTTGTGGGAGCTGTATCAATACGTTGGTGTGAGGAACAGAACGAGGAAATGATCGAGAGAAAGAAATATTAAAGGAAGGAAAGAGAAACAGACAAAAAGACAAGTTAACAGAAAAGGTCACAGTTTCTCAGCAAGGGTGAAGTAATGAATGCGATAGCAACAATCAACTTGAAATGTAATGCTGAGAACAGCAAGCAGATCGAAAAATGCAGCGCGCTGCATACGCACAAACGACGCACTAAAACAACACACAGAGGACGAGAGCAAACTAATAACGTTTACCGCTCGACACTTAACGCAATGTTTCAACGAAAACGGCGCACGAAGCGTAATTACACGTACAGAAGAGCGCAAACGAACTGGCGTCCCAATTGTTATACTTCTCTGTGTATAAAAAGTGCGCTCTTTGGGAAAACGATACCTGTACAGCGAGCGAAGTGGCCTTTGTGGGCCCGGCAAGTAACACAATCGTTCCGGTGAAAGTCGAACGCACAGGACTCTCCCCACCAAAGGATCGCGCGCACAAGCATCGAACCACCCCCACCCATCCCCCATCCTAGGGGCAAAGTACGCGTTGGAGATAAGCGGGCGTCGGCTCATCGTGACAAGCTTTTTTTCGTTCTCCAGCTTTCATATGTATAGATACGTATACATATACGGTGAATGACGCCGACGACGGCGGCAAAATCCAGCCGAGAGTGTTCACATAATTGCTATCGCAATAAAAAGAGAAAAATAAAGCTATACAAAGAATTAGAAAACAAGAAATAAAGTGCAGCGTAGCGATGCTCACTACAGTATATATCAAAGAGGATGAAAATGGAAGTGAGGGCGAGGGGGAAGAAAAAGGAAAGGTCAAGGCCCCTTTCTCCACACTCCTCTCACCAACCCAGTCCATTGTTTCCACACCCTTTTCTCCTTTTTTTTTATCCTGGTAAAAATTTTCTTCGCCTTCAGGATTCCTACTGGAGTGTTTCCCAGGACTATGAGCACTTCAACGGGCCTAAATCCTATATGTACACCCAAGTCACAAATATTATGCGTTATACCATGTAGTATAAATCATAAACCACGCAAATTAAAAAAACTATCCCCAGTTCACACAGAGGCTTCGATAAAGCCTGCTGAGAACAATATTAGAATATTAATAATTGAAACTGACATAAAATGATCAAATACGGTACGAGAACTGTTCATTTCACCTTAAATGATGTGGAAATCTTTTCTTGTTTCAATTATCAATAACTTTAGCTGATGCTGTGTTCAACACTGTTTACAAGATGGCGGAACAATTTAAAGTAAAACAATCATACTGAAAATTGGTGTTTTTTTTCTAATACTTCCTTTCTTTTTAAAATTATCTTCAACTTACAGTCACCTGCGGCTGTTCTCGTTTGTTCTTCATTCCACTTTCTATACTCGTGAGCGCTGCACAAAATTTTCATCATGGCCGCCAACCAACTAGCACAGCTTGTCATCTAAATGCATAACATTACCTCCTCATAACACACATACATACATTTCTTTTTTTACTGCAACTATATTGACCATGACATCGAGAGAGAAAGAGGGTGAGCGAGGAAGTTGATAGCATAAACTTGAGAGGAAAAATTGGGGGACCCTTAAGCTTCACCTTTAAGAGTTGAATGCGATAGCGAAATCAGGCCCCTAGTGCGCCCTTTAACCGCTAAGTGTATACTTATTAATATGTTTTGTTACACACACGCACTGACAAGCACGCAAGAGCGATGTATCTATAGTAATGCAGCGACTGTGCAGTGTGGCCACGCCCCTCTGCTAGAACGGCGCTCTGCCATAGTCGAGACACGTTTTTCACAATGCTCACAGATGGCACACAGACACACACAGGCGCGTGCGCACGCTAATGGTACATAAAGGGTTTTGATCTAAAGCAAGAGTCGCATGGCCTACAAGATACATGCCGAACGCTTGCCACCTAAAAAGTCATGGCCACCTGAGCGGGCGCGCAGCGCCCGATTTAGGCGGCCGTGGAGAGATCATAAAGAGTCTCACAATGACTGACAGATGGCAGCACATTATGTAGCGTTTGCTGTTTGCTTGATCAACGCCTCTGGAAAGGCATGATATGGTTTCCGCTATATGGACATAGTTGTTCCTTTTTAAAGCCGTTTGAAAGTTTTTGTATGTTCTTAACGGCGATGGCTGCACTATCCCGGCCTTTTTCGACGTAGTTTGATGGCCTCCCAAATGCGCCTATAAATCACCAAATGGGTTCGTTTTCGTCGTGACACCTGCAGAACAAAATACGTTAAGGAGACTCCTTCCTCTACATGGCATTTATGTGTTTTTTTTTCGAAGGAGCTACAAGTAACATGGTAGCTTTGTGGTAGAACACCTGCTTGCCACGCGAACAGCCCGGGTCCGATGTTCAATGAGACTGAAAGTTTTATTCTTTATTTTATTTGCATCTTTCTCAATTTTTCGCTCACAACCAACGGTTCCTACACCGACGGCGGAATCTCTGCGACACGAGGTTTCTAACGCTATCGCGTTAAACACGGTGACATGATATTCTAGCAACACTATATCATGAGGGGAAGGTGGAGTTTTTTTAAAGCCATGCACTGCGCAGCACAAGCATGCAGTGGTCTGGTCAAACCGTGCGACAAAAAGGGTGCCAAAAGAAGCGAAAGGCCGTCTATAGAGATAATAAGATGGTGTGAGGAGATTATGAGGTCTGCAGACTGAGATAGCATGCCAGCTGATGCAAGACAGGCGTAATTGTAGATTGCATGCGCCTTGCGGAAGACACAAATAGAACGGTGATGATAATGGAGTTCGCAAGTCACTGCGTGCTTTGGCGGCGCCGCCATCAGTATATTGGCGTCGTGCGGGCCACTGTGAATCGCGTCATCACTTTGAAATCTGCGGCGTTTCTTCCCGTTTGCGGACGTGTCTACTTTATCGGATCACGCGATCTCCTACGTGCGTATACGCTCTTCCGAGTATGAAAGAACGGCGTTGAAAGCATCGCCGATAAGAATTTTCGCCCACGTGAGACTGGCGATATCCGACAAGGTTGGGAATGCCTGAGACATTGCTAAGGAAAGCAAAAGATGATAACACTGTATAGAAAGGCGCAGTCAACGTCCGATGTCATGACGGTGGGGAAATACCTTTAGGCTTGCGACATTTGCACGGAGAAAATAAAAAAGCGATACATGACGCCATATGTCGTTGGTTGTTTTTCTTTTGTCGGATTGTGCGTCATCATGCTATCTTCGATTCGTTGATAATTTATATGTGAGGCTTAACGTCCCAAAACCACCATTCGTAAGGTTACCTTCATGAACCTATATAAGAACTTGCCCGTTTCTCCACAAATTCCTATATATTTAAATATCCGTCAGACTCGTTGATGTAAATAGAGTCAAAACCATATTCATCAAACTGACATATTTTCGAGGGATCAAAGGTGAGCATCTTGTTGGCAGCGTCGTCACACTCTTGCAGCGACATATGTCGGAGTACATTTGCACAGCCACGGTGGTCTAGTGGCTAAGATACTCGGCTACTGACCCGCACGCAGGTCGCGGAATTGAATCCCGGCTGCGGTGGCTGCGTTTTCGATGGAGGCGAAAATGATGGTAGGCCCGTGTGCTCCGATTTGGGTGCACGTTAAAGAACCCCAGGTGGTCGGAATTTCCGGAGCCCTCCACTATACGGCGTCTCTCGTAATCCCTCCACTATACGGCGTCTCTCGTAATCACATGGTCGTTCTGAGACGATAAACTCCACACATCTATCAATGTCGTGGTACACTTTTATCCATTGACGTTTCACCACAGACGCATATAAACATGCGTCAAACTGTCGTATTCCGCTGACTCAAACACTTCATAAGTGGCCTGTGACGGCAACGTGTTGCACTTTCATTGATAACAATTCCCGAATACAGATTTCCTGCTGACACCACTTACGTACGCATAAAGGCTGAAGCGGCAGTACTAAAACATCGAGCAAGTGCGGCATACTTGCATTTTCTTTTTCGAAGTAGGAGGAGCTGTGTGCACTTTTTTGAATTTATACATTTCAAACATTGGCCGGACCATAAACACAAGCCAGCGAAGGACACTATTTGCTCAAACTGTGATACACTCACCGGACGCCCTACTCCAGGCAGTCTTGCGGCTTCAATGGGCATCACATATTACCTACTTCAACCATTTCCAAGCGAAATCACTGATTTGACAGCATTCCAGTGGAATGCCAGAGATGAGCATATATAATCTCATCCACACAACAACGCACACGTTCAAGTCGGCTGCCACGTACCCTAACCAATCAAGTTTAATGAGACTTTCTACCACGAATGCGGTCAACTCCTCAACAACCCCCTCCCCCCCCCCTGTTGTTCATACAGGTTCAAGCAACTGTTCAATGTGCAGTGACGATAGCAACAATTTCGTTTGCCAATGTATAGTATTGACCATATTACGCGGCTGTTTACCTTCAAAAAGCGCGAGATGCCTATCAGGCACGCCCTACTGGAGGGCTCGGGATATTTCTACTATCTGTTGTTCTTTTAACACGCACTGATGTCACACAATACCCGAGCCTTCACCTCGACCGAAATGCGATCGCCGCAGCCGGTACGGAACCCACGGCCTTTCAAGTCAGGAGCCGAGAATCGATGTACCAACGCGGTGGAATGTCATCGCGTAACTGAGGTGCGTTCACCTTGCCATTTCCAGTCCAGTGCCAAAAATACAATACCTCAAGCCGAAGACCTCACCTCTAAAGACCTCCATTAGTAATTGCGCGGTCAATATGTTCTTTCGAATGAAACGACCCTCTATGTGATCTATACTTTACGGCTTTCTTTGTTTCTTAACACTCTTCCCTCTATGCAAAGAGCCACCGTACAGTCTGGAAGGACTCCCTGCCTTTCCTTTTATTCCTCCTATCTATCTACCTATCTATCTAACACGTTTATTACATTGTTTTTGTTCTTGGTACCTCAGGGCTTCTACTTGAGTTTTACAATCACATAGTTTCATCGGTGTCATGGTTATACGAAAAGGCAACGTAGCAGAAAGTCTGTGGAACGCAACAAGCCGTCCACAGAAAAAAAACCAAATATCAAGTTACTATTGAAACAAGAAAAATAAAAGGAGGTGCAGGCTAGTTGTTTTCATTCATTCTGAAGCGCAAAAGACGAAATATACAGAAGAAAACTGAACAGCACTAGCGCTGACGGACAACATAGCGATTCGTTCAAACAGAAAAATAAATCTAAGAAGAAAAAAGAACATACGAGGACACCAATGTGTGCACACGAGAAAAAAAAATAAAAGTTCTGCTGCATAACTATTTTCTGCTTACAATTGAGCGACTCATTCGACGTACACTTTAGACGGGAACTAACGCACGTGTCGCCATCTTGCAGACAGCGAATGTTCCGGCTATGTTCCTTACACGGGAATTGTGCTTCCCAAAAACAGTGAGGAGATTGTCGAAGCAATCGCTATCTGCGAAAATAGCGACACGTGTGTTAGTCCTCGCCTAATGCGTTGCTCGATTGTGGATTTACTAACCTGTAAAACACCTAATTATGCTACAATCCTGTGATCTTTTTTTATGTCCATATGTCGCACACGTCATCTATTTTTCCCTATCCTTGTTCTCTTTCTGTTTGAATAAAGCACC
Organism: Rhipicephalus annulatus; assembly: GCA_013436015.1. Classification (NCBI taxonomy): domain Eukaryota; kingdom Metazoa; phylum Arthropoda; class Arachnida; order Ixodida; family Ixodidae; genus Rhipicephalus; species Rhipicephalus annulatus. The sequence goes on from WOVY01012905.1 coordinate 311,261, forward strand.
CTATTTTCAGTCAGCACCAGTGTGGTTCCATCTTCTGTGTGCTTTGTCTCTTGCGCTCTTTAAAAAATGAACTTCTGTAACGACGTGCTCTTCATCGTCTTTTTGCAAAAAATGAAATTCTAGAGAGAAAAAAAAAACACGTTTCCCGCGCGATGAAGTGTCACTGAAGGTCCTCAAGGCGAAGGTAAGCACCATCGTTCTCTGGAGTGCTTAATACACTGAGTGCGCCTAAAGAAAACATCCATTGTGTTTAGATTCGGCAAGCACTCTCAAATTATGACAGGTCGATTGCCACTATCCCTCAAGAGGAAGGTATATAACAGCTGTATCTTGCCGGTACTTTGCTACGGAGCAGAAACCTGGAGACTTACAAAGAGGGTTCAGATTAAATTGAGGACGACGCAGGGAGCAATGGAAACAAAAATGGTAGGTGTAACCTTAAGAGACAGGAAGAGAGCAGAGTGGATTAGGGAACAAACGGGGATTAAGGATATTATAGCTAAAATCAGGAAGAAGAAATGGACATGGACCGGGCATGTAGCGCGTAGACAGGATAACCGCTGGTCATTAAGGGTAACTAAGTGGATTCCCAGAGAAGGCAAGCGCGTTAGGGGGAGACAGAAGGTTAGGTGGGCAGATGAGATTAAGAAGTTTGCGGGTATAAATTGGCAGCAGCAAGCACAGGACCGGGTTGACTGGCGGAACATGGGAGAGGCCTTTGTCCTGCAGTGGACGTAGTCGAGCTGATGATGATGATGATGATGATGATGATTGTGTTTAGATAGAAGGCCACACACCTTTGAAAACAGTACTTGATTCATGGCCAACAATGGCGTTTCAGATAAAAACACTTGTCTATTTGAAAAAAAAATTAGGGGATACGAATATTAGTTTTCTGATGGCAGTCTGATCAGGAAATGATTGAAAAGTCCGCTCATTGCCCGCCTGTGAGGCAAAAGACTGATCTACACCCGCTGAAACTGAAAGGAGGTTCATAAGGGTAATGACGCGCTATCATGCCAGGAAAAGCTCGGACGTTCCGACTTCATCATCTTCATTATCATCACCACCACCGCCACCGCCACCCCCAATGCTGTTCTTGAAGTAAGAGTGAGATCTATGCCTGTAGATCTACGAGAGGTGCGAAGGCTTCATGGCAGTGAGTTTCTATATCTAAAGTTCGAACATCTGTGCAGTGTCTGTGTTTTAACTCTAACCTCTCAGCTCTGAGTATCAAAATAAAGAAAAACAACTTAGCCTCATCTAGCTAAAGCCTATGGATGATTATGATTATGATGTTGATTATGATGATGATGATGAGGATGAAGATGAAGATGAAGAAGATGAAGATGAAGAAGATGAAGAAGATGATGATGACGATGATTATGACGATGATGATAATGATGATGGTGATGATGATGATGATGATGATGATGATGATGATTATGATGATGATGATGATGATGATGATGATGATGATGTGAGGTTTAACGTCCCGAAATAACCATGTAATCATGAGAGACGCCGTAGTCGAGGGCTCCGGAAATTTCGAGCACCTGGGGTTGTTTAACGTGCACCGAAATCTGAGCCCACGGGCCTACAACACTTTCGCCTCCGACGAAAGCCTGTGAATGACCCAGAAGCAATACAAAAACAACCATCATCGCCTAGCTAAGGCCTCAAAACAACCCAGAACTGACCAGGCTAGTCTTCAGAAGCGTCCTGTCTTGCTGTGCCAAGTTTTGCACTTTTTTTTCCTTTCAGTTATGTCGTGTAACTCGCAGCTTGTCACGTTGTGAAGTAGTTATGTGTTGTAACGACGTTCCAAGAGTTTTGTGCAAATTTTGTTTTACATGTACTAAGGACATTTTCAAGCATTTATATTCTTGGTACAAATAAGCAAGCTTCTAAAAGAAAATTAACATGTCGGAGTTTATACCTGAATTTTTCTACATTTTTTTTTATCTTTCCGGGACAGTACGTAATATTATGTCCCTATACTGAGTGAATGTACTTGTCACAGATCTGTGGTACGCTGTGTGACGAAATTGATGAAAACTCTTTTTTGTTTGTTTGTTCGTTTGCTACTAACGACAATGAGCAGCCGAGGCCGCGTTAAGGCACCAACCTCTGCTATTACGTTCCGTCAATTGAAATAAATTAATCAATAAGAGGGACACACATCTCATTTGATCGAACAGTTCAGAAAAAATACGCTCAAAGATTTATTGACCGAAAGGTGGCAGGGTCCCTACTGAATTTTTCTAAGACAGCTCAAGGGAAAAATTACGTCTTCTTTTCTTTTCAGTCAATAGTATTGATAACTCCCCCGCCAGTGGAGGGAGGTCGGAGGGGGGGTGCATTTTTCTAATGAATTTTTTTAAATTGTGCTTATATACATACATATATATATATAATGCAAGGAAAGTACAGGGGAAGTTATTAGACCTAAATGTAATGTAAATATGAAGAAAGAAACCGTTCATCCACTTTCCACTTTTCTTTCTTTACACTTACATTACAATTAGGTCTAATAACTTCCCTTACACTTTCTTTGCATTATTGTCTGTTGGGCCTCATTATTATATTGTGTCTAACAAGAAAAACGAACCCTTTAGTATGCATTTCATTCCTTCACACACACACATATTATATATATATATATATATATATATATATATATTATATATATATATATATATATATATATATATATATATATATATATATATAATGAGATAACAGACAGTATTGCCAAGGAATGTACAGGGGAAGTTATTAGAACAAATGGATTGTAAATAAGAAGAAATAAAAGTGGATAAAAAAATACCCAGCCGTGAGCACGGCTGGGTATTTTTTCATCCACTTTTCCTTCTTCTTATTTACATTCCATTGGTTCTAATAACTTCCCCTGTACATTCCTTGGCATTACTGTCTGTTATATCTCATTAATATTGTGTTAAAACATGGAAAAACAAGCCCTTAGGTATACACTTCTTTCCCTTATTTCATTGAACGAGGGTCTCGTACTGGCAGACTTGGTGTGTTTAAGTTGTATAAGAGGGACAATTAATCAGCTGCCCGCTCATAATAGGTTCACCTGCTACGTGACGCCAAAACATGCGCATAAGAGTGTTTTCACACTCGCCGTTTGGCTTATAGATGGCGCTGACTATCACTCCTACTTCTAAATTCACATATAAACCCAAAAAAAGTGGATGGAGGGAAGGCCGCTGTGGTAGCTCAGTGGTTAGAGCATCGAACGCGTTATTCGAGGGTCGTAGGTTCGTTTCCTGCTCACGGCTGGTTATTTTTTCATCCCCTCTTTTTTCTTCTTATTTACATTCCATTGGTTCTAATAACTTCCCCTGTACATTCCTTGGCATTACTGTCTGTTAGATCTCATTAATATTGATTTAAAACACCGAGAAACGAGCCCTTAGGTATAGACGTCTTTCCATATATATATATATATATATATATATATATATATATATATATATATATATATATATATATATATATATATATATATATGGGTGTGTGTGTGTGTGTACGCACACGTACAAACGGACCCCCGATCATACACAAAGTGTGCTTCAACGCCAACCCCCCCCCCCCAATAAAAAATAAATAAATAAAAAAAAATGAAAAAAGTTTCTGACTACGCCCCGCTCCCCTATAAAATCTTTATGCCCCCATTGTGATTTTGCAGAGCCTAAGCCATTGGCCTACCTTCTACCAAGCGACTATTACACTGAATCACGTCATAATGTGACGTCAAAGTGACTCTGTCATGACGTCATACATTTTGGAGAGGCGAGTTGTGACGTCATCGTGACATCGCGAGTGACCTCATCACATGATTTTTTTTTTACATCACTCGTGTTGACACCACGAGCGACGGGAGACGTCGACTTGCCACACCGGTATATTTTTGTGTTAGACTGGGGCGTTTATGGCTTCCGCAATAATGAAAAAAAAAGTTTTCAAAAAAGACACCAGCAACACACTTGCTCACAATTTATCCAAAGCGACGAGCAGTTGCGCTGCAGGCCTTAAAGTATGAAGCCTCTCGAGACACGCTATACAACAGAATCTTGAATGTGATTTAATGAGTGAATTTTCATGTTTTGTGCTGACATTTGTATGCCGCGATTGTATGAGCTTTTGTTTTTTCAAGTTTTTTTTTCCAGTTTGACTCAGTGCGTGTGATATACTATGTGACTTAGTGTCACTTTGTGTTTGTTTTTGCTAATAAGCGACGGCCATTCTTTTGCAGACAAGTAGCCGGCGCCACGCATTGGCACCAACCTTTCCTTAATGGAAAAAAAAGGCGAGAAAACAACCGCTCTATTAATTGCAAAATGCTGTCGGCGTTTCAAGTTTAACGTTGCGCACTTTTTGCGCCACGTGCAGCTGTACCTCGCGTTGGAATCTGTTATACGGAAGTCATTCATCAGGGTCAAGAGCTGCCACAGCTCCCTGAAGGACGACGTGAGGCAATCGAAACGGCTTTTCACGACATTTGTCGACGTTGCGCAGATAAATGCCATGTTGCCCACTGGCCGAGTAACCTATCGGAGCCTGGTGTTACGGGAACCGTTACTTCGCAATCACGACGGATTGCTTGCTCAAGTGTCGCACTTCACTGAGAGTGTCTGACTGGGTATTTCCGTACATTGACAAGCACTCCAACACTATATACCTGAGCTTTTCTCCGGCAGCCTCTGCTGAAGGAAATAATCTCCGTCCACGCTAATTCTCTCACGTGAGCTCAGGTGCTCTCGTCATGAAGGAGTGCCTGAGGCTGCACATACAAACCAAAGACGACGACGCGCCTGCCTAATTCTAATGATAATGATTGTTGTGTTTTAACTTCCTAAAACAAACGATATGATTATGACAGACTTTGTGGGTAGTGGGCTCCGGAAATTTCGACCATCTTGTGTTAGTTAACTTGCACCTCAATGTAAGCACACGAGCCTTAAGCGTTTTCGCCTCCACCGAAAATGTGGCCGCCAGGTCGGGATTCAATCCCGCGACCTTCCAGCTGACAGTCCAATACCACAACCACTAAATGTTTTTTTCTCAAGTTTTATTTATTTATTTTTCAACTTGGACACAGTGCGTGTGATATACTGTGTGCCTTTGTGTAACCTTGTATTTGTTTTCTACAAAGCGACGGCCACTGTTCAGCAGAAGAGTAGCCGGCACCACGTATATGGCGGGTGCATATATGATAGCATTACTGACACTAAACGAGTACATTTGTTTGTTTCTTGTCATCCGTAATTGAGCGCGTGAGTGACATATAAACGCCGATAATCTATTTTTAACGTGATAGCGTTAAAACGCTCGTTTCGCAGACATTCCGATGTCGGTGTTGGCGTCAACGTCCATGTCGGTGTCAGCATCGTTGGTTGTGAGAGAAAAATTATCATCTTTGCGAGACCAAAAAAAAATCTAGAAAGATGCAAACAAAATAAATAACACAAATTCCGGGTATTGGTGGGTATTTATAGTTAAGTAACTAGTTATGTAAGTGCCAGTTCTGCCCCCATGATGTTTAATCGTGTCATCTAAATGTAAATTGGGAATTGTACATGTAACTTGATATAATCCGTTGCTATGTTTATAGGCTTTTGCTTACTAGTACTTATTTCGTTGTCCAGAGCCGTTTTTGCCTTGTATAGTTTCGTACGGGGCGCTGGCCTTTGTCAAGCCATTAGAGACCTTTTGCTAGCCCCTGTAGCCTTACCAGTGTTGTTTTGTTTCCTGTTTATGCTGACATAACTTTGTTGTTGTTGTTGTTGTTGTCCTTTGGGTGGCAAGCGAGTGTTCTAACACAAATCCACGCGTCTGCTGGCAAATACAGTGAAAATAACTTCATCTACTTGGAAGTGCAGTGAAAGTAACTTGCATGTTTTACAAACGCACGCGTTCTGTGTACATACTTTACATTGCAACATGTATTATTGCAGTAGCAATGCGTGGTAAGAGCATAAATACATTGCGATCGGGCTTCATAACACGTGATTATCATATCTTAACGGTTTAAAGAGGACCACCCACTACATAAGGCACACACGTTAGTTCGCTTTTTTTTCTATAAGGCCACGTAGAGGGTGCATAGCAAGCTCGAAAAGATTTCACGCGCACAATTGTATGTGGTTTAAACCATGCTACCCGTTGCACACAGGAGATTGCAGCCGTATGCAAAAGCTTCACTGACACAAGTCATTTACTCAGTACGCACAAGTGATCGGATATCGCTATTGCGTTCAACTCTTCAAGGCGTAGCTGATTGATTGATGATTTTATTGATATGTGGGGTTTAACGTCCCAAAACCGCCATATGATTATGAGGGACGCCGTAGTGGAGGGCTCCGGAAATTTAGACCACCTGGGGTTCTTTAACGTGCGCCCAAATCTGAGCACACGGGCCTACAACGTTTCCGCCTCCATCGGTTCAAGGCGTAGCTCAAGGCTCCCGCAGTTTTCAATCATTAATTAATAGATGAAACATTGAAATCTTAATTTATTCAGCACTTTCTAAATCGAATAACTTTGATATTTCCTTTTTAATTCAGAGGAGGTTGGCAATCCGAGGCTAGCAGTAACCACGTGACGCACCATGTTTTACACGTGCAAAACAGACTTCAATGTGTGGTTTTTCCACACAAGTGTCAAAACCACATGACAGACTATAAGGCCTGTTCGATCATTGCGAAGAGAGTAATTGTGGTTAGCTGCATGCGCTATCCATGCGGAGACTAATCCGCGTAGGTACTCATTTCATTTGTGTTGTGACAGCGCTATCAGAAAGGCTGCGCACAGCTATAAGATTCCCGAAGAGCGGCGTGAAAACAGTAGTATTGAGTACCGTTGACAGTCTTTCTGTCAATAGTTCTATATAGAGCGAATTTCTTAATCATTGCATACTATGTCTCAATGAGCTTATTAAGCCAGAGGATAACTCACCGTTACGTAAAGGCCTGGTATCGTTAGGTATTTCGCCACAGATGAGACCGATGCCGAGCAGACTTTGAAATAAGAGTGAGAGATATATATATATATAGAGAAGAAAGGCAGGGAGGTTAACCAAGCTTGGCTCGGTTGGCCTTGCACCGCTGCTTACAAACTGAAATCAAAAAGACGTGTTTCTTTTTTGTTCTTTGTTACCGAAACTACACGTGGCGTTGACTTTCTGAAGTGACGCAGGTTACGTAGAAATCCCTGTTAAAAATGTACAATAAGAGGTTTGGTGTCCCTTCCGCTCTGTAAAACACGCTGCACGGACATCACCACTGTATGCCGTTCAAAATATAGCCCTAAAATGCGCCAGAGTTCTGATAGGCAAAGAAACGGAGCTGTGACATTTAGCGCGGAAATGATGTGGCCGGAGGGAAATTTCTGTTAACCGTGCATGCCCACTTGCCCATGCAGGAGAATGCAACCGATAAACTTTTCAACTGTCGAACGCATTCTTCATATTTAGAAATTACAGCAGCTTTCCTCGACAAGAGCTCACAAACCGCGCAGTGCTGTTCATACTTCAGACTGAATCCAACAATGACCGACTCTAAATAAACGCGAAGAGAGTGGCCGGCCTCTTCTGAGACATCAAACGTTTATTTCCACTATTTCCCGTTTATTTCCCGATGTTCTAGTGGCTGATGTTGATCGACGTCAATATCGACGTCAATCGATAATGATTTACCTCCACAAATCGCTAAGCAGTGACGTTGCTATGTGTTAACTAAGGTACTTGTTATTGTACTGCACGTGCCTTTGTATACAGTCACTTGCAGTTCAAATTGTTAGAATCCAGTGCGCTGAAGTGTACAAACGCACCCTCTTTCAGCATTTAAAGTAATACAATAATCAACATGGCATTTGTGACGTGCTTCAAAGAATGCCGTTATGAGTACAACCTCGCAGCTGTCATTCGCACACGAACAGCTGCTAATTAATGACTGTTGCCGGGCGTCCATCTCTGGGACGAAGCGCAACCGAGACGCTCGTTAGTGGCCCGTATAAATGGAAGTACGGGGGAGACCCTGCCATATAGAACTGACTGATGACGAACCGACGCAGTAAAATAGTGATAACGTGTCTAGTAGTAGTGTGTTCTTGCTAGTGACGGCAATTAATAAACTAAACCACGGAAGAACGCATGTTGATGTAGTGGTAAGCTGCCGCATGGCGTGTAGGTGTGATGCGAAAAGTATATAGATGTCGGAAATGTTCAGTTAGTGGAAATAGACCGCAATAGACAGAGAAGAATTGCGTTAAGCAAAATCAAGAGTCAGCGTGAATGGAGTTAGTCTCATGCTTTGTCCGAAGTGTTGGCGACCACGCGCACGGACCTATAGTTGGGGGGGGGGCGTGTTTATTATATTGGCATTAAATTGTGAGCGTCGTTAGCGCTTGGTTTGGAATGCGCTGATTCCTTCATGACTTCGTTTATATTAGCTGGCGCCATTGTATGAACGATACTCGAGGGCATCTCTGTGTAAAGTTAAAAGGCGACCAATCAATAATACCATATGTTGTAAATGTGACAGAACTACGACACTATAATGAATCATGAATACCACGTCGTAGTACAGCGTCGTCGTCGTCGTCGTCCGTCGTTCGGTCGTCGTCGTCCTTCGTCCGTCGTCGTCGTCGTCGTCGTCGTCGTCGTCGTCGTCGTCGTGTCGTCGTCGTCGTTGTTGTTGTTGTTGTTGTTGTTGTGTTGTTGTTGTTGTTGTTGTTTGTTGTTGTGTTGTTGTTGTTGTTGTTCACGGACACCACGCAGTACACAGGCATCTATCATTTCACTGCTAACAAAATTCGACTGCGCGACTGGGACCCGAACTCGCCACTTTGCGGGTCAGCTGCCGTGTGCCATAAGCACTGCTGTGATTGAAGCGACATTTTGATTCTCGGGAGCATATTGTGAAGCAGAAAAAAAACGCTAATTGGGAACCTCTATTGGTGTTTTCTATAGATATTCTAATAAACTCCGGAGCTTAAAACTTTAACTTTCACTTTCACGTTTATTTCTTAAAGACCCCACCAGGCGGTATTACATAAGGGGTGGGTTACAATATATACAACAGGTTGAACGCTTTCTTATATGGTATATTGTGCCGTGATTGCTACAATGAAGGCAGTAGGGCTTGAGTTAGCGATTTCTTGTGCAAGGCCGGTCCAGTCCTTGGCAGCTGACAGATGACAAAAATGACTGTGCGAGCATGAGGACGGGCAACGTTTAAGGGGTGACCAATGCGGTAGGATATGCGTGATGGTGGCAAAATATACGGTGCTTGATTTAAGACGCTGTGGTAGAATTTATGAAATAATGATAAACTAGCAATGTGGCGTCGATTAGAAAGTGTTTGTAAACCGGATTCCGATTTCAAGGATGTTACACTGATATCGCATGAAAAGGCGGAATAAATGAAACGAATGGCACGATTCTGAAAAGCCTCAAGGGCGTTTGTGAGAAATATCTGGCGAGGATCCCAAATGGCTGATGCGTACTCTAGTTTGGGCCGTATTAGTGTTTTGTAAGCAAGTAACTTGACATGCTGTGAAGCGCTTGTAAATGTCGTCTTAAAAACCCAAATGTTTTGTTAGATGATGCAATAACGTTGTTCACATGCGCACCCCAGTCGAGATTATTCGATATGGTCACACCTAAGTATTTATATTGGCATACAGTCTCTAGTTGCTGGTTTGCTATTTCATATTTGAATTTTAGCGGGTTAGGACTGCGAGAAAACGACATTGTTTTGCATTTACCAGTATTTAAAATCATTAACCAGCGTTGACACCAGTCTTAATGCTGTGCAAGTCCTGTTGAAGAGCAGACTTGTCAGTAATGTTAACAACTGAACGATAAATAACGCAATCATCGGCAAACATGCGGATTTTGCTAGTAACATGCAATGTAAAACACAACATTTAAGGAACTTATTTAATATTTATATTGATCAGTAAAGATATTTCACATACAATAATCGTTCAAATTGCAAGAAACAAATAATTGAGCAGGTTCATGGTCTTTGAACACAAAGCGAAATCAGCAACATGTGTTTAAAGCGTCTGTTTGCAGTTCGGATTTTTTTTATTGTGGCGCCGATGAGAACATCATTCATCACATCGGCGGCAATGAGCATGCTTTTGTTCTACAAAAAAAATTACAATGTTGAAAGTCGACAAAAAGGAACCGCTATTGTCACCCAACAGCGGTGTGGTCAATCTACTCGTAGAACAAGAAATCGTCGCAGGTAAACTTATTGTACTTACAAACAACCATCTATAACTTGAAATTCTATTTTACACATTTGAGGCAGCTTAATCTTAAACTGCGCCACAGACTAATATTTGCTTTCGTTTTTCTCTCACGCGTTCAAATAGGTGCGCGAGGACGCTGCCGGCGGTGTGTTCACTTGTCTGCAGAATCCGTGCTTGCCTGCAAAGGGCGGATAAATGCGAGCATGGCGTTCCCACCACTCATAAAAACAAGAAAAAAGTGTGTGCGTGCCCTAAATGACTACTAAAGTATTCGTTTTATTAGTAAAACAAACTCGATGAAGCTTTGAAAAACCGCACATGGTTTCAGTTTTCGACTTCCAATGATGGTACAATTATGATCGCCTCCACCGACCAGTATTGTAGGCATTCATCCCACCCATGAAAGGAGAACAAACATAAACCGAAAAGTCCTATTTTAAAAATGTCTACATACTTTCCAGCGAAACCGCTGCAAGGTTAGACATTTCAGATGGTACGCTTTTCACAGCGGCACAAAATACAAAAGCAGTGAAGAACGGTAGACAATCCCTTTAAAGTACCAGTACTTGCGGCAGAATATCTGCGGAGGCAACAGAGCTGAGCGAGAAATTGCAAAACTAGCAAAAATCACGTGTGGCTATTACTATGTCATCATTTTAAATTTTGGTACGAGTCCAACGTGTTTTTTTATATTTTGCCAAATAGGCATTGAAAATTTCAAGACCAGAGTAAGCTAGATGAGCTATGTACCTAAAGTACCAATTCTTGTGGCATAAATAGGGTAAAAGGAAATAACATGCCCTTTGTATATGTAATCAGCATGATATCAAACTAATCACACACACACACAAAAATACTTTCCCATAATAGTCTGTTCGACATATGCGAGCATGCAGCTCAATCGGATATGTATCGACAATGTCAGCGCACATAACAGTGTCAATATGCTAGTGTAGAGCTAATATACCAGCTGCATATACTAGGCGATCGTATAGAGCACAATTTCTAAAGGTGGTTTCCACGGAACCTTGGAGTCCCGCAGGGCCCTCCTCGGGGTTCCGCGAGCCACTGATAAATTTTCTCTGCTTCTACACTCACTAAGTCACTTAGATGGCAAACCTGAGGTGCCATCGTTTTAAGGGACCTCCGTTACTCGCTCATCCGAGTGTTAAGCACATCTTAGTGCATAATAGAAACGCTCTAGAGGCGCAATGATTCCTGATAGTAGCATGTAGCCAGCCAGGCTTCGAAAACGGGCCTCACAGTTAAGCCATTGGTCACTCGGATGGTCGGCCGGTCATCCACGACAGAGCGTTACGTCCCAATTATGTTAACTTCTATATATTCAGAGCAGCTTGATCAGAGTGGTTTAGGTGGTCCGACAAACCACAGTACTGAACCTCTACCGATCCAGTACTAGTGATTGTGAATACAATAAATGCAAAACCTATGACACCGTGAACTAGTAGTGTAGTTAGAAAGTCCCGCTTATCCCCACAGAGGTCATGGACCTCCCTTTCTTTCTTGTTTTTTTTTAAATAAAGGACATTTTTTTTCAATAAAGGACGTTTTTTTCCATTCTTTCACTGCTGCTTGTGTTGTCAACTTTATCTTCACACCTTAGCGGCAAACTTCACCTTTCTGGTGGCCAGCGCGGTCAACAAAACAACGAGCTGCACAGTTGCAGATGAATCAGTTTGGCCTTCATTGCCGAAATCACAGCCACCTGCAAATCCCAAGCGCACATCGACAGTCACATCACTCCAGCCAGCCGCTGACAAGCTGCCTGAGGAGGACACAGAAGTCATCAGAATGTTCCGAACACTGCTGGATGCCATGCGAAAGCTGTGCAGCAGCCTGAAGTCTCCACTCGCTCAGAGTGCACTACAAGTATTGGATGCTCTAAGTCCAGTATTTGCAAGTCTCCAGTAGCAACCATGGCTCGACCAATTTTCTCCTTCCGCAACGAGGTCCGACAAGCGTCGATAATGCAGTGGAACGCGAGAGGCCTGAGATCCCGCATCTCTTCGTTCCGTCAGTATATGTTCATGAATCGTATTCCTATGATAGTTATATGTGAACCAAACGTGCAACAACCTCCTAAACTATCAGGGTATGAATCTTTCGTTTCTTCAACGTGCGAGGAACGCAGCAAGGTGGTTGTTTACATTCGCACAGATTTCACTTATGTGCATCATGCAGTTCAACCGCATGATGACAATCAATATGTCTGCTTACGTGTTAAAAAGGAAAAAGTGTCATTCACAATCATTGGTGTCTACATATCACCATCCGGACGATTTGAACAAGACCGACTACGAGACATACTGACAACAACTACGGGCCCGTGGGTTATAACTGGAGACTTCAACGCACATCACCTAATCTGGGGTAGTTCGACGATCAACGCTAAAGGAAGAAACCTCGTGTCATTCGCTTCCAAGCATGACCTATGTTTCTTAAATGATGGCAGTCCTACATACCTGCGGGGCCTTACGTACAGCAGTTGCCTCGATTTGACTCTGGTATCCAGAAACTTCCGGTCGCAAGTGCACTGGTTTTCAGACATCGAAACGCATGGGAGTAACCACATTCCAACTTATATGCGAATAAGGGGTCTTACTAACTCCTTTCCTAAGACCACAATACGAAGAATTGATTGGTTCAAGTTTCAGCGACTCATGGAAAATACATGCCGTGAAGACCCTGACCAGAACTTGGAGGATGTCATCAAAGAGGCAATGAGGGAAGCTTCCTGTCTCCTCCCGTTCACCGGCAAGCGTTCAGATTTCGACGTTGAACTGGAAAAACTGTGCGCGCTTCGCCGAAGGGCAGAAAGAAGATACAGGCGGACGAAAGCAATATGCGACTTGAGGCTGGCACGACGCATACAGAAAAAAGTCCAACGACGTTTAGACAAACTTGCACAGGAACGCTGGAAATCATTCTGCGAATCATTGGATCCCCGAAAGCCGTTGTCCCGCATCTGGAGCACTATTCGTGGCCTGCGCTCGGCTCCCCAACAAAGACATCCTTTCATGGCTTTAGCCCTACATTCAGGCCACACCCAACTTGAAGTGGCAAATGAGTTTTGTACGCGAATCGCCGGTGTGTCCGCCTTGTCTGCTGGCACCATTAGGAGTGTTATCCCTGAACCCCGCATCTACGAAATGGACAATCTTTTCACTATAGAAGAACTTGACGCATCTTTGGCGGCTTCCCGACGATCATCTTCACCAGGACCCGATGGCATCACCTACGCCGCTCTAGCCAACCTTCAACAGGAGGCAAGGGGACAGTTGTTAAGCTATTACAACCACTCATGGCTGGCGGGCAATGTTCCCCAGGATTGGAAGATAAGTAGACTTGTGCCACTACTCAAAGCAGGAAAGTCACCATTTGATTTGACATCATTTCGCCCTGTTGCCCTCGCAAGTTGCGTAGGAAAAGTCATGGAAAGGATGATACTTACACGCCTAGAATGGTACCTTGAGCGGTACAACGTATACCCAAACTGCATGACGGGTTTTCGGCGAGGTAGATCATCTCTTGACAACGTGATTGATCTCACAACATTTATCCAGCAACAGAAGAGCCTCAAGCGCATACCACTGGCACTCTTCCTCGACGTCAAAGGGGCTTATGATAACGTAACACATAAAGCCATCCTAGACTCGTTGGAAGCTGTTGGAATCGGTGGTCGGATGTTCCAATGGATCCAGGATTATTTGACAAGAAGGTCCTTTTTTGTACAAACCTCAGATGGACCTACCACCAATTACTATATTTCCCGTGGCGTCCCTCAGGGCGCCGTATTAAGTCCCACTTTATTTAACCTCGTGATGGTAGGACTTCGTGAAATTTTGCCAAGTACCATCCTCATATCCATATATGCTGACGATATTTGTCTATGGACTTCGGCTGTAACTCGTCTACAAGTACGTGCAAGAGTCCAGCAGGCTGCCACCTTGACATGCTCATATCTCCGCAAGCAAGGTCTTTCCGTCTCTACGGAGAAATGTGCATTGGTTGCGTTTACCCGCAGAGCTATGACACAATACCCCGTTACCATCAATGGACAAAATATTCCATACCAGAAGAACCATCGCTTCCTGGGTGTGATCATTGACCGGGACCTTTCGTGGAGTGCCCACTGCAATTACCTGAAGAGAAGGCTAACTTCCATTGTCCATATAATGCGGTTCCTCTGCGGAAAATCTTGGGGCGCATCTATAAGGTCAATGATGCAGCTATACAGAGCACTGTTTCTGGGATTTTTGCGCTACAGCTTGCCGTTACTGGCAAGTACGTGCAAGACGAACATCCGCACTCTCGAAAGTCTACAAGGACAAGCACTACGCGTGTGCTTAGGATTGCCGCGATGCACCTCAACCTACGGGGCAATTATGATCGCAAGAGAGCATCCAATTCGAACATACATCACCACTGACAATTTGAGAGCCCACATAAGACACCTCTGCCGAGTTCCTGGTCACCATGTTGCAGTGTTGCCACTTCAAAGACCACACGCGATCTTTTCAAAGATTATTTCTGCCCATAGAGAATGCCTCCCTTTTGGCTTCACTCCCGCAACAAGACCAGCGTCACCCCCGTGGTGCCTACAACAACCACAGGTGTGCCTCACTATTCCGGGAATAACGAACAAGAGCCATCATTCAACAGTGGTTCTACGACAGGTGACATTGTCGCTACTCAACGAAAAATACGGCCAGAGGACCCACATTTACACCGATGGATCGGTCTCGGCTGACAGCTCCACAGGTGCTGTTGTCATCCCGGCGTACCAGGTCACTATAAAGCTCAAACTGTCGCATAGGACAACATCCACAGCAGCGGAGCTTGCCGCCTTACGTGCTGCTATACTTTATATTGCGGAGGCCCGACCTCAAAAATGGGCTGTGTTCTGTGACTCCAAGGCATCCCTTCAGAGCTTGCAATCAGCTTTACGACAGCGGGAGCACCAACAACTAGTGAATGAAATAAGAGAAGTGATTCACGAAGTTTTATCGAAAGGACATGACTTGGTGTTCCAGTGGTTACCGGGACATTGTGGTATTGTCGGTAATGACCTTGCTGATAATGCTGCCCGATCCGCCCACGCGGACGCCCAGACAACCCCAATTCCATTGTCGAGAACCGACGCTGCAAGGGGCCTTCACTCGTTCGCTAACACCATGTCGGAAACTTGGCTGAGTGACCCCAGTGTCAGGAACCGCCGCCTACACAAATTGGACCCATCGAGAAAGCTTCAAGTTCCATCGGACCTCTCCCGCCAGGATGCAACTTTACTGTGCCGCCTGTGGTTAGGAGTAGCTTTTACAAAGGCGTACTCCTTTCGCATAGGAATGGCGGATAGCTGCCGATGTGAATCGTGCGACACTGACGAGACAATAGAACATCTACTGTGTTCATGTGAACGTTTTGCGAGCGAACGCAATTTGCTACGCGAAACGTTGGAGACACTAGACAGTAGACCTTTTTCCGAAGAGAAGATACTTGGCTCATGGCTCTACGCGTCGCTGGCCAGCAAAGCGACGCGGGCACTGCTAAGTTTTCTGAAGACGACCGGACTACGCGACCGCTTATAAGCGTGCAATGGACAAGGTCCCACCAACATACACGTTGCCCTTCACTTCTCTCTCTCTTCTCCTTTAATCCCCTCACCCCTTCCCCCAGTGCAGGGTAGCAAACCGGACGTGCGTCTGGTTGACCTCCCTGCCTTTCATTTCTTCCCTTCCTCCTCCTCCTCCTCAGCTTTCTGGTTCAGAAATCTTTACTCCTCTGTGACATGCCTTAGCTTTATCTTGCGTAATTCTTCTTGTGACGGCGGAGCACTTAAAGGGCCAGCTTTCGTCCGTCCATCCGCCTCATGTGGCGTGATTACGCTTGCTCTAACGCCCTCAGCGCAGACCATAACAATATTATAGATGATCAACACTGGGTGGAAACGAACAAACAAGGTTCGAAGCAATATAGCTACCAGAACTAGCCAGAAGTTTATCGAAGTATTAACTCAAAATTGTCAAAAACGCGTTCCGGACACATAAGGCTGACTGTGGCGGGTTGTGAAAGAAGGCGCCACCACTTCGCTGAGCAATAAGGTTTCTAAAAAAGTTACAGCTTTGCCGCAAAGGCGAAACAATGAACGCGATAGCAACAAATTCGAAGGTCATGCGCACAATGGAAAACTGATGCAAACATGCCCCCCGTTTCTCACGCACAAATAATGCACGAAACGTACTCAAAGGTACATGTTAACGCGAATAAGCGTCTCAGTTGCTACTTCGCTGTGTCTGAAAAGCGCGCTCTTTTCGCAAACGGAGACTGTGAACGATTGCACTGACCTTTGTGCGCCCGGTAACTACAACGGAATCGTTCTGACGAAACCCGAAAGCTAGCCAAGACGCACGATCCTCCCCAACTGGAGATAAGGGCGCGCGAGCGAGCGTCCACCTTCTCTCTGCAAGGCAAAGTACGCGTAGCAGCGGAAAGCGCGCGCCGCGGCGCGCTCAAAGCGCCAAGTTGCAGCTGGTAATGCTGAAAACACCACAGCCCCCCCCCCCCCTCCTCAAGATGCCCGTCCCCAGCGGTAAGTGGTAAATATAAATAGATTGTTGTTTGAACGTTGAAGGGCGTGTTTCTCCATCGCTCAGTGGTTAACGCATCGCATTCACTCACGGCTCAGAGATTCAGAGGTTCCACATTCTATTCCGCGCGTCGGCGTCTTTTTCCGGATTTTTTCTTGCGTTTACATATATGTATGTATGTATGTATGTATGTATGTATGTATGTATGTATGTATGTTCGTGTGTATGTGTGTATGTATGTATGTTCGTGTGTATGTATGTATGTATGTATGTATGTATGTATGTATGTATGTATGTTCGTGTGTATGTGTGTGTGTGTGTATGTATGTATGTATGTATGTATGTATGTATGTATGTATGTATGTATGTATGTATGTATGTATGTATGTATGTGTATGTGCGTGTGCGTGTGTGTGTGCGTGTGTATGTGTGCGTGCGTGTGTGTGTGCGTGTATGTGTGCGTGCGTGTGCGCGTGTGCGTGTGCGTGTGCGTGCGCGTGCGCGTGCGCGTGTGTGTGTGTGTGTGTGTGAAAACTAATGTAGCGCAGACCGCCATAGAGCCTGTATATTAACTCTGTGTCAACCACACGTCTTCGCGTTTGCCTCGTCTCTCAGCAGCTGCAGCAGCGCCCCTACATCGTCCACCAAGAAACTACGGGCCCATGCACACCCTCTCTCGGCGCACAGGGAAAGGTAAGCCAGTGCAGCACCTCCTCCTCACTGGTGTCGTCATGGGAGCAAAAGAAACCATGTTACCGTGGACAGACAAGAAGGTTCTTGCACCAGCAATTCTACGAAGCACAGGGAAAAGGAGGACCCTGCAGGGGGACACTAATAGCGCCACCTTAGTCATTTTAGGGGCTTTAGCTGAGCGAACGAATGTACTTTTCCCTAGTGCTTGCCAGCTCGGCATGGCGCTGTAGTAACCGTATGCGACGTCTATATCAACAGCCTTAAGAAGCCGGAAGTCAATAACGAGCAGAAAAGGATGTGCAATGCCGCACACTCAGGTACTACTCGCTCCGGGGCAGCCCTGCATGCTTACCTCGAACACTGACGTCACCGACGCTTTAGCAAACGGAGCAGTGGGAACTCTTACGAACGGGAATCGCTGGGCACCCGTGCAGCGCACTTCCTCATGTTTTACCGGGTGAAGCGGCCGTAATTTTTTTTTACTGCGATAGCCTTGCCTCTAAGGCATAATTCTGATGTGTATTATGTATATCTATACTGTGTATAAACCGAATTTGTCGTGACGTATCCAGCGACACAGTCCGTTCCGCTCATTGCTGGATAACGAGCAGTTTGCGACTGAACGGTGATTTCAGCTAGCCGGTAACGATTTATTATAAACGTGAAAAGTTGGGCGCAGTACATGAAAGGGACTGGAGAAAAGAACGACAACATAGGCGCGCAACTTGCAACTGCAAGTTTATTGAAGAGGCCGCACATATATAGCTTGCAAAATTAAGACATGGTACAGTTTAAACTATAGCCTAAGAAAAAACATAATGAATATTTCCTTTGCACAAAAAAAAATCATGAAAGCACATACTAACAAAAAATGTCAAAAAAATAACTAGAAAGCCGCGGGAGAGGGTTGATGAGAACCAAAAAGTTTAGTGCAGCGTGTTCCGAGTACTCCTTTTTTGATATGGCTATAAACGGGTGGCTAACACGCCTTTCCCCTCCTCTCTTGATGTGGAGAGCTTCGATTAATTTGTGGGTGTTTTTACGTAGGTGCCTATATATATAACGGTTGCATTAACAAAAAAAGGGTGAGCAGCCACACGAGGTGCAATGATGCAATGTCTCCTGTGCCTGGAACGAGAGCCGCGGACGCGCTGCGCTATATCCTCTGATTTTATACCTTCCCCCTAAGTATATACGAACGCCTCTGGCGGCCACCCCTTGCGAACACAGCGATGCACTCAGAGTTGTCTCCGAGCAGCTGTGATGTCACGTGACAAAGCTGTACGGTAATGTCACGTGACTGAGCGGTACGGTAATGTCACGTGACTGAGCGGTACGGAGGCGAGCGTTCGCAACACGCGGCGGGAGACATGGCTTCCGAGATCGCGTGCTGGCATGAACCTCCCGATTGAAAAGAGAGCGACGTTACAGGCATACTTTTTGTATGAGGCGTTAGCTGTACCTAGAAAGAGTCTTCCCTTGACGCCACTGTTCTGTTATGCACCAGCAAACAAATATTTAGGCAACGGCCAGTTTGGCCCACGTATACACGGCCACATGAAAGTGGTATCAGGTACACTACGCATTTCGCACATTGTATAAAAGGCGAGCTTACCTAACACTTCTTTTTTTTTCTACCTACTTCGCTTTGGCTGCTTTCTGACTACTTTACTACGTGCATTATTAAGTCTGTTTGGAGCCAAGAAAACCACCTTGACATCGAAACAACCGGTCACATTTTTTAACTCATGGGACATTTTATGAATGCAAGGAATGCCTTCGTGTTTCGATGCTTGAAACTTACCATTTACTTTTTTTTGTGCTCCCCTCCCCCAATCTGAGCACAAAGTGGGCCGTTCACACCCACTTCGTAGTCTTCATAAAAAGGCTTTACAAAAGCAATTGATCTATTAATTTATTCAAGTGGTGCCTTTGATGGTGTCGCTTTAGCACTTCATGCAAATGTTGCAACAAGCACGCAAGAGCTGGAAAAAAATGGCAGCATATCCACGGAGTGAATGATGGAGAGTGGGGCGAAGCATTCGTTTGTCCATGCGTCCGTCTGTGTGACCATCCATGCGTCTGTTCGTGCGCCCGTCCGTGCGTTCATTCATGATTCCGCCCCTGCGTCCGTTCATGCGTCCATCCATGCATCTGTCTGTGTGTCCGTTCGTCCATCTATTCAACACTCCAAGTCCCACCATCTCGCATCTTTTTATCATATATTCCCCATATAGAAGCACCGCTATTCAGTGGACATTCCAAGGACTAAACGAGAGGTGGCACACGCACACTTTCTTACGGTTTGCGCTTCGGGTCTACTTCCCACCTTCAACCACCTTGAGTTCATGGCATATACTAGTTCACTGTATTCATGGCACTGCGCCCCAATGCTCGCTAAACCTTTCTAAACCCAAAGAGGTTACGCCCAGCGAGTATAACGTAGCAACCTTTTCCAGTCAGATAGTGCTCAATGTACATGCCAGTGGCTGCTAATGTGAAATGAGAGACAGGAGTATTCAGCTTTTAATTCCTTACGTCTCGCGCTTCGTATCTGCTTCCCCCCTTTAACCACCTCGAATTCATTCATGGTATATACTAGTTCATTGTATTCATGGCCCTGCGGCTGAACGCTCGCTAAACCTTTCTAAAACTAAGGAGGTTACACCCAGCGAATATAATGTAGCAACCCTTTCTTGTCCGATAGTGCTCAATGTACATGCCAATGGCTGCTAATGGGGATCGCAGCGTGCGCGTTGACTAAAAGCCGAATGCTCCTGTCTCTCATTCCCCATTAGCAGCCATTGGAATGTACATTGAGCACATTTTTATTGTTAAACAACGCACAGGAGAAATCTCTCACCGGCACCACCTTGGAGGTCAAATGTTATACCTATTTCGGGTATGTGCCACTGGTGGTTACGTACTACGAGGGACGCACAAGCCACGCCATAAGGAGCTTCGCACCTAAAAAAATTTCTGGGCCACAGTAGGGGTCGAACACAGGTTGTTCGGGTTTGAGTGGGAATCGAAACAGGGCCGCTCGCGCTGCAAGCAGTCGTTCTCCCACGCAGCTGTGCGTCTGCTTGCGAATACAATGAAAATAACTTCCTCTGCTTAAGAATGCTGTGAAAGTGACACGTGCTCTACAAACACACGCGTCATGTACACATGCTTCACAATACAAGATGAACTATGGTAGTAATAAAGCGTGGTACAAGCGCCCATTCTAACCAGGCGTCAAAACATGTGATTATCATAATGACTTGGCGTTTTAAAGCCGGTAACCCACTACTAAAGCCACACACGCTACTGGGCCTGTTTTCTTAACAATGGGTGCAAAGCAAGCTCGAAAAGAGTTCATGCATCAAATGTTTGAAGTACGCATTAGCAACAGAAGATCACTATCGCGTTCAATTCCTAAAGGCGAAGCTTTAGTGTCTCCTTTTTTTTTTCGCAGTAATAAAAGGCGTCCTCAGTTTAGCAGGCCTGTTTTTCTACACAGACAAATTTCCTTGTATATTTCCGGTAAGCTATTCTTTGCCGGGAGCTATAGCGAGACAACGTGAGGCTTTGGGCAAATATTCCCGCAGAATACTTCGTGTTAGAGACTATTTCAAGAGCCCTTGAGGGATCAGGATCTATGTCATGCTGTCTTTTTTTTTTCTTTTTCTGGTCGTTATATATGGTCGGTATATTGACCCCGTCTTCTGTCCGCCTAAGACCTCGACCTTTCCATAGCAAGCCATTAAGAGCTGAACAGAACAGAAATGCTCCAACTTTTTAGCACGTTTTATTTCAAAAAATATGATCATGTAATCATTAAAATGACATTTGTCAAGACGATTATCAGTTCCTCTGTCTTCACCGCGAACTGCCAGGACAATGGGTAGAATCAAGAAACATGTGGGAATGTCGGACCCGCAATGATAAAAGGATAGATACTTGATATTCTCACTTAGGTTTTGTCAGACCTGTTATCGCATTTCTGTCTCTACACAATATGCGCTCGTGATATCTGGTTGTTCGCGCAATGTCTAATATGTAGCCGCATGTGGAAAGACAAGTTCATACTATCTGCGTGTGCACGTGGAGTAGCTTGTTTTTGAGCTTGAGTACACTTGTCTCAGGGTAATATATAGAGTGAACGATTATGCTCCCATAAATAGAGGTAAGTCCGATACGCACATCGCTCGATTCATTGAATAGAGCTTCCGCTGTCACACTTCTTAGTATACATTGACGTTCAGGGCGCAATTCGCTTCAGAGAAAGAAAGAGCTAGGGACTTGAGTTGATCAGAAAGCATTTCACATGCACTCGCTCACTGACCAACCACCTAAGCTAATATAATAACGACCATCGCGGATGGGGGTGTAAACACCACGGGGAGGAACGCCTATAGGAGAGAAAAAGGAAAGGCATCGTAGGTTATCAGACGCTCCCTGCGTCAGCGTTGCGAGGAAAGGGAGAGGGGGAGTATCGGGGAGGAGAGATAGGGTGTGGACACGCATGATGCGCAGTAAGGACGGTCACGCCGCACACCGGATTGAGCTCGACTCTAAGCTGCTTCGCGTCTAATAAGCTCCTCGCAGATGTCACTGACGTTGTAGGTGTGGCCGCTAAAGCATCCCGGCACCAGCGGGTATACAGAAACGCGTGAAAGTTGAGACGCTCGAATGCATATTCTTATGCACTGTTTTTCAATAAATGATCCCCCCACGATGGTGGGTTTGTCGGCGACCAGTCGTATCTCTTGTGGCACTCTGATCTTTCATCGACGTCGCTTGTCATTTAACGTTGCCACAGTTCATTGTTGCCTGGATGTGATCATGACCGTCGTAGTTGCATGACGTACATGACGGTCCGATTCCCAGCAGAAAAAAAGTAAGGAAGGAACATAGCATAATGAGAAATAAGTGATTGATTTGATTGATATGTGGGGTTTAACGTCCCAAAACCACCATATGATTATGAGAGACGCCGTAGTGGAAGGCTCCGGAAATTTCGACCACCTGGGGTTCTTTAACAGGCACCCAAATCTGAGCACACGGGCCTACAACATTTTCGCCTCCATTGGAAATGCAGCCGCCACAGCCGGGATGGCATAATGAGAAAGAAAGAAAGAAAGAAAGAAAGAAAGAAAGAAAGAAAGAAAGAAAGAAAGAAAGAAAGAAAGAAAGAAAGAAAGAAAGAAAGAAAGAAAGAAAGAAAGAAAGAAAGAAAGAAAGAAACGTAGTACGTCAGGAAAGCGCATGCCAACCATCGCTTGTCTCTCTTTTCCCCACGGAGTAAATGGTCCAGAATTGTTCTTCTATGTATACTTGCAACGTTTGTTGTTACGGAAATATGTGCTATAAAATATATAAAACGTATTTTAGTGACATATATGCGTTTAAGCGACCCAACTATATCATCATCAGCAGCAGCAGCAGCCTTACTACGTCCACTGCAGGACAAAGGCCTCTCCCATGTTCCGCCAGTCAACCCAGTCCTGTGCTTGCTGCTGCCAATTTATACCCGCAAACTTCTTAATCTCATCTGCCCACCTAACCTTCTGTCTCCCCCTAACCTGCTTTCCTTCTCTGGGAATCCAGTTAGTTACCCTTAACGACCAGCGGTTATCCTGTCTACGAGCTACATGCCCGGCCCTTGTCCATTTCTTCTTCATGATTTCAGCTATGATATCCTTAACCCCCGTTTGTTCCCTAATCCACTCTGCTCTCTTCTTGTCTCTTAAGGTTACACCTACCATTTTTCTTTGCATTGCTCGCTGCGTCGTTCTCAATTTAAGCTAAGCCCTCTTTGTAAGTCTCAAGGTTTCTGCTCCGTAGCTAAGTGCCGGCAAGATACAGCTGTTATATATCTTTCTCTTGAGGGATAGTGGCAATCTACCTGTCATAATTTGAGAGTGCTTGCCAAATGTGCTCCACCCCATTCTTATTCTTCTAGTTACTTCAATCTCGTGGTTCGGCTCCGCGGTTATTACCTGCCCTAAGTAGACATAGTCTTTTACAACTTGAAGTGCACTATTACCTATCTCGAAGCGTTGCTCTTTTCCGAGGTTGTTGTACATTACTTTCGTTTTCTGCAGATTCATTCTAAGACCTACCTTTCTGCTCTCCTTGTCTAACTCCGTAATCATGAGTTGCAATTCGTCGCCTGATTTACTCAGCAATGCAATATCATCGGCAAAGCGCAGGTTACTAAGGTACTCTCCATTAACTCTTATCCCTAACTGTTCCCATTCTAGGCTTCTGAAAACGTCCTGTAAGCACGCAGTGAATAGCATTGAGGAGATTGTGTCCCCCTGCCTTACACCCTTCTTGATTGGTATTCTGTTGCTTTCTTTATAAAGCACTATGGTAGCAGTTGATCCCCTGTAGATTTCTTCCAGGATGTTTATATATACTTCACCGACGCCCTGATTCCGCAGTGTCTGCATGACGGCTGATATTTTACTGAATCAAATGCCTTCTCGTAATCTATGAAGGCTATGTATAGTGGTTGGTTATATTCTGAGTATTTATCTATTACCCAATTGATAGTATAAATGTGGTCGATTGTTCAGTAGCCTGTTCGAAATCCTGCTTGTTTCTTTGGTTGATTGAATTCTAATGTTTTCTTTACTCTGTTAGCAATTACTTTTGTAAATAGCTTGTATACTACAGAGAGCAAGCTAATCGGCCTGTAATTCTTCAAGTCCTTGTCATCTCCTTTCTTATGTATTAAGATGATGTTAGCGTTCTTGTTGAGAAAAAGTTTATTTACAGCATGTACAGAACACAAAGGCTTCATACCATTCCAGTAACAGGGCACGTATACACTTCTGCACATCTATATTTCACGACTAACATCACTACGTTACAGTGAAGACATTTGCTCTAATATGCATGATTATGTTGGCATACATGTACACAAAAATTCAATGTGATATCACTATACAAGGGTATAACGATACAGACTCTGGTACCCTTCCCGTCAGGAGACACCTCGTAAACAGGGTGGCTAGTTTTTCTAACACAATCTGTTCTCAATCTTTCAGCAGATCTGATGTTACCTGATCCTCACCAGCAGCTTTGCCTCTTTGCATGCTCTCCAAAGCTTTTCTGACTTTTTCTATCATTACTAGTGGGGTGTCATCTGGGCTACTGCTAGTTCTTATATAGTATTAAAGTCATGGTGTTCCCGGCTACTGCACAGGTCTCTGTAAAACTCCTCCGCTATTTTAACTATCGTATCCATATTGGTAGTTATTTTGCCTTCTTTGTCCCTTAGTGAATACATCCCCAAATATATATCAGCACCATATAATACTGCCGTCCAGCGTGGCGCATACACATGCTCAAACGCGACGACTATACCCCGCACTTCCCGACAACCGACGCCTCGCGTCCAATGGACGTGCAATGCGCGCGCAGCTCGTTGGTCTTCGAGCGGGCGACATTCCTTCACGGGCGACTGCATGGCCGGTGTGGATCGCGGTGCAATAGTGCACTCCTAATGAGGAATGAAATGCGCTACTGCTGGTATACTGCTAGTGCCGTAAAGGTACGTGCAGCGCATTCCGACCTTGAGGCCAGTTCCGCTAAGTCCTCTACGGACGTGCTTAACTACCTTTTACCAGATGTGTACGTGATAGAAGCAACACGTCGACGTTTCCCAGCGAGAAATAAATTTAACCAGCACACCTTCAGTCAGGTACGCTTCCTGATGCGGCTCAGTGGTATTCTGAGCGATATTTCATCCAAAAATACATGTGCTTATACCACGCAAGATTTCCTCGCAGTGCAGCTGGCATTTGGTTTACGTGTCACGCAAACTAGCAAAACTTCCTATGGATGCAATGGCTAAAACAAGGAACTGTAGTTGGCAATGCGTGTTTTTCATAGTGTGAAGTTTTTCTTTAAATTAATACCCTACTGCAAACAAGGTGATAAAGCGGGGTCGTTGCAATATGCTGCTTTAAAAGAGAGAGAGAAAGAGAGAGAAGGATGTTTGAACTTTAATTGAAACAGAGGAAAATGGTTTCCTCGATTGCAGGAGGTAAGTGGCGGTTAATTACACGCAATATAGTTAAATGCCGAACACGCGGAGTAAATTAGAAAAGTAGAGAGATGGGGACAAAATACGGGTCTATCGCAAGTACAACAAACGAAAAACACAGCTTTATCTGCAGTCAATCATTCAAGAAGTATTTCTGTTTACACGTGTTTATCAACATGCATAATACTTCAGGTAACGTGCAAGTGCGTGATTATAGCTTACTTTTGTGCACCTTACGATGGCGTCAGCTCTAGAACATCTGACGGTTGTCTATTTGAAGGACCCCTGACACCAATTTTGGAAACTCCAGATGCTTGTGACGTGTGAGAGTCCTGCGTGCGGAAGCACTCCTGTGACAGGCGTTGCCTATAAGATAATTTAGTTTCGTTTTAAACAAAGGGTGCATGCTCGTCCGAGTATTCAGGTACAATCGACACTTTCTGTGGTTTGATGTAGACAGGCGATCCCCTCTGGACGTTGCAGAAATCAAGCCTGTAGTGTCGACGTCAGGAAACATTCGGGGGCACGCACACTAATCCGACTGGCACCCAGCGAGGACTATTGGTCGTCACCCATCTCACTCTGTTGTCGCGCTGCTCTTAAGCTGCATTCCCGACGTACGCCGGGAATGCTTTTTTTTTTTGAGTTTGACACGCTTGAAGCAGCCACATCATTTCGTTCTTCACCACCCAACAGTCCCCCTATTTGAAAATGGCGCGTTCAGCGTCAGCAAAGCTTAGCGAGCATAGTCTCACGCGCTGCCCCGCTGTGGGGCACTGCATGTTTCCTATGGTATTTAAGCAGGCGTTTCGAAATGACGCAAAATCGATGTGAATTGACGCTGCTAGCATTAATAATACGATGCGTTAGAGTAGTTACCATTCAATTCCGGCATTAGCAGACACCAAGCTACAAATTACAATAAATATAGCTACAAACAAGACTTTCGCTGTCAGGTGTCCTTTAAACAACGTACACGGTGTTTATACGATTGAATTGCCTGCTAAAGAGGCTATAGAACCTTTCCGAGGCTACACTGTATATCCGTAGCTAGTTATCATACTGCGCTTCTTTCAAGGCCGACAAAAGCACCTTGATTTTGCTTTCGACGCTGCATCAGCTTCGTTGAAACAGCAATTAACTCTTACTGGCATTTAATTACTTTGCTGGAGAGACGCGAGAATTCTAAGGCACTTTCCTTCCTCTTTAACTCCACCCATGTGCGCACATTGGAGCCAATTGTCTAGGACGAAAATAGTTGGTTTTCTCAACTCGCAATGACCTCCACATACCTGAGAAATTTTATCGTTAGTGTGGTAGCTTCGTATACCCGGATATTTTTACAGGTTCCAGTGTCTCTGGGTCCCATATTCGGAATGAAAAGCCATCCGCAAACTCAGAAACTATTCGAGACAAACACCAGCTACAAAACACAAGCAATTTCGGTCCTCACTTTTGTTTTTGCATAATAACTTCTCCGTTACTATAAAAGTAAAGAGAGAAATTGCACCGCAGATATCGCGGAGAACTCAAGGCATCTAGCATGTTTTTATCAACACTATTAACAAGAAAGAAAAATACGTTTAAGAACGAAAAACGGCATTTCTCTGCTGCTGGCGACGTATCTAGAAACGTGTTTTTCTTTACTTTTGCGCGTAGTTTTGTAATACCGAAGGCAAAAGCACAGTCAACGCACAACACTCAGTGACGTTGTCGAACCAGTCAAAACAGCGTCGGGTTACGTTAAACTAGCCACGAATACTAGCATGACGCTAACACGTTTCTTACGTAAGCTTCTTTTTTTTTTCGTCGTGGTCGGTTTACCACGCGTTCTCGTTGCGAAAGTACGTTGGCTTTCCGCGTGCACGCTTAGTTTCCGGGTGTTTTTTTTTTTCTAATTGCAATTTGCCTGGCAAGCTCCTTTTTTCACGGCGAAAATTGAGCGCTTCGCAAAGGATCTAAGCTATGCAGTTAATGGCGGCACAGGACACACTGACACTCATAAAAAAATTTTGGCGTCGCGTTTTTTTTTCTTTTTTTTCTTGCAATGTGTTGCTGAGTCATAACACGGCCCATCGTTTGCTGCAGCGCACGACAGTTAATTATTTACAGGCTTTTCATTATCAGCCAGTCTCAGTTGCTGTTCGAGACAGCTGCGAAAACGACACGCTGCCGGGTACAACTATCGCCACCTAGTGTGTGCAACGTTTGGCCACGTCGGCCCAAAGAACTGTGACGCACTTTCGCACGCTACGCATCGAGAAGTACGTTCGCACAAAAAAAAACGAGACAGCAGAGTCCCCAAACAAAACAAAATAACCTTCAACGCGTCCGCCGCGGACATGAACCCGCGCAGACCCCGAGCAAAGACGGCAACAAAAGAAATGACGATGACGTCATCATAACTTGTATTGACTGCAGCTTGTTGACGTGAGGAAACTGGGGGTCACCGTGGATCACATTGCTCGATCGCGCATGCGAAGTTCAAAATTCATGTAAAACACCTCCCACTCTATGTTCGCTATTGGCGAACCCTTTTCATAATCAATATAAGCTGCAACAAAGAGGCTTGTCCGTCTAGGGTTGCGGCTTATACAAAAGGCAATATTTCTTCGGCGCATGGCAAAGAATGACAGAAGATAAATTAGATAAATTACTAATCTGGTTTCACCTATTACAGTGTGTCTCCCAGCAATGTCTCAGCTCTGGTTTCTAAATAAAAGTTCGGTAGCATATGTTCCATCCTTTGTAACGCTTGAATCCGAAAGCTTGTTGCGCAGTTGCTATGCTGTCAGGTATCAACTTTAGTTTCTTGGCTTGGCTCTGTGATAGAGAACAGCACTTGCAAACGCGGCTCTTCCCTCCCCCCGAATGCGATTAGGAAAGAAATTTCTCGCAAGACACAGCGAAGAGCAGGGTGAAATCATGCTTTGAATTACTCTAACGTTCTCGATTAATTACCTCCTTACCCCACAATTGATTGATTGATTGATTGATTGATTGATTGATTGATTGATTGATTGATTGATTGATTGATTGATTGATTGATTGATTGATTGATTGATTGATTGATTGATTGATTGATTGATTGATTGATTGCGGACTTTGTCATCCTACGATTTTATTCGACAGGCAAATGGAAATGGTTACGGCTGAATTGTTACAAAAAAGCGTCTCAAATGACCAGTTCAACGCAACGCAACGGCATTCCGGTGATAGCCTTTCGTTAGTATTAATTATTACTGTCATACATAGTTCGTAGAAGTGGCATACAGAAGCCATACGCAGGGCTTATTCGAGGCAACTTCTCACGGCGAGCTGGCGACCGATGAAAACTTCCTCAGTTTCCCGATTTGGACCA
The DNA here is from genome assembly GCA_013436015.1 of Rhipicephalus annulatus. Classification (NCBI taxonomy): domain Eukaryota; kingdom Metazoa; phylum Arthropoda; class Arachnida; order Ixodida; family Ixodidae; genus Rhipicephalus; species Rhipicephalus annulatus. Next base: position 340,257 of record WOVY01012905.1, read on the forward strand.
ATTTTGTAAGTGCCCCCGCACATGGCATTTGCGCAGATCAGGTGTCAGGCCAAACTTACCACATGCATACTCGAGACAAAACGAGCATGCAGCTTCACTTATGCCCTCTAAAGAGAGAGGGAAAAAAATAATTTATTATGGAAATGGGCGGTGCGATCGTGAGCCTGGCGTCTGACGCAACGCCGGTGCTATAGCTTATCAAGACAGCCTCGCAGCCTTTGTCTTGATAGCAACATCCAAGTACCTACATCTCGCGATATTACATGCTTTAGATCGCATATGTAGATTGCCAAATCCGCGAAGCCGCGATAGAAACGCAGACAAATGGAAGGAAGATCTCACATTAGCAGCGTTCGCACCCAGCCTTGCAATCCGAGATGTAACGTCACATATCGAATTGCTGGAGCAATATATTATGTAACGTTTCCCGGAATACCAACACAAAAGACAAGGGGGAAGCCCTACATATTGCCTCTCATTACTCAAGGCATACTATATGCAATTACTTAAAAACGAAGTTCACCTAAATTCGCAATATGCGATTGTCTCATAACACCACGTTGCAAGACCTTCAAGGTGCTTTCACCTTGAAACTGGCTTCAGTTGTACTTCCATTGGATTCGTCATAAGCGCACCTGTAAACGTTCCTGACGCCACATGGTAGTTCTATCCGCGTTTGTTCTTACGAAAGCGTCCATGAATTTCATCATTAAAGAATAAAATAAAAGCGCTGGTGGGCTTCTAGATTTTTTTTCAAATTTACTTGAAGAAGGCGATCAGGTGATCCACGGGCATCGGCACTGAGAACTTGTACCGAGAGAAAGAAAAAAAAAATGGCAGCATATCCACGGAGTGAATGATGGGGAGTGGGGCGAAGCATTCGTCCGTCCATTCGTTCTTGCTTCCGTCCGTTCCTGCGTACGTCTGTGTAACCGTCCATGCCTCCATCCACCCGTCCGTGCGTGCATCTGTTCGTGCGTCCGTCCCTGCGTTCGTCCATGCATCCGCGCCTGCGTCCGTTCATGCGTCCATCCATGCATCTGTCTGTGTGTCCGTTCGTCCATCTATTCAGCACTCCAAGTACCACCATCTCGCATCTTTTCATCATATATTCTCCATATAGAAGCACCACCATCCAGCGGACATTTCAAGGACTAAACGGGAGGTGGCACATGCACACTTTCTTACGGCTTGCGCTTCGGGTTTACTTCCCACCTTTAACCACCTCGAGTTCATGGTATATACTAGTTCACTGTATTCATGGCTATGCGGCCCAACGCTCGCTAAACCTTTCTAAAACCAAGGAGGTTACACCCAGCGAGTATAACGTAGCAACCCTTTCTTGTCAGATCGTGCTCAATGAACATGCCAATAGCTACTAATGGGGATCGCAGCATGCGCGTTACCTAAAGGCCGAATGCTCCTCTCATTCCCCCTTAGCAGCCATTAACATGTGCACTGAGCACTATCTTTTATTTTTCAACAACGCACAGATGAAATCTCTCACCGGAACCACCCTGGAGGTCAATATCGTAAGGACCGCTATTTCGGGTATGTGCCACTGGTGGTTACGTACTACGAGGGACGCACAAGCCACGCCATAAGGAGCTTCGCCCCTAAAACGAAGGGGTAAAGCGGGGAGGTCAACTAAGGGAGTTAAGCAATAAACGTTTGCTCGATGAAGGTGATTGAAGATGAGGTCCTCTGTCCAAGGCTCCTATGTACCTTGATTGATATGTTGGGTTTAACGTCCCAAAACCACCATATGATTATGAGAGACGCCGTAGTGGAGGGCTCCGGAAATTTCGACCACTTGGAGTTCTTTAACGTGCACCCAAATCTGAGCACACGGGACTACAACATTTCCGCATCCATTGGGAATGGGCTCCTATGTGCCTCTAGCCCGTAATATGAACCCCGACCTCCATCCTGGCCGTAGACTAGCACGCGCCGGGGCCCTTCATACGCGACACTCCAATCGTCCTGGTGTTTTCTACGTGGACGTCTCGGGTCTCTCCCCCTCGGGTCACTTCACGGCGGCCGTGATTACAAAGGGCAAACACGTCGATGGCCTCTCCTTTCGAGCAGACACAGTAACGCACGCTGAAGAGGTTGCCATAGCTTAGGCCGCCTCTCACTCTGCCTCACGCACCATCCTGGCGGACTCGCGCTCGGCCTGTTCTCAGTACCTTCAGGGTTCCATTGCCCCACTGGCAGCTAGCCTACTACAGGCAGCCTCTTGGCGCTTTAACCCTCATCCCATTCGTATAGTCTGGACCTCAGGCCACTGGGGCCTGCCCAGCAACGAGGCGGCAAATGCCGCTGCCCGCGCTTCTCCTATCAGGGCTGTTGCCCCTCCATGTCCCGAGACGGAATCTGGCAACACCAACCAGACGCGCTTTCGCGAAATTTTGACTTATTACCGGGCTTCGCGCCGCCTCTTCCCCAACCCCGCACGCGGTCTGGAGAAAGCGGACGAATGACTGCTACGCCGCCTGCAGACGAACACCTTTATCAGTCCGGCGGTCGCCAGGCACTTTTTGCCGGAAATCAATGGCACCTGCTCGACCTGTCATGTCCTCGCCGACACATATCACATCGCAACATCGTGCCCAGTTAATCCCGTCCCGTTTCTACCTTGGCTGTGCAACGCTCCTTGGTGGAGCACGCACGGGCAGCTTCCAGCTCCACTGGCGTCCCGGAATACGGTCTGGCCGCTCTAGCACGCCAATGCGCCACGTCGGCACTCTCTAGTAAACTTTTTCTAAAATAAATGTTTTTTACCACCACCACCACCTATGTACAGTCTGCTTCACACTTAGACATAATCTCGTAACGCATGGCATCGCGATGCGGCCATGATGCGGCCCAGAGCGGCAGCAGCTCGCGCGTGCGCAGATGCTCGAGGGGCATTGTGCTGAACCGTGTCGTCGGCTACGGCGGCGCGCACTGGCTGCACTGTCAGGCAGCGGGCGAATTTCATCGTTGCTGCGGGAACTCCATGGGCCGCGTTATCTCATTGTGGCACAGTACGCCTCCCCACCCCGCCCAAAACGAGCGCCGTCATCACCGCCATTGGGGACATGACTGGGTATTAAGTGGAATTGTAAGCTTCACGCGTGAAGCTCAATACATGCGATTTACTACCCCCCCCCCATTGAGGCAGAGTTCAGCGGACTGTGTCTTATCTCGCTCAAGCCGTCACTCCGCACAACGCTGCGTACTCAATATGCGTAGAGAGAAACGAGGAAGATCCAATTGTGTGTAGCGACATAAGGACGTGACACAATGTGACACTAAGCAACGTGGTCGTGCCGCTGTCTCGCCACATTATTTGGACGCCCAAGCGAAGCGACGGCGGCTACAGTAACCAGAGCGCCAAATGCGTGAGCTCCCCAGCATGAGCAAAGGACAATTACGATGAATGTCAATGATGATGAGTCTACACTGTAGTGGGAACACCATGCCGAAGCATTATCGGACAGCGCACCATAATTCATCCTTTTTTTCAGAATTCAGCACCCAAACGACGGCAGCAACGTTACGTAAGGTAAGCCGGCGTTAGGCGCAATTCAGAAGATGCTAGTCGACGTCAGCCAAAATTAGACAACAGTGACCTACATTAGGCGACCTTTAGTCAGCAATAGCCGACCTTAGCCGTCATTCATCCCCACAGCCGTCGTCAATCAACGCTATCCTGCGTGACACTATGTGCGCCGCGGTGGTATACACCCTTTACGTCGCTCAGATTCCGACTCGAATGTCGCGGTTTCAATCCTGGCAACGGCGGTCGCATCACAATGGAGGGCAAACGACACGTGCCCATGTAAGGCGCGATGTGAACCCGTCACGGCGGTCTAGAAGTTATGGAACTAGACTTAACCGCAGTTCACGTGATCGAATTTCCCGGCGATGGAGGCGAAAATGCTTGACGCTCGAGTACGTTTATTTAGGTGCACGTCAAACAACACAAGGTGGTCGAAATTTCCGGAGCCTTCCGCTGCGGCGTCCCTCATATTCCTATTGCAGTTCTGTTACGTTAAATTCCGGGTACTATATTTTGTTATTGTGTGCAGTGTCAATGTACGTAGTACATATGGTCTAAACGTTGAAATAGCCCCGTTTATATATAGCTATACATATTTCCGAAGCAAGCACTATTGATACTGTCATCATCATCATTATCATCATCATCATCATCAGTCTGATTATCCCACTGCAGGACATAGGCCTCTCCCATGTTCCGCCTGTCAACTCGTCCCTGTGCTTGATGCTTCCACTTTATACCTGCAAACTTCCGAATCTCATCTACCCACTTAACTTTCTGTCTCCCCCTCACCCGCTTGCGTTCATCCAGTTAGTTGCCCTTAATTACCAGTGGTTATCCTACTTACGCGCCACGTGCCCGGCCCATGTCTATTTCCTCTTCTTGATTTGAACTATGATATCCTAAACCCCGGTTCGTTCTCTGACCAACTCTGATCTCTTCTTGTCTCTTAAACCTATCATTTTTTTTTTCATCCCTCGCTGTGTCTTCCTCAATTTAAGCTGAACCCTCTTTGCAAACCTCGAGGTTTCTGGTCGCAGTTCCCTTTGCAAATAGCTTATATACAACAGAGAGCAAGCTGATCGCTCTGTAATTCTTCAAGTCTTTGTCATCCCCTTTCTTATGAATTAAGATGGTGTTAGCGTTCTTCCAAAGTTCTGGTACCCTTTCCGTCATGAGACACTTCGTAAACAGGGTGACTACAGTTTTTATAACACATTCTATCCTCTGTCTTTCGGTAGATCTGATGTTATCTGACCCTCACCAACAAATTTACCTCTTTGCATTCTATCCAAAGCTATCTTGACTCCTATCATTGCTGGTAAGATTTCATCTGGATTCTGTAAAACTCTTCCACTACTTTAACTATCCTCTTCATATTGGTAGTTACTTTGCCTTCCTTGTCCCTTAGTGCATGCACACATCTGGTTTTTTTTCCCATTCCATAATGATACTCGTCAGATAATCATTCCTTGCGTCAACGCTAAGGCTGGTTTCCTCGATAAGAGCCGAGTATCTGTTCTGAAGCGAGACTCTGAATTCCTGTACTTTCCTACTCAGCGCTAATTCATTGATTGGCATTGAAGCCAATCAATCAACATATTGATATAAAAGTTACCAATTTTCTTCATCCCTTTCCCCTGTGCAGGGTATCATAATCAATGAACATATTGATATAAACGTTACCAATCTCCCTCATTCCTTTCCTCTGTGCAGAGTAGCATAACGGTTACGCCAAACTGATTAATATCCCTGCATTTTCTATTACTCTTCTTCCTTCCCTGAACACGGTAACCTATAAGTGCACATTCGTAATTTTGTCGTTTACTAAGCGAGCACAGTTTTGTGAGGTATGTGCTTCATAAACAGGCGGGTCATGCATCTGCTAATGAGCTCTTTCGCTCAGATCACCATGTTTTTTTTTATTGTTTCTTTCGCTATGGCGTTTCCTTTGTTCACTATTTCTCTATCTTTATGCCAAAATTTCACACGTGCTGTTCACGTGCGCTGACACGCTTGCGGAGTGATACAGTTTGATGACCGAACTGTTTGCGCAGCCTTGACCGCGTCACATCGCACTGCGCGAAACAGATTACGTAAACAGAGTCAGCTGACATCGTACGTAGCTTTCAGCAGCCATTCACTCCGGTCGATCAGCTCACACACCTCCCAGTCGTTTGATCGAGTAATCAGCGGCGTCGATGCCGCGTTTATTTTCCGGAGTATAGCGCAATCAGCCGGCGCAATGAATATCTGTGACCACGGCCCGACGCATAAGACAGACTTGTAATAATATGTATGTGATAGCATTGTAATAACAGCGATAAGTTGTTATCGGGGCTCAAGACCCGCTATTTCGGGCCCTGTTAACATTAGTGAGAAATGAAGGCCGGAGTTTCTTTTTGTGTCTATCTTATTTCTTGACCCTTCTGGCGCCAACTTTCTGGAATCAAAATGCCTGACAACGCTACATAACAAATGTAGCGTATAAGAATAGTCTTATTGCGACAAAGCAATGCAGGAAAGCTTAATGAAATCATGACTTTCAACTTTCTTTGATTATCATTACAATTATTATTATTATTATTATTATTATTATTATTATTATTATTATTATTATTATTATTATTATTATTATTATTATTATTGTTGTTGTTGTTGTTGTTGTTGTTATTATTCGTAGTAGTAGTAGTAGTAGTAGTAGTAGTAGTAGTAGTAGTAGTAGGGAAGGGCCCCGCCAATCTAATAACGGCGTTGCGGCTGACTTGCAGGCTACCCCTTTATGCTTCGGCCTGCGACGCCTTAAATGACTCTAAGCGGTTCACATTTCAAATTTATTTGCAGGACGGTCCACCTGTGCGGGGTTGCACGTGTGGTGATGTCTGGGTTTGACTGACGGACTCATAGAGCAGACACGGACATTTCAATAAAAACAAACATTCAATCAAGAGCATACAAAAATGAACTAAGAGGGGAAAAATTGGTGGACCCTTCTGCTTCATCTTTAAGAGTTCAACGCGACAGCGAAATCCGGCCCCTAGTGCGCCCTTAAATCGCTAAGTGCATACCTATAATATGTTATGTTACACACACACACGCGCGCGCGCACAGTAGATTGTACCTGCGTGCGCGCGCGAATGGTACATAGAGGTTCTTGAACTAAAGCAAGAGCCGCATGGCCTCCAAGATACACGCCACGCGCTTGCCACCTCAGAGGCCATAAAGAGTCTGACAATGCCTCACAGATGGCAGCACATTATCTAGCGTTCGCTGTTTGCTTGATTAACGCCTCTGGAAAGGCATGATGTGTTTTCCACTAGATGGACATATATTTATCCGTATTTAAACTGTTTGAAAGTTCCTGTGTGTTTTTAGCGGTGATGGCTGCACCATTCCGCCCTTTTTCGACGTAGTTTGAGGCCTCCCAAATGCGCTTACAAATCACCATGATGGGCTAGTTTTCGTCGTGACAGCTGTTGAACGAAATGCGTTAAAGGGGCCCTGAAACTATTTTTCAAGTAACCATGGAATGAAGCCCTGCCGCGGTGGTCTAGTGGCTCAGGTACTCGGCTGCTAACCCGCAGGTCGCGGGATCAAATCCCGGCTGCGGCGGCTGCATTTTTGATGGAGGCGAAAATGCCGTAGGCCCGTGTTCTCAGTTTTGGGTGCATTTTAAAGAACCCCAGGCGGTCCAAATTTCCGGAGTTCTCCTCTACGGAGTCTCTCATAATCATATGGTGGTTTTGGAACGTTAAACCCCACATATCAATCAACGATGGAATGAATTCACCAAAGAGCTTATTGCCTCACAAATTAAACGCCACAAAAAAAATTTTAGGAATTCATCCAGTGCAAGTGGCGTTATAAAGGTTTGTCGCATACTGCAATTGCATTCTCTCTTCTTTCACCCCGACGAAAGCACTGGAAGCTAAGCAGTGAGGGGTTGGCAGGGGCAAAGAAACTACATCACCCACGCATCATTACCTTGAGCACTTTTTTTTCTTCGAATGCGCTGCTTTTTCAGTATAATCACGCGTACACGCGTGAACAAGTAGCGGCTTCCTGCGGCGATCTCTGTAACGAGCTTTTTCGCTCACAACCAACGGCGCCGACGCCGACGGCGGAATTTCTGCGACACGAGCTCTCTAATGCTATCGCGTTAAATCACAAATATGCGCGATGAAAAGAGCAGCTACAAAACAACCTATTAGACCATTACAAAGACCATTACAAGTAAAAATATACACAAGGTGTCATGTTAATAAAATAACATGATGGAAAGAAAACACAAAGAAAAGTTACCGAGAAAGATCGCGCTGTCGAATCTGGACTTTTCGTGCGACGCAGCGCTAACTAAAACAATAATTACAAGCTAGGTATAATAAAAGAACAGCTGGGAAAGAATCACAAGAAAACGTCTGATATATAGGCCAGTCCAGCTCATCGTTCCCGTAAGGGAGTTGACGGGATGCCACTGAAGGTCTCGCCGGCTTAGAAGATGACGAGGGTGCCCCGTGTTGCAGCCGTCTCGATACGTTGCGCTGGACATTTCATGCTCACCGCCTATGCGAGACTCGCGACATCAACCACCACGCTTCTCGCTGGTTGAACGTGAACTGCCGAAGCAGACAGACTTTTTCGGGGCGTATATGCCTCCCCTTGAGGTCATTTTCCACGAACACATGCATGCACTCTTCCCTGCAGGTGTAAAGAAAACGCGGCGACGCCGATGAGGTGTAGCTAGTTGGCGGAGGCATTTTCCCAATACAAAGGCGAAGGAGCGCGCGGGCAAGAATGCCAGATGTTTGTGACAATGGTAGTAGTATTGTTAATCAACTTTTCATTCACTATTTATTGTTTTAAAGTACTGTTCTTGCGGGAGCAGGGTCTCTACGGTTGCGGTGTAATATTATAAATTAAATGCACGTTTCTTCTCTTTCTATTCTCCCCTGCTTTTTTTGTTCCATATTATAAAGAAATATAATTAAATTCAGTTAATAGATCACAATGCATCTGAATAAAATGGCTAGTTTTGTTTGTGAAGATCGCCTAGGTATATTTGCATCTAAGGTGTAGAACAAGCTGATTTAAAGGACACGGGTTCGACTCATATTCACGGCTACCGGATTTCGACGGGGTAGCTACTTAAGATAAAGAAAACTGCGCGTACTTATACATTGAAACACATGTTGAAGAAGCCCTGGTGGTTGAAATTGTTCAAGTGTACCCACTGCGGGGAGCCTTATTATCCAATATTTCTTTTCGCACGTAAAACTCTAGAAGGTAATGAACTTTAGAAGCGCAATTGAATGTCGTTTGGAAAAGATGAACTTGTTATCTAGTGAGCATAAACTTAATAATAGTGCTGGTGAAAAGAGCATGGCGATCACGAAACAGCGAAACCATCGAAAAAAAAATTGCCATTTCAAATAGTTCTGCGAATAGCGTACGCTCAGTTAGCGGGCGTTGCGAGCGTAACGTTTGCGTATGGGTGCCATACGAGTTTTCGAATAGCGTTTGTTTCCCGCGGTGTGTCATCTCCTCGAGATCAACATAAAAAGGCTTTACAGGCCTTGCGGCTCACACGCTATTTTGGATTTTTTCGTGGGTGGACCGAAAACGCTAACGGTAGTTAGCGTTATGACGCCTGTGCAGCGACAGCAACGGATATATTCGAAAACTCTTTATTGAAGTAAATACCAGCACCTGGGCGACTTGACTTTTAACGGCAGAAGGAAGACAAGGCCTAACGACTGAAAATAGCGCTAAGAAACGGGGACACAAGAAGAGTACACACGGCACAGGCGCTGTGTCCTCTTCTTGTGTCCCCGTTTCTTAGCGCTATTTTCAGTCGTCACAATGCACCAACAAGCCCAAATTTCGACAGTGTTGAACAAGGCCTAAGCCAGAACATATAGACAATCACACAATGCCCAACGACACGCTTTACATGAGTCAGTTTATTTACATTCGGTGAAGTTATGCAACATGACTGCTTAATTTTTAACGGCAGAAGGAGCACAAGGCCAGAGCCGTAACATAGACAGTCACACAATGCCCAACGACACGCATTACATGAGTCACTTAGTTTATTTACATTTGTTTAAGTTATGCAACATGACTGCCGCGCTCTGTATCACGTCGTAAATTTTTTTTTCCGATCCCGATCACATTTGATTATAGAAACTTGAAACCGGAGCCGAGTGTGTCCAATTTTTCCATTTCGTTACATCCAACATCCAAACATGTCATATAATGTAGAATTCCTGATTCCATATCAGCACTCCTAATAGATGCTGCCTTCTTTCGCAAGATTGAAGCGTGCTTGCATCACAGAAAGACACGTCGGGAGCATTTCGCAAAAATCTAGAGTCTAAAACTCAGGAAAGACACGTGTTCCCAAATGCCTTGCCGCTATCGAGTGAGTATCTGAAACTATTAATAAACACTGTTTCCAGTGGTTGTCTTGAGCCGCTTTTTTTATTGTTAATCGGAAGTGCGACATTGCTTCTGCAACCGCGATGCAAAGATCTTTGTAAGACCTTCGTCTGAGCGATGTTTTTAACACATTTATTTACTTCGCATTACGCAGACAAAGAAAGAAAGGCTTGGAGGACAAAGAACGTCGTATCGGTTGACTACCCTAGACTGAGAAGAATCGGGCACAACGTAGTTATGAAAAATGGCAGCATATTTACGGAATGAGTGATGGAGAGTGAGGGGAAGCATCCGTCCGTCCATTCGTTCTTGCTTCCGTCCGTCCATGCGTCCGCCTGTGTGGCCGCCCGTGCGTCCATCCGCCCATCCGTGCGTGCATCTGTTCGTGCATCCGCACATCCATCTGTGCGTCCGTCCCTCCTTTCGTCCATGCATCCGCTCCTGCATCCATACATGCGTCCATCCGTCCGTGCAGCCATCCGTGCGTCCGTCCATGCATCTGTCGGTGTGTCCGTTCGTCCACCTATTCAACACTCCAAGTACCACCATCTCGCATCTTTTCATCATATATTCCTCATATAGAAGCACCGCCATCCAGCGGACATTTCAAGGACTGTACGATAGGAGGCACACGCACACTTTCTTACGGCTTGCGCTTCGTGTCTACTTCCCACCCTTAACCACCTCGAGTTCATGGTATATACTAGTTCATTGTAATCATGGCACTGCGGCCCAACGCTCGCTAAACCTTTCTAAAACCAAGAAGGTTACGCCCAGCGAGTATAACGTAGCAACCCTTTCTTGTCAGATAGTGCTCAATGTACATGCCAATGGCTGCTAATGGGGAATGAGAGACAGGAGCATTCGGCTTTTAGTTAACGCGCACGCCGCGAACTTTTTATTGTTCAACAACGCACAGAAGAAATCTCCCACCGGCACCACCTTGGAGGTCAAAGTGTAAGACTGGTTACACACTACTACTACTTCAACTATGAGGGATGAACAGGTGCCGCTATAAGGAGCTTCGTCACGCTTCGTCACGCTTCGACTCACGCATTTAGAGTCACGCGTGGGGTCCGTCAAGGGTCTCCCCTCTCCCCAGTGTTATTTATCCTTGCATTAGAACCCTTCTTAAGGGCCATTGAACATCACCCGCAGATTCGTGGCTTACCTCTACCCGGTAACACTCAAGTAAAGGTCACTGCATATGCAGATGATATTACTCTATATGTACATAATGAACAGTCGCTGCAGTATGCCCTTAATACATCCCATGATTTCGGTATTATCTCCGGTGCAAGGTTAAACTTTTCTAAAAGCCAGTATTTTATCATTGCCAACCCCAGCGGTCGTATCAACATCACGTCGCCTTTACAGTGGTCTCCTGAGATTTCAATACTCGAAGTTACTTTCACTGCATTTGGTATACAGGATAGCACCTGGTCATCTGTTGTACAAACTCTTCTAAGTGATATCAAAGCAGCCAGGTACTTCAAATTCCCCCTCTTGGAACACCGATACTTAACTCAAACGGTGTACCTAGGAAAATTTTGGTACCTTTGCCATTCTGGTAAACCACCGCTCCACGTCTGCAGGAAAGTGCAAAGCTGCATCAGTTCATTTTTTTGGTCTGGTGGCACAGAATTGTTATCGCGTCCAACGTTAGCTAAACCGCGAAATCAAGGCGGTTTTGCGTTCTCCGACGTTTCCGTCATGGCTTCTACATTGTGCCTCCGCACTCTATAGCGAATACTAAGCAATGATGGCATGCCTGCTCAGACCCTGGCTCGCTACCATCTGGGGCCATCACTACTTGTCTTCTTGCCGGATAGCCAAATAAACCAAGGTCCCCAATCAACTGAATTACCATCTTTGTATCGAGCCCTTCTGGCATTTCACCGACGTTTGGAAGCTACGTGCCCAGAGATAGAGGTGGCCGATTCTAAAGTGGTGGACACAATGGCCGCCCTTCTACGGCCTTTGGTGCCCCAGCATCGTCAATCTGTAATGAACCGCGCTTGGAAACCAATAACTGCAGCAGTGTTGCCAGGGCATCTCAGAGACTTTGTCTGGAGGTTGGGCTGGGGCTTGCTCCCCACGCGAGATTGGTGGCAGCGATGGCAGGTGGTTTGCACTTCCACTTGCCCTAACTGCGTCATGGTAGAGACCAATCGACATGCGACGTTTGAATGTGTGGTTTCCCGCCTTTTTTGGCGTGCGGTTAATGCTGGTTTTCGGGGACAGGGTGTGCGAACTTTCGTGTCCAACGGCCGATTTCCGCGTAGCCGCTTCTCCACTCTGTTAATAGTTGCGGGGCTGCTCAGCCTTTGGAGAAACCGATGTGAGGCCGTAGCTGCCAATTGCCGCCGGCGTGCTTTGTAGCCGATACTGGGGAGAATGAGACGAGAGATCCTCGCGTTCCTCTCCGAGGAACTTTTCTTGCTCGGTGAGCAAGTTTCTGCGGCATTGGTCGTGCCCTTTCGTCAAGGTGGAACACGAAAGGATACCACTCATTTTTCTACCGACTTGGTGCTAGGCCGCGCCCGTTGAGTTGATTTATATGATTTCGTTTGTTACATTGCATCTATGGTATCGTTATACCATTGCATCATGATATCGCATTGAGTTCTTGTGTACATATATGCCAACATTGCCCTGTATATTAGAGCAAATGTCTTCACTGTAACGTAGTGATGTTAGTCGTGAAATATAGATGTGCCGAAGTGTATGTGCCCTGTTACTAGAATGGTATGAAGGCTTTGTGTTCTGTACATGCTGTAAATAAATTTTTCTAAACAAAAAGTAATCTCTCGCAACTCACTCGCAAATTTCATTTCGTTCTCGCGTGTACCACGCCCACGGGACGGCTTTAAGCTCTCCCATAGTAAAGTACCTTGTACTCTAAATTGTGAACAACTTTTTCTATACAAAAAGTAATCAAGGGGGAGTAAGTGTGAACCCGACTGCATAAGGGTGTTCACTGCCAGTCGCGTAGCACACGTATTCGTATTCTTGAACAGGGGGTGTCATCGAAGTCGACGTTTCGACAAGCCGACTGGTCTTCTTCGAGACGGCAGCTGCCTACGTTGCTTCGTAACTCTCGAATGTGCTGTGTCTATCTCTCTTCCTTTTCTCCTCTCTCTCTTTCATCTCCCCTATCTACCTCCCACGCGCAGGGTAGCAAACCGGCTGCCTATAGGCTGGTTAACCTCCCTGCCCTTCTTTTCCTCCTATACTGCTTCCTCGCTTAACCAAAGCAAAAGAAGAGCAAAAGTAAAGTACCACCCACACTCGTTCTCGCACAATCCTTCTCCTCTTTTATTTTGGTATGCAAAGTACATCTAAATGAAAGTGCTATACTGCAAAATCTGAACCGATGAAATTTTTGCACGCGTTGTCGTTTTACCTCGCAGTTTGGGGCGAAACGAGACATCTGGTGCATGTTTTATTTATTTTAAGGATAAACCTTTGACCAGTGGAAACACGGCCATATTTATGTGGCACATAGTACCTTGCACCGAGAGGAATGTTTCCATATTGAAGTTCCATAGTAGCGAATGAAAATTTAAAAATATATATTCACCATTTACAACTTTCACCTCATTTAGGCCCGCCTTACCCTAATGGGTTACCACGTAAGGTGTCACGCACTTAAGCTCGAGGGTTCAGGCTCGATTCCCAAACAGAGCGATAGCGTTTCTGTGTGGTCGAGTTGTAAACAAAAACCCGTTCGCTAAGATTAGACACCCGTTAGAGAAACCCGGGTGATCAAAATAAATCGGTGTCCCCACTAACACGAGCCTCATATTCTCATTGTACTTATGTGACGTGGAAAGCCAAAAAAAAAATATTGTTGTGTAATGAATAGTCCAAGCCTGCGGCTTTAGTTAGGTCTTTTCTAATTTTAGCTTTTTTAGTCTTTTATCAAGCAAAACAAGAAAGAGAGACAGCAAAACAAGTAAGAGAGACGGGAAAGAGGAAAATAAAAAAAAAAGGTGAACGCGTGCGCCTCGCCTTCAGGAGAAGACGGCGAGAGCGTATACACATGAGGCCTCATGCGCATTGATGGCGTGCTTCGGTTCTCGGTGCATGCCTCAAAGAAAATAACGACTGTACGCGTCACACTAGCCCTTTTAACGTATCATCGAACGCCTATTGCAAACGTGATTGTTAAGTGCCCACAATGCCATAATTATTCCTCGCGATAATCAGCGATGGGCCCACTACGCGACCGTATAGGACAACATGCGAACCAACGCAGCCATCAACGTTGTTTATGCCTTTGCTGATGACGATGATTAAATATATCTGAGCGATTTGTAATCATTAAAACACCCACTCGTTGCTAAATTCACATTTTTTGACGCCATGGCACGATTCAGCGCTTGTGCTACGCAATATACGACACGTTCAAGAGACTCCATCCTGCATACATCTTCCAGTACGTGGCATTCGTAGTCTTTTTTTTTTTTCGAAGCAGTTTCAACGAACATCGTGGATCTGTGGTAGAACAGCTGCTTGCCACGCAGACGGCCTGGGTTCGAGCATCACTCACCGCCGTATTCACAAACGCTCCTCCACTCAGAGCTCTCCTCGACTTGAAAAGGCCGATGGGAGCGCCATCTCTTGGCGGACTAAGTCACTGCATATCGGCAATATTCTGCAGCGATTCTTCAGCAGCGCAGCGTCAATATCAGTCGAGCGGCGGCGCAGTGTTTAACCTCAGTTAAGTGAAGGATGGAATTCGAGTAGAGGCGCGTTTCTGAATACGGGGGTTAGACTCGAAAATTTGCATATTTCTTCATTTTTCGGTAGCGGGTCATATGATTTTAAGCTCACAGGCGACGCCGATGCCTGACTTTCTGCCACGCGAGCTCTTTAGGGCTATCCCGTTAAGAAAATTGGGGCAACTCCGCAATAGTGGTGCCAACCAAGACTGAGGAAGCGGCAGAAATAACGCCGCTTCCCTCCTCTTCTCCTCCTAACCCACACTTTTATTTCCTACCTCTTGCTGTATTATGATAAAGAAGACTTGGCTATACTTTACCCTTTCACCTTTACCTCCTTTCAACCTCACTTATCTTTCGCAACCTTTCGTATACTAAATTACAGCCCACATTAGGATAACAAACTTGCAACACAGTAAGAACTGCCATACCGCACAAAAGACCATGTTTCGTAGATGTGTCCAGATAATGTATACAAGTGCAGTATTCGTGTATTGAAACGAGAAGTCGTTTCATTCTGATGTAATGACTGTTATGAGCAGTCGCTCGTGAAAGAAGCATCGTGCCGCTGAAAATCGTGCCCCTAAAGGTAGAGTTGGCTCTGACGCAGGTATTCGAGCTGAAATTACGCCGCTATGACACGAAATACAGACACATGCACATCACATGGCCCTACGTTTTCGCGTTGCATTCCGTGAGTGCTGTGCAGTCGGTGTTAAAAGTTTTAAAGACCACTAAATCCTAGAAATTAAAACTTCGTCGCACTCTGGGACTGTATTCAGTCGAACTGAACAGAAGATGTTGTTAGCGTTCTTTAAAATGGGCCGAAATTTCTACAGAATATTCCAGCTTCCTGACGAAGCAGCTGGAACATTCGATTATTCCTCAAGCTCCATGGTCTCTGTAATCTTTCGGCGCTGGCTGTACAGATGCACGTATTCCTTTTTTTTTTATCGCATTGACCAGAAACGTAACGGCGTCAACACTCTAAACGTCCGCTTTTCTATGTCGCTAGAATATGCAAGTTATAGCTACTTTCGTTCCTTCCACTGAACAACCACAGTGTTATGCTGTGACCGGCGACCCTGGGCCAGTGTGAAGGCAAGGAGAAACGGCGAGACATCGCTCCTACAGCGCGCAATATCAGCGCACTGGTCTCCTTTTCCGCAGCGTGGATTGCCACACCTGCCGCCCACTGCGTGAACGATAATCACAGTAACGGCGCTATCGAGTTCCGCGACGATGACTTTGCATTTCGACGTCCTTGCATTGCCTTTTTCACAAAGAGCCACTTTAGAAAACTGTCCCGGTCTTGCAACTTGAAGCGGCAGACACGTGAAATGAATATACAATAATAATAATAATAATAATAATAATAATAATAATAATAATAATAATAATAATAATAATAATAATAATAATAATAATAATAATAATAACATGTATATATGTATATATATGTGTGTGTGTTTAAATATGGTTGTATGCATTTATGTGTATGTGTATAGGTTCTGAAGTGACACTGTATTAGTGATATGTATGTGTTATGTTATAGTCATTTAATCCAATTAGTTATCTCCTGTTTTATCACTTACATGTAAATATTTTGAACTACCATAAGTTTCAATAATAATTTTCATTACGTTCATTTTGTTTTATTCGCTTGCTGTTTTTTCCTTAGTTGCCAATCTTTGTTCTATATTTTTATACATGAATTCACAGGAGGTCCCCCTGACAGTTTTTACTTTGGGACCTCCTTCTGTATTATATCAACTTTTTACGTGCACTGTATTTTACTGAATAAAGAGCTTTACTAAAATAATAATATTAATAACAGCAATATATTATTATTATTATTATTATTATTATTATTATTATTATTATTATTATTATTATTATTATTATTATTATTATTATTATTATTATTATTATTATTATTATTATTATTATTATTATTATTATTATTATTATTATTATTATTTAACTTCAGGGACAAATGGCATTACGGAGGGGGGTGAGCTATCACGAAAAGAATGTAACTGAACAAAAAGCAGTGAATACGTTTATATCGTAAAAATAAATCTCTTATAAAGACAATGTTAGCTCATGTATCTGACGTTTTACGTTCCAAAAATTAGGATACGATTACGAAAGACGCCGTAGCGGAGGGCTCCGGTGTTCCCGGACATCGCACAATACACGGACCATTTGGCCTGCACCGAAACGTGACCGCCGCAGCCGAGATCAAAACCGTTACGCTCGGGTCAGGAGCCGAGTACTCAAACCGCTACAACACCGCGGCAGACAGCTACAAGAAATGGAAGAGTTTTGTTGCGCTTCGTCCTTTAATTTTATTCGAAGCAGACATTTTCTGATAACTAAATATAACATCTCTGACAAAATAATAATGTTCGGCAAAATGTACAGTGTTCCCCACTCACCGCCTTGGCTACGAGCGGCACTGGCATACTCTCAGAGATCAAATCACACACCTCCCTGTTGTTTCCGCGATAAGCACCCAACGTAAGTACCCAACGAAGTCGATGGGGAAGCGCCTTGTTTCGTTGCTAAATCGGTGGAGCAGCGCCTCCTTTATTTCGTTCAATGTCTGTGCAAGCGCGCGCTCCTTCACGGGAGCCGTCGGTCCGCCTTATAGTTGAGGGAGTGGTCGTTATGCGACGCTACATGTTGAGTTGGGCTGCTTGCGTCACACGTGCATCCTAGCGCTTTCTTACGAGATGCGATAGACGTGCTTCCCACTCTAATACCACACGTCTGTCAGATTTGTTCCTTTGTGTGTTTTTTTTTTTGTTGCTCGAAGCAATGCCGTTGCCACCGCCTCACAGTACTCGTGAATTCAGCGCATGCAGCAGCGTCGCAGTGACGCTTCTCCATTGGTTTCCCGCATAGCGCCACGGACGGTGGCACGGTATCTCAAAACACCGTATCTCTGACAGAGTCAGCGCGGCCGCCTAAACTGTAAACGCGAAGAATGCAAGACGCAGCCCCGCGGATCTGTACACAACTGCACAAAAACATTACTTCATACGACTTCCGTCGAGAAGCATCATGTTGGTCGACCGACCGACCAACCGACCGACCGATTGACTGACTGACTGAGTAGTGGACATCACCATGATGCCAAACTTTGCTCAACATATACGTATATTTCCTGCCCTGGTGGACTTGTGGTTACGGTGGTGGATTGCCGACCCAAAGAAGGTTGTGCCCCACCGTGGTGGTCTAGTGGCTAAAGAACTCAGCTGCTGACTCGCAGGTCACAGGATCGAATTCCAGCTGCGGCGGCTGCATTTCCGATGGAGGCGGAAATCTTGAAGGCCCGTGTGCTCAGATTTGGGTGCGCGTTAAAGAACTCCAGCTGTTCGAAATTTCCGGAGCCCTGCACTACGGCGTCTCTCATAATCATATGGTGGTTTTGGGACGTTAAACCCCACATATCATGATGAAACAAGCGCTAAAAATACACACAATCAGAGAGGACACAGACAAGCGCTTTCTAGGAACTGAAAATTTTATTTCGAAGCGAACACTAATAAATACATCACACGCATGTACGTCATGCCCATCTTCCCCTGTCATCATCAACAACGTGATATAACAAAATATGTACTCCCATAATCTATGGCACACAACCGGAAACAAACACGTGTCAAGAACTAAGAAAAGAAAACGTAAAACTGAAAAAAAAAAACAGAACAAAAAACAGAAAAACAGAAAAAACGTAAAACAGAAGAGAGAGAGAGAGAGAGAGATAAAGATGCAAGGAAAGGCAGGGAGGTTAACCAGACGCACATCCGGTTTGCTACCCTGCACTGGGGAAGGGATAAAGGGGAGAAAAGAGGTTGCAGAAAGATGAGAAGGTACACACAATCACGAGCGTAAAACAGAAAAAAAGCACTGGGTTATATGACGTCCAAGAAAAAGCAAATTCCACATCTGTTAGTAGAACTGACGCTTGACTGACGCAACTGTCCCCTCCTTTCCTTATTCTATACGCTTCCATTATTTCCCTCGTCGTCCGTTTCTTGTGCCTGTCAATTATTCGTATGTCTGAAAATTTCCGTTGGCAGGTGCACTCCTTGCAGTGCATCGCTAAGTGGGAGTAAGGGGCCCCCCTTAGTGAATTATGTTCACGAAGGTGCACATTTATGCACCGACACGTCTGTTCAAGAGCTTGTCTGTGTCCCCTCTGAGTGTATCTTTAGCGCTTGTTTCAACATGAACCTTTACCAACACGCCCAACTGGCAGTCATTCCACATATCTATCAATCAATCAATCAATCAATCAATCAATCAGAGAAGGTTGCGGGAACGAATACCATCCACGGCGGCCGCATTTTGCATGGAGGCGAGAATTCTTGAGGCCCGTGTGGTTGGATTTACGTGCACGTCAAGGAACCCCAAGTGTTCTAATTTTCCGGAACCCTCCACTAAGGCGTCCCTCGTAATCATGTCGTGGTTTTGCAACGTTAAGCCTCAATAGTTATTATTAGTCAACCATGTATTTCTGCGGCTGAATTAAAAATGTACTTCAAATGACTGGAACAACACAACGTAACTACGCGGCATATGGCCAACAGCATCCCGTCAATCTTTCAGATGGCCAATTAGTTCAACTTTCCCATCCACATGCACGAAACCGAACGAAAAGTAAAAAGAAACATCCGTTTTTCGCTTATGTCCTTCAGAAGAAAGAAGAAACATATAATAAGAAGGAGTCATTTTGAGCCCGACGGCTGACGCAACACAGCGCTGTAGCTTATCGAAGCAATATCGCAGCCTTTGCCTTGAGAGCGCAAACAATCAGACAAGTATGTCTCGCGATATTACGTGTTTTCGAGCACATATATAGATAGCCAACCGCGCGAAGTGGGCTGTGAATAACATCAAAAACGAAAAAAAGACGAAAAAGCTCGTATTAGCAACATATGCACAGACGCATGTAGCCTTGCATATCGAGATATAACGCCTTGTGTTGAAATGCCAGAGCAATATTTCTTTTACGTAACGTTTTGTCGAAAATCGGCCCGACATGTGATACGGAGGAACAGTTTTCTGCGTCTCGTTGCCAAGGGCACTCCACGTGACGGGATTCTAATACGTAATTCATAAATATTGACGACAAGTGGTTCACTCGGAACACCGCGCTACCAGATATCCGAGGCGTTTTCGCCTTGAAATTGCTTCCAGACTATGCTTCCACTTTCGGTGTATAATGCCACCAATACGTCTCGCCCAAGTCACGTGCTAGTTCTCTCCTGGCTTCTCCTTATGAAATATTCAAATGAGTGCAGCATGACAGAAAAAGACAGCGCTGGCGGTCTTCGTCATTGTTTGAAACACATTTTAAAATGTGACAGATAATAAGGCGACCAAGAGAGCAATCGTGTACCACGGGTCCACTGTATTGGTAGTGCTAGCTGACGCTTATGGCCTGAAGGACGGTCCGCGGTGTCCAGGGATCTTCTGGACATTGCGGCTCGCTGAGCTTATTTAAATAAAAACTGGGATGATTTTGTGTTCATTCATGATAACTGATCGGGCGTGAAATATACAACACACAATAAAAAAAGGGCACAGGAGGACGCCCGTCTCCTTTTTCTTGTGTGCTACGTATTTCCCGCATCCCTCAGTTATTGCTGAGCTTAGTCCTACTTGGTTGTTACTTTCCGGGCTAGAGAGCCAGATCTTCCACTTATCGTTACCGGGTATTTTCTCTGATATGAGGTAATTGATATTTGAAGTTGTGCTAATACGAAATGATATCACAGTTCCTAACATGGTGAGGCATTCCTGGGGGTAAACAAGGAGGCCAAATAGTTCCAGATATGTCTATAGGTTAGAGAGTTTATCCACTAAAAAATGTCTGAAGCATCAATCGTTCATAAGAGGAAACGTGTGCAGTCAATCCTGATGCCCGGCATATCATTATGAAAACCGGTGTATACCAAGGTCGAAAACACTTACCTGAAACAAAAAGTATATAACACGGAAGTGTTTCATGACGGGGCCCAAGAAGGTTTCAGTGACGTATTTCAGTCACGGAAATGACATGAAAAAATTGCCCGCAGCTTCCCTCGGGGGAACACTGAGGAGGATGCGGAGCATATAATTGGTTAACGGGGTGTTAAAGTGCGACTTACTTGGGTCGATGGCTAAATTGGTTAACGTGGTTGTGAAATGGGGTGTTAAATTGCGACTTACTTGGGTCGATGGCTAAATTGGTTAACGTGGTTGTAGGAGGGGGTGTTAAATGAGTGAACACGTACACACGTATGCGAAAGGGCGGCGCTGGTCGAAGGGACGTCGATCATTGTGTTTGTGGATTCGTTGGAATTCATTTCACCGCGACCTTGGACGTCGACGCGCCGTACAAACCAACCGACGAGCGGCAACTGAGCGAGCGAGCGCCGACCTTGAGTATATATACAGCACGACGGCGCATGCACTGTCAGCTGTTGAATGTTCTCGAAGCGCGACGCCACATGCGCGTCCACTGGAGAATCAGGAGAATTGTAGATGTCGAACGCGGTGTGTAGAGGAGGAAGGGTGCACAGATGGTGGAGGAGTGAAGCGCGCGCGGTGTGTAGAGGAGGAAGGGATGCACAGATGGTGGAAGAAGGAGGAGGAAGCTTGCGGACGGCGCCGCACTACAAGCCTCGAGTATTAGATGCTCCGCATCTAAAAGTACGTACATCGAAAGAAAAAAAGTTTCGTCAACGGGTGTCGAACCCATTACTTTCATGGGTCCGCGACAACACATGCCGGGCACACGCAATTCACTGCGCCATGGTCTTCTTTCTTAATTTTATTTCCACGGCGCCACGGTCCCATACTTTGGAGACTTTAATAATACGCCTTTTGTATCTACCACTGTCCTCACACAGCGTTCTTGATGAAGTGCAGTAATGCATCATGACCGTGACATCCGCTACTAGTTTCTTCAACGCGCCATTTCTAAGCGTCCGTCCTATTCGGCGCGTTTCCAGTAGGAGTGTAATTTTGTCAACGCCTTAACATACCCCCATGGTGACTTTACCCTAAGCGTCGGCGTCGCTCATAGCATCCATTTATAGCAAAAATAACTCTACGACGCCCATAGAGTTTCATACAATAATACCTAAAGAGGAATCTGGCACTGCGATCTTGTACCCTCATGGGAATTATGGATGGAAAGCGCAGGCTTCGAATTGGATCGCGTTAGCCAGCGAACTGTCTACGGATCTTTTCCTGCAGTTTCAGTTTCGTTCTTCGCGTAGTAGGATGGGTGCAAAGGACTGAAGCTGCGCTTTCGTTGTTCAAAGAAGCTGGAAATCTGCTAGGCCTCTCAATTTACTGCAACGCTGGAGCTGTATAAGTCGTATTTGACCATTTAGGCGAAGCGTCGTCCACTCACCACTGCGCATAGATGTTCAATGCCATGCGTCCAATGCCAGTGCAGGATATTACATCGAGTTCACGTTTGTTGTTAGTGTGCCTTGCCAAAATTCGTTAAAATCAACTGAAAAACGATGAAAAAGCTAACTATAGACGCACCACCACGCTCCGCTGACTCGATTCACAACAAAACGAGAGGTGCGTTGGGGGCAGACTACTTGAACAGACGCACCTGGTATCGCAGCAGACGAAACGAAAAGTGTCCCTTACTTAATACCGTGCTGTTCATTCCATAAATAGATATTTCATACTTTCGAGGGCAAAACAAGAATTTTTGTTTCAAAATGTTGTAAAAGATAATTCATTATATCTTGATGCCGAATCTGCAACGCAATGCCAGAGCAATGCAAACACACGTGGTTAAATTTGTCCAGGTTTCACTTTTACCGCCTAGTCACAAAAATACTTTGCAATAAAGTTTGCGTACAAAATAAAATAAAGGGACAGACATCTCATATTTATGGTACCCGTTTTCTTGGTGGCAACAGAAAGCTTACCGGTCAGAGCTTGTACCCACGGAATCGTAACGCGGAAAACATCGTAGAACATTTATAATCGAATTTTTTTTTCGCGGCGATTATGCAGTCTTAAAGAGACATGCTGCAAACACTGGATGTGATCACGATAGCAATTATACGTCACTGTGACGCCAGCAGTGATGAAAATTGAAGACCTAAGTACGAACACGTCATATTGTGTTTGTCAAGCCTACAGTCCCGCGACCACTACTTTTAAGCGCACTAAATTATTCTACAAAAGCTACAGCACTTTCCCGAGGCTTCTTATGGAAGTACGTTTGGTCGTGCACAGGTCGTTTTTTCGACTTTAGTGAAGTCCAGCTAAGTCAAGTCTTCGAAAACGAAACGAGGCCTTTACAAGTGATCGACACTTGTCGCATAGTGGTTCACGTGCGGCCGTAGTTGGACGCATGGCTTCTATATGTCATCACTTGACAACTTGAGCGAGTTAGGAACGAATTTGGGCTCGCATGCGAGCGCAAATCTTGAGCCCCTAACAAGTAGCGCCAGAGCGATATGCTTCGACGGACGACAGTGGTAGTGATAAATCCTACGGACCGCCACCATCGCCACCACCAGCAGCACGCATGAAGCGATTCTCTACAGAGTAGTAGGTCGACAGCATTTCACGTGCCGCAATGACCACATTCACGAGCTCGCCTGCATCTTCCAACGCGGCCGACGCGACGGGAATCGAGCTACTCTGAAAACGCTGCGCGCATGCACAACCGCACCCGTTTCCTTGCTGGAACCACGAAAGCAGCTCCACTCTTCATGCCTTACTTCTTTTACCTTGTAAACCACATAGAAACAAACAAAATGAACAATAACATACATATTCAAAATTTAATTAAGCCCTTATTTCGGTGCGCTCTAAATAATCAGAGAAAAGCTATTAGGACTTCATAATTGGGGTTCATGGCTCTAGCGCTAGGGGCCCGACATGTCAGGTTAAGCCCTCATTCCGGAGCGCTTTAAAAAATCCGAGCAGAGTTATTAGGACTTCATAATTGTGCTTCATGGCTCTAGCGCTAGGGGCCGGACATGTCGGTCTTGGTTACTTTAGAACGCGATTTAAAAACATAAGTCATACTCAGATCAGGAAAAGTATGCTGTCACCTGCCGCGATTATTCATGCTCTTTTCTTTTCCATTGGAATATAATCACCCGTTCAGGCCATTTGTGGGTCTCTTTAAGCAAGTTTCAATGAGACATTAACTTCATATATTACTTTATTTTACACTCAGCACATAAGCGTCGCGAATCTCAAGAACTTCATCCATCCGAAGCAGATTCGAAGCTTCTCCTCATTCCCATGAGGGGGGGGGGGGGTGGGGTACAAGCGCCACTGAAGTAGAGTTACTGTATATGCTACCAATAGGCACCTAAAGGTAGCATATACAGTAACTCTACACTGAAGGAGCCCACGTAGACACTAGCGCCAGATTACCCTCTAGGTATTATTGTATGAAACTTTATGGCGACGCCCGTCGGCGTCATCTGTCTTTCGTTTCACGTTTCCCACGCTCGCCCAGCGAATAATCGCGACCGGCCAAAGGAACTACACGACGCGCGGTGCATTTTCCTCTGGCCGGGCAGTGGTGTTCTCCAACAGCCCAATTTCCGGAGCCAACCAATTCGGCGTCTCTCATAATCATATCGTTGTCTTGGAACGTAAGACCCCAATAAGTGTTATTCCTATACGAAGATTAATCCACAATTTAGGTACGCGTTAAACGACACCAGATAGTCGAAATTTTTAGAGCCCTCCGTCACGGTGCCTCTCGTAACCGTATGGGGGTTTTGGGACAACTACAACTACAACTATTATTACATCAAGATTATACCGGAGTAGACCCTACAGTCTCGTAAACACATCGCTGTTTCGGCAGGTAATACCCCGGAATTCACGTGCGAACAACCCGTCACTGTCTCTTGCTGAGGAAGTGCGACAAATACCAGAAAAAAACGCGCGCCATGAAAAGAAAACTTAGTATGCATAAGCAACCTCCACATACGCGCGTGGTTCACCTTACCCTTGCAGGGCTGTACTAAAGATAAAAAGCATTCCCAAAACTGACGCCAATGTACACAAGAGGCGCGTACATGTTTTCAATGGTTTTCCGTGTAAAAATCGCGCGACCAGAGTACAGAGACAAAGCACAAAAGAAATATGCCTGCAGGTCAGGGGTAAAACCGTTCTCGAGTATATACGACGTTTCCGGGGGTGCTGCGTCGCTTGCATAAGAAGGCGCGCCGTTCTTGACGCGCAACTGTTTTGCGGCCGCTGGTGTGGGAAGTGGCACGCAATACTTGGCTTCTCTTGTCATCGATGCTCAACTGCTGCAGTTACGATCACTATATAAGAGGGCATTGCACTGGTTGCGAGGTCGCGTTGCCATGCCGGTAGTGTTTACCTTGCAAATAACCCTGAGTTATACGCAACAATATTAAAGCAATTACTTATTACACAGCGAAACAGCGCAAGGTTGCCACGTTTGCCTAGTTTACCCAATTCGCAACTTTTTTAGGGCTGCTGGCGGCAGAAAGAGTGGCTTGGCTGCTTTTCAGCTGATTTCTTGTTCCTTCTGTTTGAACCAAAATATTATAGCTGGCAACGTGGCAGCCGCCGACGTTCGAGTATGTGATGCCAAAAAAAAAGCGGCCAAAGCGTGCCTAAAACTACCAAAATAGAATATAGTACTTGTGTATTACACAAAAGAAGAAAAAAGCTTTTGGTTACGTGGCTGTATCTCAAAGATTGCATGGTTTCTCATGTTGCAAGTCGCACATTGCTAATTGCTAATAATTTATATGGTTTAACGTCCCGGAACTGCGTTATCGTTGAAAAGCCGTAGCGGTGCACTCCGGCAATTTTGACCACCTGGGGTTCTTTGAGTGCATCTAAGTCAAGCATATTCGCCTCCATCAAAAACGCGGCCTCCGCGGCTCAGATTCGATCCCGCGACCTGCGGGTCAGCAGTCGGGCACAATAATTACCAGACAACTGCGGCGGGTACGTCGTCCATTGGTGCACATGAACGCGGCTTTGAACCGTAATCGGAAGCGAATTGGACACCGCATCCCCGGCGCTCCACGCTCATTGACATTAGCAATTTAATTCTGACAAATTTCTTTTGTCATTACTTTAGATAAAGGAACGAACTGCGACTAAGCAACATAGACTCTTAGGACTTCGTCATCATGCCAGAAATTACTGCGAAAGTGATTATAATTTCAGCGCTGTACGCCACAACTGTGATTTCCTGCGCGCTCATGAGGTCCTATATTTTATTGTCGCCGTGAGACTCCTCTGTCTTCTATAGCCACTTTCAAAAAAGTCATGCTTGCTTCTCGTCACAAACAATATGCGATTCTGCTCGAACGTAGCGTTCTTGATGTTTTCTTTTCTCTTTGTTTCCTTCAGTGACTCGTGATCTTAGAGCTGCAAGTTGTATCGTGTCTATGTTCTCTTGTTTGTACGTGCCACTGAAGTGATTCTGTTACACCAGATACATGTACCCACCTGAAGTGCTGTTACTAGTTTGCAATAAACTTCCCTGTTTCCAATCGCCTGAAGTGAGTCTCGACATCGTAATAGCGCGGGAAACTTTGTCATCCTACACAAAATGATTGCTTAAGTGCATAACTTATGCAAGAATCTCGGCGATTCTAGTACTGACTCGTTCATGCTGCACTTATACACATTTGACAAAAAGTTTTTGTATTTGTTTATCTAAATAAAAACCTCTGGGTTGTTCTCACACGCATAAGTGATATTTTGCAGATACCTTTGGTATACTTTATGGCGATCTTACTCAATTTTCTGTCTATTTTCTGTGTTTTCAATCAAGCAACCCTGAATCTGTCTATGACGAGTTGGTGGGATTTCGCAAGTGCCCGGAGATAGGAAATCTCAGAAATCAATGACTTAAATGAAAATTTTCATGCTTTGAACCCAAACCCGCAGTGGATGTGAAGAAACTTAAACGTTTTCTAATAATGATGATCAGTGGGTGGGTGCTTGACTCGCCACGGTAATCCAGTGGTTATAGTGTTCGACTGCTGACCTGCAGGTTGCAGGAGCGAATCCCTGCAGCGGCGGCAGCATTCTCGACGGAGACGAAAATGTTTGACGCTCGCGTGCTTAAATTTAAGTGACCGTTAAACAATCCCAGGTGGTCCAGTTGCCGGAGTCCTACACTACGGCGTCTCTCATAATCATATCGTCGTTTCGGGGCGTTAAACCACAACAATTTTTGCTGGGTGTGTGCTTGGTCAGTGGCACATGCGGTCAAGCCGCCATGGATGAAACGAGGCCAGATTTACAGCTTCAAGTTCGCGGCGAACGATAAGCCTTCACACTCTGGTCACTCGTACGATGTGAGCAGAACGACAATGTCGCTCGTATACGCTCTGGTCGTTTTTGATCACTCGTACGATGACGAATGACGCGTCACGTCACCTGGTAGCTCGGACGATGCGCGCGACGTTTGTAAGGGGCGCCAAATGAAGGCAAGCGCGTGAGGACGATGCAGCATGTTGACAACTGTTGTTGTTTCACTCTTCAAAACCGCGGTATGATTATGAGTGACGGCGTAGTGGAGGGCTCCGGAAAACTTCGACTGCCTCGGGTACCTTAACGAGCACCCAAATCTAACAGGTAGAAAGTTAGGAGCGCATATGAAGTTAATAAATTGTGGTGATAACGTTGTCGACGCAAGCATGGCAGAAACATCGAAGTCGGAGAAAGTTGGAAGAGATTTCAGCGCTGCAATGATTGTAGCCATGATGATGATGATGATGATGATGATGATGATGATGATGATGATGATGATGATGATGATGATGATGATGATGATGATGATGATGATGATGTGCGCTTACACTTGAGGCCTATCTGCACAAGCTCAATGCCTGGCAAGTTCTACACACTTATTTTTTTTTCAGTGCGAAAAGACGAGGTTGGGAACAAAAATACGCCATTTTTTTTGTCTACACTCTGTGCGTCCACTATGCAAATGCACGAGGCAGAGTTACTTACGATTCTAGTAATATTGAGTGTATTTGCCAATGTATTTGTGTAGAAAACCTTTTGACGATCAAGAAAGGTATAGGAGAGTATCAGGATCGACCGCGCCGCAGCTTGTGCGGTCTCGTTAGTTACTAATTTTTCGCTATTTCTGCGACGCCATTCGGTTCCCTTCTCGTCTTCTTTCAAAACTGCATTCACGCATATTGGGCCGCCACCTACTCCACAAATAATGTGCGAGATAACGCGAGCATCGTACAATAGCGAGCTCTTTATTTAACCCTAACCACATCGATATCGACCATCCCCCACAGCGATATCTGCGTTCTCTTCCTAACTCACTTGATTTTTCTCGCGATCCGCAGACATCACGCGATACGCGGCAAGGTCGACTCGAGTCGCCCGTATCGGCGATTGTTTTATCTCTCAATGCACTTTTTTTTTTCATCCGCACGTGGTAGATCACGTGCGCGAACCGCTGTGAACGTGTCGCATAACTGATTAACGATGAATGAACATTTCCACTCCGAGAAGTCCAGTGATAGGCGACGTCGCGTCTGAGAGCCACGCGACAATAATGTTCGGTGTGATTAAGCCACACTCCCTGCCCCTTTCTCTCCCTCACGCCTCAAAGATAAAAGTCCCCTCAAAGCGATTGCATCGTCGTATGTATGTATGCGCGCGTGAATTCTCCTCACTAGTTGTGTGCAGCAGCGCGCTACACCCGACGTGAAGCTGTTTTTTATTCACTGGGATCTCTTTTTCCTACTTCGTTATTTCTATCACATGTCTGAAATCAAACTACAAAAACAATGCTATTGAAACAGATGTTTGACTAAGACCACGGCCATATTTTCACTATGCTGTGTGGACTACATTACCGATGAAACTTAGAAGTGTGGCAGTTTGGTCTAGTTGTTAGGACATGACCACAGTTATAGCGCGAGAATAGAACGACGACAAAGAGACAAGAAGGACACCAACGCTAGTTCCAAATTATTTTATTGCGCACAGCGCGAAAACCTATAGAGGAGACTGCAAACCATGTGACAAAAACTTATGACACAAAGAGCATTACATGAGTAAGGGTAAAATAACGAAAACACAGAAAAAGGCATAAAATGTCTACAAGGACACGAAACAGAAACGTAAAAGTAATATAACTACTTACGCGCACCGAAACCTTCCAGGAACCTTAGTTATTTCTCGGACAGAGACACGAAAGGCTTGCTATTGCCTGACACCTGTTCGCGTGCCATCTGCGCGGCCTCGACGATAGCTCCAGTGCACTCATACCTGTGCTTATACAGCGTCAGTGTGTCCTTGAAAAGGGACACACAGTTGCACTCTATGCAGTGCTGAGCAAGACAACCACCTTTCCCGTTTTTAACACTGTTACCGTGTTCTCTCAGTCGATCGTTCAGACGCCTTCCAGTCATTCCGACATAACAAGCACCACAGGAAGGGGGGGGGGGGGGGGTCCTATAGATAACTTCCTGGGAACATGTCAATTACCCGTTTCTATGTTTAACTCTACATTCAGTTCATGACTGCTTTTTCAGGGGGTTTGTAGACTTGGTGAGACTGATTAATTTGAACGGTGCAGAGAACAGAACACGGAACTCCCGAATTTTCCGATTTTCTTAAGCCTCTGTGATATCTGGTGTTTGTACGGAACAACGGCTATCCTTTCACGCTCTGTATTCGTGTTGCTCGGATCCTGTCCCTGCCTCTGCTCATCCCTATTGGTCCGCAGGATAGTCTCAGCAACAGAAGCGATAAACGCCTCAGGAAAACCCGAAGCCATAATCCGGGACACTCGAGCTTTGAAGCTCGCAGAGATGTTGCGAACGCACGACCTGTTCAAGGCATTCTCAAGGCAGGTCCATGCTATGGCTTCGCTTTACTAACTTGCTGTGAGCGGCAGAAAAAGGAAGTACAAGTTTCTGCGCACGTGGTTCCCACACCAACAAATATGCTGTGTGCCAAAAAACAGTCCTAAATAAAAAAAAACCTAACATGTCATTCTCCGGCATTTCATGTGTCAACACAAGAGGCTTTAAACAATATTTAAACACGCCTATCATTCGAGCCGCAAACGAGTGGAACAGAAGGTTTACAATTCAGAAGAAGCAGGAAATCATCCACGTTTATGAATACTTTCACGACATGCGTGCCCTCTAACTTTTTATGCAGTTTATCGCCCATTTTTACCAATAGTAGCTCACTGAGTAGAGGTGCTATGCACTTGCTCGTGTCCTTCTTGTCTCTTCGTCGTCGTTCTGTTCTTGCGCTGTAACTATCGTTACCGATGAGTTCCGGTTCTCCCATATAGGGCTGGTAACCTAGCGCTTGGCATTCTTAAAAAAGAAAACGAACAGCTCTGTGGTAGACGCATACTTGTTAATGCGGTTGATTCGGTACGTCCGACATTGCGTGACCATATCACTTGCAGTCTCGATACACAAAAATGAGAAAACATTCGTACAGTAACCAATGTGTCGTACGTAAGATCACCTGTTTAAAAAAAAATCAACCAGCGTATCATCCTGTTGCTTTCTCCTCGAGGTTCAAAAAGAAAATTGCAAAAACAGACTATGTTCCCATCATCAATGTTTCCAAATTAAAATAAGCTCCAGAGTTGTACGTGTCAAAACAAAGATGTGATTACGAAGAACGTCACAGTAGGGAACTCAAAATAATTCTTGTAGACTTGAGATCTTTTAGGTGCACCTCAATATAAGTGCGCGGGTAGTTTTTTTTTTCATTCGGCATCCATCGTAATGAAGTATCGAGGCTTGAATCTAATCAGCGTCCTCGGGTTTAGCAGCGCAACATTTTATACGTGTCAATCAAGCTAACATTCTCAGCTTGCTTTTTGTTTTCTTTATTTATTATTGTTTCGCATGGTGTAATTAGAGTCTATTATACCCTCACATAATAATAACAACATTAGCAATGCTGACACGTACGCACTCAGGCGGCCCCTCACCAGCCTCTGAAAATACAAAAAAGACCAGCGCGTTGCTCTCCTGGCGTAACAAGCCATTGTGGTGCACTTCGTGACGCAGGGACAGCGATTCCCGTGACGTCTATAGTGTCCATACTCTAAATTTGTCCATATACGCAATATATCAGATGTGAATTGTCTCCTGCACTGCTTCGTCATGCAGCTGACCAATGTAATGGTGTAACGGCGTCCGTCCGCGTCTCCGTGCCAACATGCCGCACCACGCTCTCCTCGCCACAGGTGTTGGAGCGGTGCCAACTAGGTCCCCTCTTTCCTCGCAGAGAGCGGTGACGTCACTCTTTCCCTCGCCTGCCACGCGCTCACCGCGTGTCAACTCTCTCTCTCTTCACCCTCTCCACCTCTCGCAACGTTCGAGCGCACATCGAGTGAGCACTCTTTCGGCTCGTTTATCTGCGATGGAGAGGACGCCGAAAAGCGAAGCTCCTTCGCCCGCCGAAACATACACCTGAACGATTTGGGCCTAACCCGGCCGTCGCCGGCATTGCGAGGACTAGAAGAGCCGATCGCGTTCGCAACACCGACGAGGCGCGAGCCAGGAAAGCCGAACGCAAGCGTCGGCAGCGGAAGACCAACGGCACCGACGAGGCGCGAGTCAAACACGCCGATCACGTCCGTGAGCCACCCTGCTGCTTCGAATCTCCTCAGGATTCCCTTTGGGAAGATATATATTTTTTTCGCGCTTGAAACTGCACAAGCGGCGATACTCTGTGATGTTGCAGAAACAATAGAACAGTGTTTCATTAGCTGTAAGGGCGCCATCCTCTTATGTAACGTCCCGCAAAGGGCTATTAAAGAGAAACTTCATTTAAATTCGCATGTTGGCATGCTCTTGTTTCGAACAAATGACTGTACAGCTAAAATACTTTTATGAGGAACTACAGTTTCAGCCTTACTGGCATCCAGAGTTCGTGAACTGCACTTCTCTAATATCCTTTAGAACATAGTACTGTGTAAAATTTGTTCTGTAATGCTTATTGTGCGTTTGTGGGAACTCGGTCTTATGCATCGTATTTTCTGCGCTATGTATGTACATAAACTTCATCTGTATTAAATGCTGTGCAACAAAAAAAAAAACGCCAGGCCTGCGCGTTAGGCACAGCACCGTCACAGCGAATCTATATAGAAGAGCGACCTTACAGAGCCTTTTTAAAACACTCATTGGGTAACTGCTGCAAGCGCACTTGCTTGGTGCCCACTAGGGCATTAATAATCAGATTTTAGGTAGTAGGCCGGCATTCGCTATGCCATTTTTCGTCATTCTTCTGAGAAGCGTGGTATCCGCTAAACACTTTCAAGAAATCATGTGCCTATTGCCCATGCAGTGGCTGACAATGATGAGGAACTAAGGCTGAATTGAGTATGCGCCACAGCTAATAGAGAATTAGAACAAGATTTTGTCATGGGCTGGAGCATTCGATAGCCCACTCGTTACGCTATTCGCATTGTGCGACGACTGGTTGTTCTTTCGCTGTTCTAAAATGCTTTATAAGTCG